>CM062806.1:773652433-774252433 GCA_031772625.1 Pinus tabuliformis
ACACATTGAAAGAAAGGATCAGTACAGAACCAGTACTAACACTGCCAGATCTTCAACATCCATTTGAGATTGAGACAGATGAAAGTGACTATGCCATGGGAGCAATGTTGATGCAGCACAGGGAGCCTATATGCTATCATTCTTAAACATTTACTTCTGCAGTACTTAAATATCCTACATATGATAAACAAATGTATGCATTGGTACAGAGTGTTAAAAAGTGGAAACATTATATAATGGGTAAAGAAACAATCATACACATAGATCATCAACCACTTCAATATTTACACTCACAAACTAAATTTCAACAATCAAGACATTACAGGTGGATGGGTTTTCCACAACAATTTCATCTTGTTATCAAATATAAGAAGGGCATATATAATAAGGTTGCAAATATGCTATCAAGAACAATCATAATTCATCCACTATACTTAAGTATAATTCAGTAACTCATGAAAGTTACATTGAACAATATGCTCAAGATACAGATTTTAAGGATGTATATGCAAGTTTAAGTCATGGCAAGCAGGTAGAAGAATTGGATTATTATGTAAAGGACCAACTCTTATATCACTTGGGGAAGTTATGCATTCCACAAACTGAAAGAGTTAACATAATTCGAGAAGCACGCACTTCTCTCATATCAGGTCATTTTGGTGTAAGTAAAACAGCTGCACAATTGCAAAGGTTCTGTTATTGGCCATGAATGCATGAGACAGTTTCTAGATATATCAAAGGATGTACCATGTGTGCTACAAGCAAGCCAAGTAATGTAAAATTAGGCTTGTATACTCCACTCTCAATTCCTTCTCATCCTTGGGAGAGTGTTTCCATGGATTTTGTTGGGGGATTGTCGAAGTCTAGAAAAGGTCATGATTATTTGTATGTAGTTGTGGATAGGTTCAGTAAGATGTGTATTTTGATACCATGTAATAAATAGGTCACAACTGAGCAAACTGCAAAGTAGTTCTTTCAAAATGTATGGGTTCATTTTAAGTTACCCACTTCTATTATATCTGATCGAGATTCTCAATTTTTGGGGAAAGTTTGGTCAAGCCTATGGGAGTTAATGAACACCAGGTTAAAGAAGAGCACATAATTTCATCCATAAACAGATGGTTAGGCAAAAGTGGTCAACAGGACAGTGATACAGTTTCTTCGACGATATTGCAGCAAGCATCCCAAGCTTTGGGATGAGCATTTTCGTTATGTGCAGCATGATTACAACCGTGCCAAACATTCTTCTACTTAGAGATCTCCATTTGAGACTTGTTTTGGTTTTATACCAAAGTCTCCCTTGGATTTTGGTATTTGGTAAAGACATAGTAGTTGATGGACATAGTGATGTGAACAAAGCAACCAAGCTCATTGAAAAAATCCAGGAAATTCACCAGGCAGTACAGGAAAAACTAGAAAGATGTCAAGCCAAGTATAAGGTGTGACATGACAAGCATCGAGTTGAGCATAGTTTTCAAGTTGGTGATCAAGTATAGTTGTACAACAGCAAAGAACGAATAGAAGGGGAAGGTAAAAAGTTGAAACCAATAAGTTATGGTCCTTTCAAAATACTTGATAAAATTGGTGAAAATGCTTTTCGCCTTGATCTACCAGCTTATATGCAAATATATTCAGTCATTAATGTTGAAAACTTGAGGTTGTATGAACCTTCATTGATTAAAGATCCCAAAGAGCAAGGTCAGTTACCTTCCATCGAGGATCTGTTCCCCAAGTATCTTAATGAGTTACGAGAGGACATAGTTCTTGACAAGAGGATAATAACTTCGTGAAGAGGGTATATTGAGTACCTGAGAGTTGGACTCAAAGGTACGAATCCAAGTAAAGAACGATGTATAGAAATTGGACAAGTGAAGGAACTTTATCCTCACTTGCTCGATAGCTAAAAACCAACTTTTGCTGGACCAAAAGCTTCCAGTGGGGAGGCGTGATCCAAAATGGATCTAGCATGGCCTCTAAATCTAAAGTCTTCAAATATAGGCGAAAGTGGAACAAGGTTGAAGATCTCATTGAAATGAAGCTAATGGTGCAAATCACATGCAAGTCCAAGTTTGGATAGGGAAATTAGAATCAGTCAAAGGTTTAGGTCAAAGAGTCAATGTCTACATCAGCAGGACATGTGGCAACCCAGGAAAGAGTCACATGTGGTCTCTTGGAGTACATTGATTGGGATCTATAGCCAACATGGTTATAGTGAGGAATCTCTCCAACAGTTTCATGAAATGCATAGGTCTAGAATGAGGCTGAATTATATCACCTTCAATAGTTCCCTCAATGCATGTTACCTTACACTCCATTGAACAAGGAAGACATCTACATGGCTTGATAATCATAAGTGAACTTGAATTGGATGTATTTTTTAGGAGTTTCCTTGCGAACATGTATATTAAATGTGTTGGAGTATAGATGATGCACACCTTCTATTTGATAAAATGGTTATGTGATATGGAATTTCATGGACATCAATCATTACGAGTTTGGAACCTTAGAGAGTGCACACCAATTATTTGATACAATGCCTACAAGGAATGCAGTTTCTTGGAATGCAATGATGGCAACATATTCCTAGGTTGGGTATGGTGAGAAAGCCCTACATATTTTTATAGAAATGTTTTTGGTAAGAACGAAGACATATTGGGTCACCTTTGTTAGTGTTTTAATTTCATGTGTCCATTTAGGAACTTTGAAGTAAGGCAAGCAAGTCAATGTACACACTATCAGAAGTGAACTCAAGTCAAAATGGGAAGGCACCTGACTTGAATACTACCATGCACATCGAACTGGTGGGTCATACAATCTGGCGAAAGCTAGCTGGTGTGGGGTTTGAGCCTGCAACCTGCCAATGACAACACCTGCATATGAGTTTGCAATGGAAGTGGTATTCCTAATGAGAGATTAAAGTTTGCAAGGGAATTTTTTGTTAAAATTCCACTAAGAATATGCGTTGAGGCATTACAAATGGTCTCCCTCCCTCTAAAGTTTTCTCCCCAAGTTTAACAAAGGGTGGAACAGCTCCACAAGTAGCACCAAATGCCTCTATATTCAGACATTAAGTTTTATTTCAAATCACTCAAAGCTCAAAAATAGCTCTGTTCTTATTAAATATCCACTTAAGAGGTCATACGATTATCGTGTCTTATCAATTTACAATTTGGCACATTGCAGTCACCATAAACGTTTATGAAGATCCAAAATCATTATAGTCTCTTCCAACTTTTTCAAAGAAAACTTTCACCAAGTTGGTAATATTTCTATTTCGACAAAAATGAAGACCCCCTCCTTGGTTCTATATTATATTTTTTTATTGGAATGGTTCATGGTTATTGTTAAAGAGTTGCACGATTTGGAAAATTGGTAAAAATGTGTGAAAAATAAATGTTTTATTGCACTGATTGCAGAGATATGGACTTGAATTCCATCTGCCTCAGTGTAACTACTTCCTGGTTCTAGTGGAAACAAACATATTATCATAGCGACACTTGAATGCTAGCACTTGTATCAGAGTGGTGGTTTCCTGATATTTTATATTGTGAATGAGTGACTGAAATGTAGGACTCTTGGCCCGCGTGCAAAAATATTTCATTTCAAGTACTTGGTGATATACCTAATGTGTATATTGTAGAGTAGGATGTATACGCAATAGATATCAAGATTGGAAAATGAAGCACTAGTCATCTCTTCATGACCCAAATGCAAGAGGTTTGAACCGACATGTCCAAAATGTCATTTTTGGTATTTAGATAGATATGTAGTATGTATATGTAGTAGGCTAAGCAAATATATATGACATATACTCAGTGGTTGTGGACATAAAATGAATTTCTAATCAAGCACACTATGAAAGATAGACTAATATAGTGTCTAAGCAATTATTCAACCTCTCGTCTTGTGGAGAACCAACATAAAATATAGGGAAAATAAAAAATAAAAATATGAACAAAGAAATTGAATGCATATATATTTTGAGCCATGATTTGTTACACTAAAAAATGTCACCATGACTACTTACAGTTAGTATGGCTCAAATCAACAGTCATGCTACCCTCTTAGGCAAGTCTTATGCCTCTGCTATCCATCTCAAACTCCAAAAAGAGAGAAAGCCTTTCTAAATGTATTTATCTTTGGGGACGCAGGTTCTCTCAACCTTACCTGCGGGGACGCACCCAAGGTTCACAAAAGCTGCGTCTTTGGACGCTCTGTATGTAAAGGTGCAGGTGCGTCCCCCTGAAAAGGTTAAAATGCGCAAGTTTCATCTTTAAAAAGTCACTTGTGGTTATTTCTAGAGCATTCTAGAAGGTTGTTCGACGTGTATTGAGCGCCTCCAGATGGTTCATGCACTCCTACCAAAGAGGAACTTATCCCATCAATAGGGGAGCTATCCCATCCAAAGAGGGGACTATCCCATTGATGGTGGACCTGATTAACTTCCTCTTGAGCACTATAAGTACAGGCATTGGGCCAGAAGGAGGGAGGTTGAAAGCTATAGATTTCTAAGGGTAAATGCTGCAGGAATTAGGACTCCCATTTAGAAGCTTGTGAGGAGAGATTGTCACCCTTACTTGTTCTATTTGGAAGTGGGTGAGCTTTGTCAAAGTAGAGGAAGACTCTTGTGGACCCTGGAAGGAGCTTGCACAACACCAAGGCTCAGGTTGTAATGGTTCCTTTTGATTACCTTTAATGCAAATTGGTCCATTCTTCTCAATAGCTTGTTGTTAATGGGTTATTTCATGTACTCCTTGGTCTATGTGTTGAACATGCTTTGTTTTATGTTATAATCAGGTGCTATTTAATTGTTTGACTGTTGGTGATTGTAGGTTTTGGAGAAAGGGAGGAGCTCATCCGGATCAACAAAGCTTGGACTTCTACAACAGCGTTTGGACAGAGGTAAGAACGAAACACTTGGTTTCTCATATCATAATGTATGTTTAGAGAAGGATAGCTCCAGTTTGTTTTGTTTGTCATTAGAATGTCTTAGACTTCTAGGAAGGTCAGTTGTGTCCGCACCCTTGACTGATTCTGTGTGACAAATTGGCGACTCCGCTGGGGATAGATTCCATTGATGAGAAGAGTCTTTTCTTTTGTTTGAACTTTTCTTTGAGAAAATTGGTTTATTTTTTTGTTTTTGGCTCTGTGATCTTGTCTCTGGGTGGGTTAGCTTAGGAGTAGTTTTATTTTGGTTTTTCTTGAGTTTTTCAGTAGGACGCACCCTCTGAGTGCTGTACAGTGCGTCCCTGGACGCACTGTCGCTGTGTGCACAGTGCGGGCCCGCACCTGTTCTAACGGGTTGCCTGCGTCCCCTGCTAAAATTTGAAAAAGTTCCATTTTTTGCATTTTTTGCTCTTAGATTTTGTTTTTTCTTAGTTTTTTCTGCCCAGATTCATTAGTCTCTTGCCATAAATCTTCACCTAAGCTTGTTTCATTGGCATTCCTGCTTTAGCTTTCATCAATTGGGTGTTTTGAGTCTCTTTTTTGAGAAATTCTTAATTTGATTTCCTTTGGTCATTACTTGGAGGTTTGGCTCAGTCTTTTCACAATTTTGCATTTTTTTGCTTCTGTTTTTGCAAAAAAAAATTCCCCCTCATTCGCCGGGGGGGGGCTAAATTTTGTATGAGTGTTAATCGCCTTTGAGTGTTTTTATTTTTATTTTTTTGATCCTTGGAACTCTCACCCAATTTTCTCGACTTGCACTTGATTGGTTCTTAGATCACATTAGAATCGTCTTGTGTTTGAGAATTCTCTTGCATAGATCACATTTGCATAATTAGAATTCTCATTTTCAGAATATTAATGAAAAATGTGCATAGATTACATTTGCATACTTTTCAAGTGAATTGTGCATAGATTACAATTGCATAGTTTACATTCTGAAAAAATCAATTGTAGATTTAGATCAGCTTTCTTTGATTTGAATTTACACAGAAATAAAATAAAAAAAATGGTTTAGAATTGATTTGCATTAGTTCTTCTTGATGAAATTAGTGCATTAGAGAATTTGTTATATTTTCTCTTAGTGATCAATTTTTTGCATTGTTGGAAGTGAATGGAAACTCTCTCCTTACTTTAGTTAGGATTCATCGAATTGAAACGATTACATTATCATATTCGATTGCATTCAATTGAGTCGGGTCATAACACCATTGGTTTCATCTCCATTTATCCATTTGAGTAATAACAGCCTTAATAACACAGCGCTTAATTAAAATTCATCTAGTAATTTTTACATTTCTAGGGCTCTGAAGCACCAACATAGCTTAGGCTAGTGTCTTGGAGTAGGTGAGTACTTAACTCTCCAAGACAGTAAAACCAAACAAGTAGTCGATCTTGTGATAGAATCAAATCCAATTGTTACATTTACACTCTGGGAAAGCTCCTCTTAAAGGAGAAGCACAAGCTCGTGTCCGAACCAGTGAGGGGATCATTCCCCCCTCGTTGGGAACGACGCCAGATAGTACGTATTACAAACGGTAAACCTCGGATTAACCATTGTCGAGGAGCCAGGGGTCACTTATCGGTAAACCTTGGATTACTGTCAAGGAGCCGGTAAGGGGATTGAGCTTGCTACTCTGCCCTTGCGTGCTGTCGGAGTTTAGACTGTTCCCCCAGGTGTACTTGTGGCCGTTGGTAACCTTAGTGACCATAATCTTTAGGATTCTACCCAAGGTGACAGTGGAGGGAAGGTCCCACTGTACCTGGAGCAGACGTCGGCTATACTCACTTGGATTTTCTGGGGGGTTCACTTCACTCGAGACGGTTAAAGTGGAGGAACTTGGTCCAGTCTATTCATTAAGCAGGTTGTCGGCGTAACTGTTCCACCCACCATTTCTGTACTGAATCCAGCGAGGTTGGGCTTCATCACCAACTAGCGTTTTTGGTCCGGAAGAATACTGTTTGTGTGTGGTTTGACTCCTAGATTTGATAGCGCGTGTTAATTTGTTTGTTTTTACTTTTAGAGACCATAAGTGTGAATTGTGAATTTTAATTGTTAAGTGTGAATTGTGAATTGTTAATTTTAGTTTAAAATTGTTAATAAAATTCACTGAAGTTGAATATAATGGCAAATGTTCCGGAATTTATCAACCTAGGAACCCCTCCTAATGAGAATCCTAGTACTTTTCCTTACTTTGGGAATGTTGGTCCTCCTTATATGGCTACTTTGTCATTACCTGGATTTACAATAGGTTTACCGATATGGTTATTTTCAACTTCGTTGGCCCAAAATACTCCAATTGTTCCATCTCAACCGGATGCTTCACCTCAACAAAGTTCACCATCCCAACATCACCAACCTTCTGTTGACCCTTTACCTTCTTCGCCTAATTTTTCTTCCTCCATTTCTTCCTCTTCGCCTGGTAAAAGCCTTGATGCTAGTAACCAGGAGGTTAAGAAGAAGAAGAAAGGGAAGAAGAAGAAAAAGAAGAAGAAGCAAGATAATAAAGAAGTCAACCAACCAACCATGGTTGTAAGTGTTAGTTGTGTTGAGGAAAATTCCGACATGCACCGTAAACCCAAATACCCTTGCAGGCTTTGTAAGGGTGACCACTTCCTTGTCAATTGTCCTGGTATTCCAAAGGTCTTGGAAGTATGGTCAAAAAAATCTCATCAACTTTCCATTGATCCATCAACCAGTGATAGTCAGGTTCCTGGGAAAAAGGGTAAAGTTAGGTTTCCTTGTAAGTTATGCAAAGGGAGTCATCAAACTCACATTTTCCCTCACATGGATGAAGCCTCAACATTGTTGGAAAACCTTACTGTTCCACAGCAAGAATTTCCAACTGGTTACCGTAAACTTTCTCCCAACCTACCGTCAACTAACGGAGTGATTGATTTAAATTCAAGTACAGTCGATCACACTCTCCCATTGGAGAGTGAAACTCATGTCACTCAGGTTGATGATCTATTAGTTGATCAAGTGGTCGATTCAATTTCACATTCGGTCGATCACACTCTCCCTTTCGAGAGTAAATTTCATACCGCTGATGTTCTTCTTGTTACATCGGATTCTTCTATGCCGGGGGACATTTCACCTGTTTCTACAGAACCCCCTCCAAGTACTGAGGTCTTTTCCTTTGATTGGAATAGACTGACAGAACCTCGTCTTCCTTCCTCCATCCCTTTCCAAATCATTGTCAAGGCTGGTGGTAGGGACATCCATCGTACTCAGGTAGATGAAGGTGTTTCTGTTAGTATTTTATCCTCATCTGTTTGGAAAGCTTTGGGTTCCCCTCAGCTTGCGCCTATTACGCATAATCTGAAAGCTTTTAACAGAACCATTAGTGAACCTTTAGGGATCCTTCCTAAGTTTTCTATTACCTTGGAAGGTAAAACTGTCTGTATTGATCTTATGGTAGTTCGAGGTCCCTTGGATTTCAATTTACTCCTTGGGCGAGACTATGTTTATGCAATGAAAGCTGTCGTATCGACACTCTTTCGCGTGATGTCTTTCCCTCACAATGGCAGTATTGTGACTGTAGACCAACTTTCATTCCCTAATCTTGTCTCAAATACCAATCATATGACACCCCTAAATGTTCCTGATTCTAAAGTGGTATCTACCCTGCCACGGGTTAATTATGTGGCAACTGGTCCCATGTTTTCAGTTACCGATGTAAGTGATCCTCTCACTGTTGATTCAGATCCGGTAATTGACATGGAAAACTCTATGGGATTACTTGATCATGATGTTCTTATCCCTTTTGAGTCCCTTGACATGTGTTCCTTTCCGAGAAGTATTCTTCCTTCTGATGAAGACCTCTTGGAAGCCATGATCAAGGTGTGTCCATTGACATGTCTTTCTTCCAGTCAGAAGCCATGATCAATGTTGTGAGGATAGTTTCTTCTAGTCTCAACCTCGTTAAAAAATGAAATTGGAAGTCATGAGCATAGTTCCTTGTCTTGTGTCAAGCTCATTAAAAAATGAAACAAGGAGTTGCGAGGATAGTTTTTTCCTGTATCAACCTCGTTAAAAAATGAAACAGGTTAGTATGAGGATAGTTCTTTTACTGAGTGAACCTCATTAAAAAATGAATCAGCTAGATTTTAGGATATGTAGTTAGATTGTAGAAAGTAGGATTATGAGGGCAGTTCCTGTTACTGAGTCAACCTCGTTAAAAAATGAATCAGGTATAAGGACAGTTCCTGTTACTGAGTCAACCTCGTTAAAAAATGAATCAGGTATGAGGATAGTTCTTTTCTTGTGTCAACCTCCTTTAAAAATGAAACAACTCCCTTTTCAAGTTAAATATTCAAAGTAAACCTTCATTTCATCCAGCCGGTTGAATGCAATGAAGCCTGGGGGGCATGTACCTCGCTTTGCATCATTATGCTGGGGGCATGCGAACTTTTTGAGCATAGTTCCTTGTCTTGTGTCAAGCTCATTTAAAAATGAAACAAGGGTAGGTTAAGTAGGTAGATTGTAGAGAGTTGTTATGAGCATAATTTCTTGTCTTGTGTCAAGCTCATTAAAAAATGAAACAAGGATTTTAGAGCATAGTTCCTTATCTTGTGTCAAGCTCGTTAAAAAATGAATCAAGGTTTTTAGAGTAGAGTTTTTGTTAGGTAGATTGTAGGGAGTAGTTATGAGCATAGTTCCTTGTCTTGTGTCAAGCTCACTAAAAAATGAAACAACTCCCTTAAGTCTTTCCAAGATCTTGAAAGTAAAGCTTCATTCCATCCACCTCTTTGAATGCAATGAAGCTTGGGGGGCATGTACCTCGTTTTGCGTCATTATGCTGGGGGCATGTGAACTTATAACAAGCATAGTTTTTCGTTTCAAGCTTGTGTAAACATGAAACCAAAACCGAGCATAGTTCTTTTCCTGTGTCAAGCTCATTAAAAAATGAAACAAATCCTCCTCTACTTGAGTCGAGAGATTGACTAGATCTCGTAAATGTTAAGTTGTATATTTAGGTTAGTTATTTCAGTGTTTTGCATAATTTTCTTACAGTTTTAGGTCGAGTCTTTCAAACGATCTCGTACTTGAACCTTCATTTCATCCAACTGGTTGAATGAAAGGAAGCTGGGGGGCATGCACTCTAGCAGTTACGCTTAGGGGGCGTCAAGCACAATTTTCTCTCTGTTTCAAGCTTGTCTAAAAATGAAACTACTTTGAAGCATAATTTTTCATTGTTCCAAGCTTTTGTAAAAATGAAACCTATCTCGAGTCAATTTCGGTTATTTTCAAGACTCGTTAAACTCATGAAAATCCCGAGATTATTTTGCTATCTTTCATTCTCGTAAAACAAATGAAAATGCCGAGTTCTTTCCGTCTTCTCCTACTCGTAAATTAAATTGAAAGTCGGCCATATGAGTACATTTTTATCATTTTTTTCGAACTCATTAAAACTTACGAAAAAATGAAAACCATGAGTACATTTTTATCCCTTTTTTGAACTCGTTAAAACTTACAAAAAAGTGAAACCTCAGAGTCATCTTTTAAGCCCTTTTCTGACTCTTAAAACATGAAAAGATCGCCGAGCGTTTCTTTTACACTCGTTAAAACGGAATTAAAAGACGGTCCCCTTTTAGCTCTTTTCTGACCGTAAAATCAGGAAAAGATTGCCGGGTTTTTGTCGTTTCAAACTCGATAAGGACATTAAACGACGTGTCCTTGATCGCTTTTTACTTTTCAGGTCGACGACACTATTATGAAAGTACTCCTTGGTCGCAAGATCAAGCGGTTCCCCCAAGTATTATTTTATACTTTTTCGGGCTTGAGGGACACAAATTTACGAAAAAGTTCAACGTGGAGTTTCCTTAAGTTTTTCAGACTCTATAAAATTGAAAAACGCCGAGTTTCTCCTATACTGGGCTCGTTAAACTTTTACAGTAAAGGACCTGTTCAATTACAAACAGGAACGAACCACTCCTTCCTAGGGTTCGAATTTAAACTAGGTTGGACTCGTCCGAAGGATGAGCTTATAATCAAGCATATGTTATCCTCCTCAAGCTTGTTAAAAATAAAGAGGTACTTGCCAGAAATGGTGGGGGAAAAGAGAAGAATGAACCTGTTTGTTACCTTTTGTCTCAAAAGAAACTTTATTACCACTCTTGAACACGACACTTTTCATTCACCTGGGTTGGGAAATCTTTTACCTCACAGTTGACCAAACCACTTTGAAAGTCTTTAACCGGGTTCCGGGGATTAACTTTGAGTTATTCGTCACCAAGCCATCTGTCGTGTCGTTATGTGTTCAAGAGGTCTGCAAGCAAAACTTTCATCTGCAAAATACTTGTCATCCATTTGACCATCCCTGAGTCAGTCCTTACAGCAACATTTCTTCAACTTGAACAATGATTTCGTGTTGCAGGCTTGCCTGCAACGGGTCGCTTTCTATCGACATCGACACATTATCTAGAAATATGACTTAGGAATCGACAGTACCTTGAAGTCTGCATGCATCAATGGCAGGTTTCTCGCCTTTGACGTCAGTTTACATCATTGACTTTCGATCAAAGGATTCCGTGAAGTGTTCGACATCAAAACATCTATTCACATTTCACGGGTTGTGCTTGGTACTTTGAGAACCATTGACATTACTGGTGGTCTCTCTCACGCTTGTTAACAGTTTACATCATCGACTGGTAATCAAGTGGTTTCTAACATGTTCGACATCAAATCATTTAATCACATGGTTAGAATCGTACCAATTCGGGAAGTAGAAGTGAAGACCCTGGATCTAGTTTCTACCATCCAGGCTGCGAGGAGTTTTGTATTCATTATCTATGTAGACTAATCATAAACAGATGGCTGCGTCCATACTGCGTCTACGAAAGTCTATAAAAAATAATGTACTGCAAGATCATTCCTGTATCAGAATAGTTAGTCCATTAGTTAAAATTTTGAATCTGAATATGGGAATGCCTACCTCAGTGATGATATAATCTTATACATGTATTTTGTGTTGAAAATTGCAGGTTCCAACAAGGTCATCCACAAGACAATCCTTGAAATGATAAAGCGCTTCACCCTTCCTAGAATTACAAAACCCTAATCTATTCCAGGCTTCGCACTTTAGGGGGCAATCTGTTACACTAAAAAATGTCACCATGACTACTTACAGTTAGTATGGCTCAAATCAACAGTCATGCTACCCTCTTAGGCAAGTCTTATGCCTCTGCTATCCATCTCAAACTCCAAAAAGAGAGAAAGCCTTTCTAAATGTATTTATCTTTGGGGACGCAGGTTCTCTCAACCTTACCTGCGGGGACGCACCCAAGGTTCACAAAAGCTACGTCTTTGGACGCTCTGTATGTAAATGTGCAGGTGCGTCCCCCTGAAAAGGTTAAAATGCGCAAGTTTCATCTTTAAAAAGTCACTTGTGGTTATTTCTAGAGCATTCTAGAAGGTTGTTCGACGTGTATTGAGCACCTCCAGATGGTTCATGCACTCCTACCAAAGAGGAACTTATCCCATCAATAGGGGAGCTATCCCATCCAAAGAGGGGACTATCCCATTGATGGTGGACCTGATTAACTTCCTCTTGAGCACTATAAGTACAGGCATTGGGCCAGAAGGAGGGAGGTTGAAAGCTATAGATTTCTAAGGGTAAATGCTGCAGGAATTAGGACTCCCATTTAGAAGCTTGTGAGGAGAGATTGTCACCCTTACTTGTTCTATTTGGAAGTGGGTGAGCTTTGTCAAAGTAGAGGAAGACTCTTGTGGACCCTGGAAGGAGCTTGCACAACACCAAGGCTCAGGTTGTAATGGTTCCTTTTGATTACCTTTAATGCAAATTGGTCCATTCTTCTCAATAGCTTGTTGTTAATGGGTTATTTCATGTACTCCTTGGTCTATGTGTTGAACATGCTTTGTTTTATGTTATAATCAGGTGCTATTTAATTGTTTGACTGTTGGTGATTGCAGGTTTTGGAGAAAGGGAGGAGCTCATCCGGATCAACAAAGCTTGGACTTCTACAACAGTGTTTGGACAGAGGTAAGAACGAAACACTTGGTTTCTCATATCATAATGTATGTTTAGAGAAGGATAGCTCCAGTTTGTTTTGTTTGTCATTAGAATGTCTTAGACTTCTAGGAAGGTCAGTTGTGTCCGCACCCTTGACTGATTCCGTGTGACATGATTGTCCTACTTTTTGTAGAAATTTTGAATAATTTAACACATATTCAACAGAGATTATCCTGATCATGTACTATTGCGGAATACATACACAATACATAAGCTCCTCTACGTTGATCATCATTATAGCAGCATCAATAACAATAAAACATCAAGAGCATTCACACATTAACACAGTATGTAACCCGGGGAAAGCATCTCACTAAAAACCCCACAGTATCTGTATATTAATGATTGAGACCATGTAACATTACAAAGTACAATGCTTATCACAAGCAATCCAGTACTAGCTCCACCTGTTACACACAATACAACTAAGATCTGATCTCCAAATCTATTCCACTGCTTGCCTGCCTCCACTGCTCAATACCTGCTCAAGAATGAATGAGAATGGTCTACCAAACTCGTATTTCACCTCCAAAGAATCACTCACAATGTGTAAGACGTGAGCAGAAGCTACAAACTGGGCAAATACATGAGCAAACTCATTGGCATACTCAATCCCTTGATTGTGCAAGATCTGATGCACAACTATAGTCACAACTGATAGCAATCCGATTCTCTAACACCTGTCCCTACTGAACTGAACATGCACAGACATGCAACTGAGTTAACTGATGTATTTTATAGTTGTATTGTGAGTTAATAATTAGTTTAACAACTCATCATTAGTCTATTTGCAGTTAGACTAACTACAACTAGTTTAACCAAGTCAAACTGAACACAACTCCATCAACTCCACAATCAACTCCACCAAACTCAACTAATTGAGTTCTAACTGAAGTCATGCATGAAACAACTCAACTGAATCATAAGAAAAGCGTACTTCCTTCTGACAGCTGCATGGGCCACATCTGTAGCTCAAACTGAAGTGCTCCAAGAGAATAAGATCAATTTTATAGTCCAAATATTATTATGAGACAATAATATTTGACTTTTATATTTTTGACAGCCAGTCTAAAAATAGACTTTGATCACCCACACTGTGGTCACCCACACTTTGGTCACCCACACTTTGGTCACCCACATTGTGATCACTCACATTGTGATCACTCACACTGTGATCACCCACACTGTGATCATCCACACTGTGATCAAAAATAGAACTTGCGCAATAATTTGCCTGCGGGCCCACTTAGTGAAGGCGACTCTTTTCACTAAGCTCCATCATCTTGTTTCAATCTCAACACTCCCTCTCAACAAGATATGGATTAACAGCAAACCCTATCCTACCTCGATGGTACTCGAATTTGCTCCTGGTGAGAGCCTTCATCAGAATATCAGCATCCTGATCCTCCGTTGGAATGTATGAAAGCAACATGATCCTCCGCTGCACACAATCTCTGATATGATGGTACCTGATGTCAATATGCTTAGATCTATCATGAAATACAGGATTAGCCGAGAGTTTAATGCAACTCTGGTTATCACAGTAAATCATAGTAGGATCCAAATGAGAACCGAACAAACCAACCAGGATCTTCCTCATCCATATAGCCTCGCATGCAGCCAAACTTGCTGCCATATACTCGACCTCTGCTGAACTGAGTGCCACGGATCTCTGCCTCCTGCTGTACCAAGAAACTGTTGTTGATCCAATACTGAAGACCCCTCCTGATGTGCTATTTCTGTCCATTGGGCTCCCTGCCCAATCTGCATCCGTGAAGCCACATAGCTTCACCTCATCCTCCTGTCTGTACCACAAACCATATCCCGATGTGCCTCTCAGGTAGCGCAATACATGCTTGCCCGCCTTCCAGAAGAGCTTGGTAGGCTTAACCATAGCTTGTGAAAGCTGGCTAACTGCATAGCATATATCAAGTCGTGTATTGACCAAATACATCAGCGACCCCACCAACTGTCAATAAACAGTGGCATCCACTTCTTCTCCTGAAGTGGCATCCTCCTTCCTCCAACCTCCAGAAAGAGGAGTATCAACAGGCTTGCAGCCATGCATGTTGAACTTCTCCAGTATCTCCCGAGCATACTTGCCCTGAGAAACAAACAGTCCACCACTGCGCTGCCATATTTCCAATCCTAGGAAATAGTGAAGGAGGCCCAAGTCCTTCATCTCAAACTCTGTAGCAAGATCCTTCTTGCATGACAGTATCAACAACTCATCACCCGTTAGAATCAAATCATCAACATACAATACAATGATAAGCAACTTACCCTCCACCACAATCTGGTATAGGTTAGGATCCGCCTCGCTCTTGGAGAATCCAAGTCCTGTGAAATAGTTGTCTATCCATGTGTACCAAGCACGTGGTGCTTGCTTCAACCCATACAGCGCTCTCTTGAGCCTGCACACATGCGACTCGCTACTGAAGACCTCAAAGCCTTCGAGATGCTCAATGTACACCTCCTCCTCAATGACTCCATTGAGGAACGCAGTCTTCACATCCATCTGATGAATGTGCCATCCCATCTGCGCTGAGAGAGAAAGAATCATCTGTATGGAAGAATACCTTGCGACAGGTGCAAAGGTATCCTCATAATCGATCCCCTCTATCTGTGAAAAGCCTCGGGTGACAAATCTTGCCTTGTACTTCACCACACTCCAGTCAGCTGCCTGCTTGACCTTGTAGATCCATCTCGAACAAACCACTGATTTCCCTTCCAGTCTAGGAACAATCTCCCATGCACTGTTTCTGACAATAGAATCATACTCTTCCACCATGGCGTCTACCCATGCGGGATCCTCCACAGCTTCCTCAAAAGAGGATGGCTCAGTCACAACACACTTGCTCATCAGAGCCATGTATCCAGTGTATCGATCAGGTGATTGTCTCTGCTTGCGTTGGGCTGTAGGTGGTCCTACAACTTTCTCTGCATCTTGAGCTAGCCGCTCAGCTTCTGTCAAGTGCTTTCACCCTCTGATGGTTGGCGCTGCGTGAGTGGTCTCTTCCACTCCATGAACCTCATCCTGTGGCTGATCCACATCCTGAAGCTCATCCTTAGGAACTAATAGCTCCTCATCTGCATGCAAGTGTAGCTCCCTCTCAAGCGAACACTTCATGGCTTTCTCCTCCTAAAATTTTATATCCCGTCGCACAACAGTTTTACCACTGTCTGGCAAATACACACGATATTTGTGGGGCATATCAGTGTACCCGACAAATATCCCAACCTCTGCGGTTGGCTCCAACTTCTTCCTGGCATCCTTCGTCATATGCATGTAAACGTTAGCACCAAAAATCCTCAAATGAGAAAGATCAGGCTTCTTACCAGAATAAGTCTCCTCAGGTGTACTCATGCCAAGTATCCTATGATGACAATGGTTCTGCACATAAACTGTTGTACTGCATGCTTCCGCCCACAAGTGAAGGGGTAGGCCCTGATCATGCAACATTGCCCGTGCAACACCCACGATCGTTCTGTTCTTCCGCTCAACTACCCCATTCTGTTGTGGGTTATGGGGAGCTATGAACTCTCTACGAATCCCTTTTGCCTTGCAGAAATCCTTGAACTCGTCCGAGATGTATTCACCACCATTATCGCTCCTAAGAGCCTTCACCTTCTTCCCCGACTCCTTCTCGACTAGTTCTTTGAATTCACAAAACTTTGAATATGTCTCGCTCTTCTTCTACATGAAGAAGATCCAGAACTTACGAGAGAAATCATCAACAAAAATCACATAATACCTGTGTTTTGCTGTCGAAGCAACTGAGAAAGTTCCACACACGTCTGTGTGAATTCTCTCAAGGATCGTCATGGCGCGACTATCCTTCTCGTGAAAGGTGGCTTTCACAAACTTCCCCAAAGTACACCCCTTGCACTGATCTGACTGCGCAAGTGTTCCTTTAGGAAGCCCTGTAGTGATCAGCTGCAGTATCTTCAAGGCTCCATGGTGAAGGTGACCCAATCTCCTGTGCCACAACTCGCCATCATCCCGGCTCACCAATCCTTCTGCCTTGCTCGCCATTGCTGCGCATCCATCTACATGCAACTGATAAAGGTTCCTCACTCGAACCCCTATCTTCCGGGTCTCACCAATTGTCTTGCTGCGTAGGAAAGCCTTTCCCTCGCTGAAAACAACATCATATCCCTTGTCTTCTAACATCGCCACTGAGATGAGATTCTTTGTCAATCCTGTAACATGCATGACTTCCTTCAATACGAAGGGTTTACCAGACTCCCTCTCAAAGGAAATGGTACTGATACCGGTCGCACTGTATCTACCATCATCGCCCATCTCGATGTGCACTCCAAGATCTTTGTCCTCTAGATCAGAGAACAAATCTCTATCTCCGGTCATGTGAAAAGACGCACCACTGTCCAAGAACCACACTGATCCCATCACACTTGAAACCAAGCATGTGATCAATGAAAAATCAAGCCCAAACTGTGAGGCTAGAGCCTCTCCTACTAAAGATTCAGCAGCCTGCTTGTTCTTCTTCTTCTGCGGACAATTAGTGCCATAGTGTCCATGCTGGTGACAGTGAAAACACTTCACCTTGGACATATCCTGCTTCTTGCATTTCGCACCAGACTGAGAAGCTTTCTTGCTCTTCCCTTTCTTTACTTTGGCAGCCAAAGCGCAATTCTCTTCATCAGATACCTTTGATGAAGATCCATTCTCACCTTTATTTTTTTTGAGTTTATCCTTGAGCGCCAGGTCGCTCTTGCTTTGGAATAACATTTGCAATCCGTTGAAAGACATTTTCAATAACACTGCTGCAAATTCGAATTTCCACCAGCTCCAACTCAACCGCTTCCGATCTAGAATTCGTGAGAACAAAATATTTCTCATACAGAGATTGACTATATGGGCATTCACCAGATATCTCACCTTCCAAAGGAAGGATGAATCCAGAGGCTACCTGGCCCGATTACAGACTCTGCCTAAAGAAATAGAATGTAAACACTTCCTGAATAGTAGATCTGATGATCAACAGCTCCGATACCATGTAGAAATTTTGAATAATTTAACACATTCAATAGAGATTATCCTGATCCTGTACTATTGTGGAATACATACACAATACATAAGCTCCTCTACGTTGATCATCAATATAGCAGCATCAATAACAATAAAACATCAAGAGCATTCACACATTAACACAGTATGTAACCCGGGGAAAGCATCTCGCTAAAAACCCCACATTATCTATATATTAATGATTGAGACCATGTAACATTACAAAGTACAATGCTTATCACAAGTAATCCAGTACCAGCTCCACCTGTTACACACAATACAGCTAAGATCTGATCTCCAAGTCTATTCCACTGCTTGCCTGCCTCCACTGCTCAATACCTGCTCAAGAATGAATGAGAATGGTCTACCAAACTCATATTTCACCGCCAAAGAATCACTCACAATGTGTAAGACATGAGAAGAAGCTACAAACTGGGCAAATACATGAGCAAACTCATTGGCATACTCAATCCCTTGATTGTGCAAGATCTGATGCACAACTATAGTCACAACTGATAGCAATCTGATTCTCTAACACCTATCCCTGTTGAACTGAACATGCACTGACATGCAACTGAGTTAACTGATGTATTTTATAGTTGTATTATGAGTTAATAATTAGTTTAACAACTCATCATTAGTCTATTTGCAGTTAGACTAACTACAACTAGTTTAACCAAGTCAAACTGAACACAACTCCATCAACTCCACAATCAACTCCACCAAACTCAACTGATTGAGTTCTAACTGAAGTCATGCATGCAACAACTCAACTGACTCATAAGAAAAGCGTACTTCCTTCTGACAGCTGCATGGGCCACATCTGTAGCTCAAACTGAAGTGCTCCAAGAGAATAAGATCAAGTTTATAGTCCAAATATTATTATGAGACATATTTGACTTTTCTATTTTTGACAGCCAGTCTAAAAATAGACTTTGATCACCCACACTGTGGTCACCCACCCTTTGGTCACCCACATTGTGATCACTCACACTGTGATCACTCACACTTTGGTCACCCACACTGTGATCATCCACACTGTGATAAAAAGTAGAACTTGCGCCATAATTTGCCTGCGGGCCCACTTAGTGAAGGCGACTCTTTTCACTAAGCTCCATCATCTTGTTGCAATCTCAACACTTTTGGGTTGATCTGATATGGACCATTGTAGAATTTGCAATTGAATGAAGTAATGAAGATGAAAGGGGAAGTTTAGAGTAGTTAATGAGCATAGGATGAACACTACCATCATATCAGGTGAAAAATATTCCCATAGTAGGCTTCAAAACTAGGTGGATATACAAAACATACGTGGGTATTTTATTTGTTATTCTAGGAAGTATATATTGTCTTAGCATGCCTTAAAATGATGTGGCAACTTTCAAGACAAATGAATATTGGCCTTTCCTATCTTTTTATTCTGGCCTTTTTGGGTTCATGGTTTCCTCAGGTCTTCTCAATTAGAGTGTTTTCTAACATAGCCCAGGGTAGAAGGAAAATACAGTGAAAGTTGTGGGAATGCCTCAATTCCATATCCTTTCCATATCAATTCAAGGCATTGTCAGCTGAATGGATTCAAATTGAAATGCTATGACAATATTTTGAGGTTTTAAGAGAAGAACCTTTACTAGAAGTTTCTCATCAAATGGGATCATCATCAATCCTATCCAATCTTACTATCCTAAACACCTAAAGGGCTTTAGTGTCAAAGACATGAAGAATTATGAAATTTATGTGAGCAACTTTCTCCAGTTGTGTAATTGTAAGAACCTTCCATATTGTTTGCTGAAGTGCAATATTCCTTATATGCAGAGATGCAATGAGCAGTGCATGTTTGATAGAGCATTTTTCTATCCCCTTCTGAATGAGACAATATGGCACCATGGAGATGATGACTTTGCTCACTTCTCCTAGTTGTAGTGCCAGAGTTTCATTAGTTGGATACTCACACCCATATTGAGTCGTTTGGATGAAAAGTGTGGGATAAGTGGGAATTGGGTGTTATGGGCACTTTTTGATGATGTTCACTATGACCCCAATGTGGTCTATCATCATGTGGTAGATGTAACTGACAATGTGAGGTGTGCTTCTAAAGATGGCTATCAAGGAGATGAGTTCTGTCAAGGCAATTGATACGTAATAGTATGAAAAAAGCATGGTGAGAAGGCATATGATAAGACTGTCGAAGAGATTACACTGCAACAAAGAGAATAGTCCTTGCAGTTGGGCTTGGGGCTTTGGTAGCACTTGTGGCAACAAGTCTTATTGCACTTTCTTTACACAGACAAAATAAGCAATCTAGTTTTTAAATTAGACAGTCTAGGGAGGAATCCAACTTGCAAGTCTTCTACCTATGCACTCTGAAGAATTGAAGCTTTATCTATTCTCTTATAAGATGTTGGAGAAGGCCACTAAAATCTTTGCTACTACAAAAAAAAGTGTGGACATAGTGCTTGTGGGACTATATATTCTAGGAGGCTTACTGATGGTCACCTTGTTGCTATAAAAGGGATCCATTTTGGGAGTTATCATAGAGTAGATCAACTATTAAATGAAATTAATATCTTCTCAACGATGAAACAAAAAAAACTTAATACAAATTCTTGGTTTTGTTTATTAACTGAATTTGTATCTACTTGAACTGAGGGTTTATATATACTAATATTGATGAAGCAATGATATAATTAGCTACATTGTTTACCTTGTTGTTAAAGTATATTAGAATTCTAGAACCAAGTCAATAAGAAGCAGAGCTCATCTCTTTTCTACTTGTGATTATCATATCAAGTTGAGTACTCCATATTCACTATTGTTATTCTGCTAGTATCAGATTATGCAAATCAGTGTTCTAGATATTAGATTATTTCATATGTGGTCCAAAAGCTATGTTCCATGATTTATAGAGAAATGCATTCAAGAAAGATACATAAATGGTTGTGAATGAGTTGAAGTCATCTGCTCATCGGGTAGTGAAAAAATTGGATAAAAGAGAGCAGTAGCCAGATTCTCAATTGGAGCACAATAAGGAAAACCATAATTCCCTAGACTCTATTGATTGTCAAGAAGAACTACTAGCTCAAATTCAAAGGTTGTACAAGATAAAATCACAAATGTTATAGATCATTGCAATTCCATTTTTTTGAGCAATCTCATCAGATAATTGGCACTCAATTTAAGTTGCAAGAACAGTAGTTTGATATGCAAAATACTGTGGATACTAGTATGGTTGATCTTCAAAATTTCTATGTAAGATTAGAACAAGACATAGGGTACCTTTAAAAATTAACTTCACAGATATAAAAGCAAATCACTGAAATGGCTAGCACTATATCATCTCAATTAGACAATATTCAAAATAAAATAGATGACATTAGCAATGCAATGACTTTGTCATTGGGTCAACATAAACTATTACTCGATGACCAAAGTCTTTCTTTGTAAGACCTTGATACTCTTACACAAACTCAAGCTGAAGCATTTGAATAAATAAAGTATCAGTACAACAACTTGTTGATAATGCTTGCCAGCAATAGTTTGAGTTCACTACTTACTAAGAGTAGCTTTACCCAACTCATAATTGCCTAGCACATATCTCCTATGTGGTTTTGTCAACTCATGAAGCATTTGAGTTAAAGAAGGCCACTATGTTGATGGCTCAGAACAAGTTATATTCATTGCAAAATTCCATTCTTCTTGAATCTCGGGCTATTAATACCATCTTATTCTATTTGATTATGATGTATGTGCTCTATATGTTGATAAAAACAAAAGAAAACCAATAAGGTCAGATGTGTTCTCTACTCTGTACTTAGCATATCATTTTCCATTGAGTTCATCATAACCCATTTTAAAGGTAGTGTCTTTCACAAGAAGGTTAGATTGCCTCAAAGACATTTTATGTAAGAACAACGTTTTCATATACTCTTTCTCTTTTCAATATAGCGTGGCTTTTCACTAGGTGCTATATTTTGCTATAATGTGCCCATAATAGATCAAGGCACTAGTCTTCTTCCCTTGTTAATAAAAAATAATAAAAATTTCTTCTATTTTTTACCCCATTTTGTTTCATTCTGCAATCTAGAATTTACCAGAAAAATTTACTCGATAATAGAGTTTGTTTGAACCATAAAAAGCCCAAAAAATATATCATAAACTTGGCTCTACTTCCCTCAAGCAAATCATGTGAAATTGACCTAAAAATCCTAGGATGTTTTGCTTGTAGGGGCCCTTGAAGTGTGCTTTGTTGAAATATCGTAATAGGGAAAAGATGGTAAAAGTTATAGACCATGAGGGATGCTCATCCACTAGGTGAATAACTATCCAATTATAAAAGTTCCATACTTCTCAATAATCATAGAAATAGACTTTACATTCTCAATTCCAATGAAAAGCTATTAAACATTGTGCAGATTTGGCTTCCATAAATGCTTGCTATCTCTTTTTAGTGATATGTTATATAATTATTTATGTTTTCTTGGAATTTTTTCATAATTGATTATTAGTGTCATACTATGGTTTGTTAATATTCTGAACAAATTTTAAAGTAAAATGATTAAATTGGTTTAAATGTACATTCCAGCATGCACATGCGAAAAATATAACTAATCAGGTCACACATAAATCTAATGGCATTTTTGAAGTCTTGCAAAACTAAAAATGAACATGTATCTTAGGGTTTAAAGAAAATTACCTTAATATGTTGAAAAGATCATCTAGGTCCACCAAACTTTGTCGTAAATCTCTATAGAGGAATCCAAAAAATGTGAAACCAAGGTACAAATTATTAATTTGTTTGATCACAATACAACAAGATTTAAATAAATTACATGAAACACCATTTAAAGTGTTATGAAACTAGCTCACAAAAAGATAGAAAAGATAGACCAACGACTTCAAAATAAGCCTCTTCGAGGGGGCAACCTCCTTTACATTACACAAATGAACAATTCTTGGATGATACAAATGACAAAACCTCCTTTCTATATATAGGAGTCTAAGGGGTCACAATATAATCAAAGCCGACAAAGCAATAATAATATAATGGCACAACAATAACAATAGTGTACTTCTATGGGGCACAATAATAAAAATATGGGGACAATAGGGGCACAATAATAACAATAAGGGCTATAGTGATAATAGTAAAGGGGGAATCACTAGAATTATACGGACCTAACATGCCCCTCTCCTTCAAAAAAGAGTTGTCCTCAACGCTTGAGTAGTTATGGATGCTTCTGTATAAAATTCTCATCCTCCCATGTGGAATCTTTAGCGAATAAGTTCTTCCACTTGATGAGATACTCCGAAATTTATCAATTTCATAGCTCTCAAGTTCTTGTTTCTGTGACTGCTTATGGTTCCAATATGATTTTTCCTTCTTCGCCAAGTTTTGGAAAGATTATTTAAACTAGGAGCTTGTCACCTACAACCTTCTTTAAGCATGAAACATGGAAAACTTGGTGCACTCTGTAAGCTAGAGGAAGCTCCTATTTATATGCCATAGTACTAATCTTTTGCAACACCTTGTATGGACTTTAATACTTTGGTGATAATTTATTATCCTTCTTAGCTTGCTTGAGGGACATTTTTTTATATGGTTGTAGCCATAGGAATACCCAGTCACCTACATCAAAACTTCTTTTGCTGCGATGTTGATCTACCTGTTGTTTCATTCTATTATGCGCCAAAGTTAGGTTATCGTTTAAGAGTTGGAGAACTTGTTGTCAATGCTCGATGTGATCTTCCACTGCTTGAACCTTAGAATTTTATCTTAAATATGATGTGATGGATTGTGGATGATATCCATAAAGTTCCATAAATGGGGTCATTTTTTCTGTATTATGGAAGGAAGTATTGTACCACCATTCAGCCAGAGGCAACCATTTCACCCATTGTGTCTGTTTATCAGAGACAAAGAAAAAAAGATATCCTTCCAAACATTTTTTTACTATCTTATTTTTCCCATCATATTCAGGATGATAAGATGATCTATGAGCTAACTAAGTACGAAGACAAGAAAATAATTATGTCCAAAAATTTCCAGTGAAAATGGGATCTCTGGCACTTACAATAATATTTGGGTTTCCATGTAGCTTTTGAATTGTTTCCATAAATGCAGTAGAAACTCTATTGCCTTTAAATGGATGAGATAATGCACAAAAATGTACATACTTGGAAAGTCTGTCAACTACCACCATGATGACACTCTTTTCTTCGGACTTGGGTAAACCTGTGATAAAATCCATTAAAACCTCCTCCAACATTGGCTTGGAATGGATAAAGGTTGTAATAGACTTGGGGTCTTAATTATTTCAACTTTATTTTGTTGGAAAACCAAAAATTCCACCACAAAATTTTGAATATCCGATTTAAGGCCATCCCAAAAAAATTCCTTCTTAACCCTGTGGTAAGTTTTTAAAAATCCTGAGTGCCGTCCTAAGGGAGTGCAACTCCATAATAATCTATTGTTTGAGTTGGGAATTCTTACCTAGGTATAATCTATATTTGTACAGTAACAAATCATTGTTCTAGCTAAATGTATCAGACATACTGGTATCTTGTTGTATCTTTTGAATGAGTGTGTACACTTCTTTGTCATTCTTCCATTCATCCCTTGCTTCATTTATCCAATCTAGTTGGATAATAGAAATTGCACAAAGAAATGCCTCCACATCCTTATCCTTTCTTGAGAGTGCATCTGCCACAACATTTTTCTTCCCTTTCTTGTATATGATTTTAAAGTCATAACCCAACATCTTTGTGACCCATTTTTGCTGCTCTTCTGAAGATAATCTTTGTTCTAAAAGGTATTTAAGAATATCATGATCTTTTTTTACCTTGAAGTGTCTTCTCATTAGGTAGGGTTGTCATTTCTTAAGTGAATGTAGTATTGCCAACATTTCCTTCTCATAAATAGATTTTTGTAAATAAGTTCCTTTGATTGGATGCCTTTTGATGAGCCCCATAAATGGGTAATTATATGGGCTCATTTTTCCTCCTAACATAGTTTAATCAACCATTCTCTTAACTTATTGCATGTTTTTTTATAATATTTATGCTTATGGAGTAAGTTGGGTTGGTTATGTTGCCATGGAGTCTAATATGTGTTTAATGTAGATTTTTGTTGAATTTTGAAGACAAAGTCAAAGATTTAATGGAAAATTGGTAGCAATAATTCGAAGTGGCCAAAGGAGAGGATTTATAGGAGGGTATCCCCCTCATTTATGACTCCCCACTTCGAATTCTCCTTCATGCATCGTGGAGCACAAACAACCAAATCAATGCACTAGGAGGCAGCTAAGCAAGTGGAGGATAGCTTATGTTTATCTCGAGTTTTGGGAGCCAAGCCTCCCTGATTTTAAGGAAGCTGTTGGGAGCTTCAGTCGTATAAGTAGAAAGGCCTAGGGCCTCATTAGAAAGTTAGTCAAATTTTCGAATTTGTGTTGTAGCATTGCTTTGCTCAACTTCGAGCTTATTTTTGTTGATAGTTTCACGTAATCCTATTATTATTTTGATAATAAAGATGAGATCCTTTTTGAGCTAGCACTAAGTTACCTCAAAGGGCTAGAACTCTTGGGTTAGGGCCCATCCAAGTAGCCAAGCTCCTCTTGTTTGTATTTATATGATTTGTTTCAGTTTATGAATTAGTTTCTGTTAGATAAATTTCTTTCTTGGTTAAGAATAGGTTGCTTTTGGTGATTTAGAAGGTTGTTTCCATTTTAGTTTTCTATAGCAGGTTGAACTGTGATAGAAAGAAGATACAAAAAGGCCATCAATAGAGCCTTGGCCTCCTTTCCTCCCTTTGGGACCTGTTGTGGCCAGCAACAACCCCCCTTATTATTTAGTGTTATTCCTAATACTAAATAAGTGGGGACCCTTAGTTAAAAATTTTAAAATCAATTAGTGCTTGTATTTCCTTTTTAATAAAACTTACCATCAAAAAACTTAGGAGAATACTCTTGGAAAATATAAAAATCCTAAGTTTTATGATAAAGTAAGAGTTCCTTTGGAAATATCGCATCGCAAAAGGATAACAGGATACCCCCTTGCAAGCCAAACTCTAAAAATGTGAAACCGCGATACGCGATAACAAACATGTATCGCATCGCATGCATCAAACACTGCTTACATTGAAAAACTTTAAAAAACTACCGATTGCGACGATGCATATCGCAAATCGCATTTCGTAGAAAACAGATTAACGAAGATTGTCATGTATTATGTTCCTGCGATATTGCGATATTACAGTTTTGCAATAGAGCGGCACGATTATGCGATAATGTGATATAGCGAGCTAACAAATTTGTGATGTCATGATTCTGCAATGTTGTGATCTGTGATATTGCGAAGCAAATTGCAAAATCACCTCATCGCAGATCTTTCAAGCTCGTTATTCAAAAAAGTAGTTTCCATAAATCAACACCTGGTTATCCGCTTTAATGCCAATTAATGAGTTAGTTGCCATTTATTAATGGAAGTATTGTTTCGTGCTTATCAAAAAGTCATTTCACACAAGGTGGTATATTTTATGCATCTTCGACATTTAAAACTTTCACATCACCCTCTCTTATCATTATTTTCACTTCACTTGTGAATTGTAGGAACGAAGAACAGAGAACGGTACGAAGCAACACGCAGGATAAAATGGGAAAGAAAAGAAAAGCTCCGAGCACTGAAGAGAAGGAAATGGCGCCCTTGTATACAGATACCACATGCAACCGAGAGGCTAGTATTGCTATGTGGGAAGGCATGTACAATTTATTTGAGGAGGAGAATCCCAGAGTAATGGAGGTCGAAGCTACTGTAGACTCACATGGTTCTTCTGAGGCATCCCTTACAGAGCTAGCTGGCTCATTCTTACACAAGATAGCGGCAAGGCCCAAAATTCTCCCATATACAGACATAGTTAAATGGATACTGGACAGCGTTGATATCAGAAACAGACAGTTTAAGGCTCAGGGTCAAGAGCTCACGAAATCGTTATTTTTACAACTTTTGAGCTTTATACCCGCTAAAAGAAAGAAGCACAAAAGGCGAAAAATGCATCAAGGAAGCCCAGATCAAGAAACGGAGGCAGTTTCCGATGCTGAGAAAAACTTCTCGAAAAGGAAATTTTCTAATTGCTCAGTCACCTTCAAGCCCCGAAAATTGCAAGAAAGTAATGATAGAAATAGACTGGAAGCAGAAGGCTCAAGAAAAGGCAGAAACAATCCAAGGGTTAACCAAGTTGAATTGGGATTATTACTGGGCATACTTGGTAAAGCCACATAGTCAGTGGATGACTCTCAAGTGCATCATGAATTCTGCCAAAAAGATGGTGCCAGCTCTCATCGATTATGTTTTCTCAGCATAGCTAAAATCAGAAGTGGGCCAGCCGACTCTTCTCAAACAGATGTTGAACGCGTGCGATTTCAACGAGTAGATACAGAAGTAGTTTTAATTTTATATTCAATTTTTGTTTTAATTTTGTTTTATTTTTGCCTAAAATGAGGACGGTCATTTAAACCATATCCTACTTTTTTGTAATAAGTTATTTAGTTAGTAGTATTTAAACCCTTCTCATGCATTTAGAGAAGGGTCCTGAAATTTGTCAAAACTTATCCCCAGAACATGCACTTTTGTACCCTCTAAGGAGGTTTTGATGAATGAATGGAACAAGATTTATTGATATTTTCATTTGATATCTGCTACTGATGTTGCACTTCTGTACTCTTAGTGGATGTTAGATCAAGAAGAAATAAATCATTATCATTTGAAGCTCATGAGTAGGACCAGTTATAAATGGTATTTCTATCTCTTAACTATTTCTGCCCTTGTGTTAAAGTGATATTCATGTTCAGTTGTTTATGTATTAACATATGAATGCTTGAGTTATCATTTGGCACTTTTGTATGGTGATATCTATTTATTTATGCTTAATGTATGAATAGCTTATTATGCGATATGTTTTTCACAACTATTTCGTATAACTTTTTATACGAAGTGGTTTATCTATATTGAATTCTCTTCTAATAACAGTTGAATGATCTTTATTACCAATTGTTATTTGAAATCATTTTAGATCGCATAACAAAAGGATTACACCCTGGGTTAGTGTAGAATTAGATGTTTCTGTTTATTAGAATAAAATTTACATGTTATTAGATTAGAGTTAGAATTAGAGCATCTCACTTAGGAAATTTTAGAGAAAAAACATCAATCTTTCCACACACACACATAAATTGGGAAATTGGTCCCATATCCCCAGTCAGACCCACCATACCAAATGGAAAAGGAGCTGACAACCAAGGTCCGGACTGGGTGGGTATCCCCCTTGTTGTAGACCTGATTTTCGGTGCTTCAACATGACCATGAACTGAGGCCAAGACTCTCTTGCTACCACAAAAAACATAGATTTTCCTTCTCCATATGATTTCTAGTATTGTAGTTTGTTAGAAGGTTAATGCTTTGCTTTAGATCCCTTCCACCATGCTCATTTCTGTCTTGCAATAAGTTTCCTTCCATGCTTTCTCTCATTTTACAATTTTTCAACATTTCTTTCCATAGCTCATAATCTAGATTAGCTTGATGCAAAATTCTATTTTTTTTATGTACTTAGTTTCCTTGCTTGCTTGATCTCCTTGTTTTATTTTCATGTCCTTTTGTAGAAAATCTTTTCTCACAGCAAGTCAGCCTACCAGCCATCACATTCTCTCCCTGATCGATGCCCTACAGGTCGCCCAAAGTTCACCTCAAATCTGCCTTAGTTTTCTGCTTTTTTACATAGGATTCCTTCCTCTCTCCCGACCACCTTTTCCTCTCCTAGCAATCCTTAGTGACCCCTAGGAACCTTAACACATCATCCCAGCCCTCAGCTACCCTTTCCACCCACTCTCACATCTTCAAAACCTCCAAAACTACTCTCGGCATCCTCTTGTAGACCTTTTGTAGACCTCCTGTAGATCCCCTGTAGCCTCTTGTATATTTTCCTGTAGGCTTCTTTTTGAAGTCCGATTGCGGGAAAAGCATCCAAAAATTCACCTTAGACCTCCTAGGACCCATCCACACCATCCTACATCTTATCAAGTCCCAAAACCACCCTCCATCACCACCTAATCGCTGCCACATTCACAATCAAATAAATTACATGCATGACAATTTCACATAAAAATCCAAAAAGATGTTTTTTACTTATTTACTTATAGAAATAGCTTGAGTAGATGTTGTTTAGTTCTTGAGTAGGTAATGGCATTCATTTCATGGTTTTTCATCTCTCTTTCTGCAAAAGTAGGATTAGCTAGTTAAGTAGGGTTTGCTAGGTTTACTTTACATTTCAGTCTTCTTTTCTTTTTTGCAAGTAGAGTAGCCTCTGTAGAGTAAGCTTTCCTTTCTTTCATCACATATAGAGCTTCTTTTGGAATCCATAGAAGTTGTTTTGAGCTTCTAGTGATCTTGCGTCAGCTGACCAAGTGACAGCCTTCAATAAGAACTAGTACTTGTGCATACAGCACCGTCGCTTCCAAGTTTGTTACTAACTACTGGGTTGATAAAAGTAAAGTAGGAAGCCCAAGACTTGCAACATTATTGCTGCAATACTGGTTCTCACCACTTTTTGGTGTCGTTTCCGGGGAAGGATCAAAGTATTTTGTGATCACTACTTTCTTCTACTTTTCTATCGCAACATTCTACTACGTAGTTTATTTCAGCAAAAGTAGAGTAGTTGTTTCTTTCAGTTTCTGCATTTCCTTGCTTTCCTTTTCATTTATGCAAACTCCATTTCAACAAAAGTAGAATAGTTGTTTCTTTCAAGTTTCTTCATTTCCCTGCTTTCCTCTTCAATTCTTCAATTTCCATTTCAGCAAAAGTAGATTAGTTATTTCCTTGATTTCAGTTCTGCATTTCATTTGCTTTCCTTTACAGTTCTTCAATTTCATTTCAGCAAGTTCATTTCAGTTAGTTGCATTTTTTTTGTTCAATCAATTTCAGTTTTGCAGGTACAAGCAGTCGAAAAAACAAAAACCAACCAAAAATATTTCCTTTCATGCCTCGTAGGAACAGAGATAATTCAAGAAAATTCTTGCCCAACACTTGTTATAGACATTTTTGTGCCTTACAGCATGAAGCATGAAATGTCAATAATTTGAGGGATCCAAAGTCCCTAAACATGTTGTTCCTACCCCTAGAGGAACAAGGTCAGCAAACCACAGCACTTCAAATCAGTTCTCCACTGAAAAACACTCAAAAACAGGTCAATTTTGGATCATGTCAACTGCTCCACTGAGCATCTGCGCTGAATGTCAACTGCTCCATGGTGTACCTGCGCTGAATGTCAACTTCATCAAAGGCTACCTGCGCTGAGCGAGTTTGGACATGTGGAGGAATCTTTCCTCAATGTGTCAGTGCCCAGGAAGCTTCCAAAATGACACTTGGATCAAAAGATTCACCTAAGTGAAGAGTAAGAGGTTCTAAAACTCCGAGTGGAAGGTAGAATCTCCAAGTGGACTCAAGAACTAAAGAACAACTGGGGTTGAAGAGGACAATAGTCACACATCAAGCTGACTTATCTTCACTCCAAAACTCTATACAAGGATCTCATCCCATGGGATCTGGAGGCCGGAATTTTGTGCAAAGAATTGTTGTTGGTTTACAGTTGAGAGTATTGGGTGATTGCTTGAAGGAGGTGAAGAGGAGATTTCTTTCCGTCGGGACGGTGATGCTGGATTGGGCCTCTTATGGTTGTATCACTACCTGAACCTTACTTTCTTCCATCAATAAAGCATTTGAGGTTCTTCTATTCGCATGTGTTTCAATGATGTATTGTCTTACTTGCGTATTTGATTTATGCTAATCCTTGAATCAATTATGAATGCATGCTTCTTGTAGTTTCCTTTTCTTGTCTTGTTTGCAGGATTTTGTGTAGCTGGGCCCGTGAGAAGACTTGGAGCTGGGAGCAAGCAGCAAAGAGATAATATTGGATCGACCATTCGCACAAGACATCGGTGAGTGGATCTCTTCCTTTCCTCTTTTGCATGTCATAAAGAAGTAATCTTAGATAGCTTTGCTTTGACTGTTGCTAAGGAACTATCACCCTTAGAGTGGGATAGGGTCATTCCGTGTTGGATACTTTTCCCCCCAACAGACTGGCGACTCCACTGGGGATCGTATCTTGTTGGTAGCTTGTGTTTCTCGCTATTCATTTCCTAAACAAAGGGAGTACTGAATCGAACTGCATTTGAATCCTTCGAATGCAAAGTAGAGGGCAGCTACTCTAGCTCAATTCTGGGCATGTTTATGATTTGAAGAGCTGATCCACAAGGACTCTTAATAGCTCTTTGTGATAGTGTTCATCTTCCTTTAATCATCCTCTAGTGTATACTTGATTGATAGCCTCTGATTTGGCCTAAAACAGTTGATTTTTGAGCAATCTGTGACCCGGAACCTAAGGGAAACGAGAGTTTCCTCTTCAGCGCTGCTGCAGTGAAGGCTCTCTGCGTTTCAACGCAGGTCTCGAAGGGCCTACCTGCGTTGAATGTCAAACTGACAGTGCAGAGCCTGCGCTGAACCAGTTTTGCATTGTGCAACTGGGGTTCCCTGCCTTCTGTTGCCCAGTTTTCAATATTGTTTTTGCAGCCTGTTATCAACCTGTATACCCATCTGAAACTACCTTTCTTTGCCATCATTTTGCCTCGGTTGTATGAAGAAGCTGTGATTGTTCTTTTTGTATTTCTTACTTCATTTACAGTTTCCCATAACGAAAGCGAACTACTATGGCCTCTTAGATCTAGACCTGTGATAAAGTGTCGTTTTGATTCTAAGAGTTAGTTTATTGCTGTTCATAGCTGATTGAGCATTTGCTTTCGTTATATGGTTCGAATTTCAATATTTCTAGTGTTGAAACGAGTGAATCTTAAGGTGTTCTTTTGATTATTGGACAAAAGCTTGTTTGCTTTCACTTGAAATTGAATTCGAAATTATACAACAGCTTTCTTTTTGTAATACATCAACATTAAGGAAGAAGAAAAGAAATACTTGCATTGTGCATGTGCATTTTGACAGTTTGCATGTCGATTTAGGAAAAGTGCATCAGTGTGTGCTCTATGATCTGTGAGAAAAGTTGATGTCTTTCTTTTCCCTTAGTAGTTAAGATTTTTATAAGTTGAAAGAATTGAAAAAGCTTGCTTATCATTCTTAGACTGCATTTAGGAGTTATATCATACATCACGTGGTGATCCATAAAGGCAAACTGCTAAGCAAGATCAACCTAAAACGAACTGAATTTACATAACAACGCTTTGAAACATAACGAAACATAGTAGAGGTCTAGGTAGAGACGTGTTCCGGCGTCGTTAAACATAGTGACTGTCGATCTCTACGAAGGTGGGTGATTCCTCCTGAGGGACGATAGTGCTAATACGAATTTGTGCTCCTGCGTACCGTCGCGTATATTGGGAGACCCCTATAGGAACAAAGCCTTTATCCATAGGAAGCTGTGTCGGCCGCCCTACTGATCGCGATGCAGTGAACACAGCATTCACGAAGATCGACCACTCGTACCGTAAAACGTATTCTGTGGTTTCACGAAAGGTTTGGCACACCCTTTGCCTAGAACTCCAGAGTAGTTTCTTTTGGCCTTTTTCAAACTCTATAACTAAAAAAGTCCATCCGAGCATTTGTCACTTCGGGCTCGTTAATACATCGAAGGAGACTAGAGTCATCTTTAGCTTTTTCTTGACTCTTAAAAAGTGAAAAAGCAAGTTGTGTCTAAAAGCGTCGTCATATAAAATTCATTTTAAACGGAACATAATCACCTCTTATTCCTATGTTGATCTTTAGGTTGAGAACATGGAACACACCAATCAAGGAATCCCCCATGATGGGAATCCTAGTCCCTTCTCCTCTTGGGGAGAAGTTGGTGCGCCCCACATGGCCACGTTGTCGCTTCCAGGGATGACAATTGGCCTGCCAATCTAGCTATTCTCAACCAGTGTAGTTCAGAACACCACGGTTCCTGAACAGTCGAGTCAACAGTTAGATCAGTCTAGAGCTACCCCCCAGCCTCCCACTTCTTGTAAGTCTTCCTCCGATCCTTCTTCCTCGAAAGGTAGAGCCGGCAAAAGCCAAGCTCCCAAGGAGAAGAAGGAGAAGAAGAAGAAAGAAAAGAAGCAGAAGGAGCCAAAGGCGACTGGGGGCAACCAAAAGACATCTAACAAAAATCCACACACAGCACGGACCGGGCCCAAATCGCCATGTGTCATATGTAGAAGAGACCACTTCCACCGAGATTGTCCTGGTATTCCCCGGATACTAAGGGACTGGTCCCCTCGTTTGCACAGCTCGGAAGCATCAACCTCTGACAGCCAGGTTGAATGCTTACTGTCAACCAGCGAAAGTGAAGGTTCTAGACAACGAGGGGGAGCAAGATCCCCTTGCGAACTGTGTGAAGGCAATCACACCCTCCGCCGTTGTCCCTTCTTAAACGAAGCAAAGAGAGTTTTGGAAGATCAACCGGTTTCACCGTTGCTACTTCCCCCTGGATACCGAAAACTCGCACCAACTTCTTCGTTGGTTGAAAATGCAGCTGTCTCGCTCAAGTGGTTAGCTGAAGCGTCAGTCAATGAAAATGAACCTACTGAATCCGGACCGGACGAAAGTCCAAAGGTCGAAACGGCAGTTGACCCGGTTCTCCCTTCAGAAGTTTCATCGTCAGATGACACCGTCACTGAAGATTCGTCTCCAGCTGACACCCTCACCGAAGAGAATAAGGATGACACCGTCCAGATTCTTTTCATCAACACCGATTCTGATGAGCATCAGGGCAATGCGCCCACTCCTTTATCGCAGGAAGGAGCATCGTCGGGATCATATCCAGCCGTGTATTCGGTCCCACCACCAAGCAACCTGGTTGTGTCCTTCGATTGGAACCAACTAGGCAGACCCCGGTTACCAGCCAGTATACCGTTTAGAATTATAGTCCAAATATACAGAATGGTGATGGCTGGGACTATCATTGATGAAGGGGCATCTGTGAGTATCCTGTCCTCTATTGCTTGGAAAGCACTGGGTTCCTCGGCGCTTTTGCCTGAGATGAGAAATCTCTCGGGTTTTGACAAAGGAACCAGTCGACCATTAGGGATCCTACCTAATGTGCCTATTACATTGAAAGGGAAGGCTGTCAAAATGAACTTGATGGTCGTCCGAGGACCCTTGGATTATAACCTACTCCTTGGACGAGACTATATATATTGCATGGGTGCAATAGTCTCCTCACTCTTTCGAATAATGTGTTTTCCACACGAAGGAAGAATGGTCAAGCTCGTAGACCAACTTTCATTTCCGGGATCACGCATCGCAAATAGTCACATACCTATCCTGAATGGTCTATTCAATCAAGAAAGGTCTCCACCCCCGGTTCTTCTTCCCGATGAGTGCGAGTGATTCGGGAAAGTAGGGCTGGAACCCAGGGGGCATGCATCCTGGTCTGCTTTGGGCAGAGAAAACCCTGGGTATAAGGTAGAATTTCCGTGGGAGAATATGACTAGTCCGTACCCCGTCCCATCCTTGTTCTTCAAAAGGAAGAGCTGGCAAAGTGCCAAGGCTCCGTGAAGAAGAGGTGTAGCTGGAAGTGGGGTTGTTCTGGAATAAGATTCTTTTGTCAAAGTTATGTGTTTGGGGCAACGCCTATCTCACCTTTGTCTACTTCGGTAGACACCGCCAAGGAGTGATATGTTTAAACTGCTAATAGAACAATCCTTGGATAGCCTGAAAGAGGTATGCCTTTCCTGGTAGAACAAATGTTTTACTTGAAAATTGAGGGGTAACCTTGAAATTATACTTTATACCTGGCGGCATGCAAACCTCTTGGAATGCAAGCAAGGGCGACTATTGATTTTTTTAAATTTTTAGGTCCTCCCTTTAAACCTGTAGGTCTAACCCTTTAAACTCGTAGGATTAGTCGATACCCAGCTTGCATAAAGAGACGATTTGGAGCAAAGCGTAGGGAGATGAAGCTCCTTAAAAAATAGCAATCTTCCAGGAGACCTTCCTATCTTATGACTGGTAAAAACGAGCAGTTTTGGCAAAGTTCATGCTCGTTAAAAAATAAACGCAAAAATCAAGCAGTTTTAGCGCATAGTTCATGCTCGTTAAAAAATAAACATAACTTGTGAGCAAGCTTCCCCCAGAGTTCAAGCTCATCCAGAAAAAATGAACCAGTAAATGACAGTTTGAGACTGTAAATCCATCAGCCATAAGAGCCTTAGTCGTGTTTGCACCGTCACCTCCACTTTTCATTTGGCCGATCATTCACCTCCACTTGATTGTTTACCTATTTTGAGGAACAGCTGCGAAGAGTGATTTCACCTAGCCATCCTTGTAACATTGCCGTGATTGGGAAATTCCAACCTGTACCTGGAATCTGCTGCTATCCCTGTTTATCACTCGTTCCTCGAAATACGAGTCTTCTTTGAGCTCTTTTCACTGACTCGTAAAATATGAAAAGTTTGCCGACTTTTGGCCTTCCAGCTCGTTAAAAGGACCGGAAGAGATATCCCTCCTCTAGATTTTAATCTTTTTGGACCTGAGGGATTATTACACAAAAAGATCGAGCGCTTGTCTAGTTCGGCTCGATAAAACTATCGAACATTCATCCCTTCTGTATTGTTTTATACTTTTTCGGACTTAAGGGATTAGATGATGAAAAAGGACCTTTGGAGTTAACTTTATGTACCTTTTTAGACTCTCTAAAAATGAAAAGGACCGAGTTGTCTTTGTCGCTAGACTCGTTAAATGCATTAAATAGCGACAAAACTTGTCTTTAGACGAGAACAAGTTTCCCTATCGCTTGCCCGAAGGGCAGGTTATAGAACAAGCATATGTTATCCTCCTCAAGCTTGACAAAAATAAAGAGGTACTGGTCAGAAATGACTAGGGAAAAATTGGGAGAACCTCAAAGCTTAATGGTAGCAAGTCGCTCTTGAACATGACACTTTTGCCTCCGTACCACATCGGTTGGGTTGTTTTCATTCACCGGTCCCTTCACCATGGTCTCGCCATACCATCCATTTGGGGTAATGCTACCGATCCATCACATCAGTGTCGTTATATGTTCAAGAGATGTCGTTCAAGAAAAGTCAACCATGTCCCATCCACTGCCATACATCATCTTTCATCCTTTCATGACCGCCACCCTGAATCATATTTCACAGATTGTTTTCACCTTCATCACAAATCATTAGCTCCGTTCCGTGTCACTAATGTGGGATTTATTAAGGCCCTCCTTTGACGGATCGCTTCTTGTCGACATCAACTCATTATCCAAGAAGTTGATCTAGGAACACCCCCCCAGTACTTTGAAGCTTGCATGCCTCAATGGCAAGTTTCTCACTTCCGGCGACAGGTATACATCAATGACCTTCGACCGGGAGATTTTGTGTGGTGTTCGACGCCAAGTCCTATATTCACACCACGTGAATTGTGCTGAAGTACCTTGTGGGTCATCATCATTATCGGTGATTCCTCTCGCGCTTGTTAACAGTTTACATTATTGACTGGTAATCAAGCGATGTCTTTCCATGTTCGACTCCAAGATATTCTCACATGGATCGACTTGTACTTAGAGTGAAGATCGAACGAGTTTGAAGACCCCGGATCTAGTTTCATCCATCCGGGCTGCGATATATATTCAGGAAATAAAGACATTAGCATGTGCAGCAGATGATCATCCTAATCAAAGGATGATAATTTCAGCAGAGAATTATCAGTCTACCATCAGACGATCGTCTGTGCTATGTACAGAAAATGTATTTATAAAGTTGAGCATGGGAAATGCCCGCATCAGCTAGATCATGAAAGCAGTATGAAAAATAATGTGTTGTATTGTATCTTATTACAGGTCACCTCCCGGCGATTGAATGAACTTCGGATCCTCCTGATAAAGCATTTCACCCGATAAAAGACCTCATACTTTAGGGGGCAACTGTTATAGACATTTTTGTGCCTTACAGCATGAAGCATGAAATGTCAATAATCTGAGGGATCCAAATTCCCTAAACATGTTGTTTCTACCCCTAGAGGAACAAGGTCAGCAAACCACAGCACTTCAAATCAGTTCTCCACTGAAAAACACTCAAAAACAGGTCAATTTTGGATCATGTCAACTGCTCCACTGAGCATCTGCGCGGAATGTCAACTGCTCCATGGTGTACCTGCACTGAATGTCAACTTCATCAAAGGCTACCTGCGCTGAGCGAGTTTGGACATGTGGAGGAATCTTTCCTCAATGTGTCAGTGCCCAGGAAGCTTCCAAAATGACACTTGGATCAAAAGATTCGCCTAAGTGAAGAGTAAGAGGTTCTAAAACTCCGAGTGGAAGGTAGAATCTCCAAGTGGACTCAAGAACTAAAGAACAACTGGGGTTGAAGAGGACAACAGTCACACATCAAGCTGACTTATCTTCACTCCAAAACTCTATATAAGGATCTCATCCCATGGGATCTAGAGGCCGGAATTTTGTGCAAAGAATTGTTGTTGGTTTACAGTTGAGAGTATTGGGTGATTGCTTGAAGGAGGTGAAGAGGAGATTTCTTTCCGTCGGGACGGTGATGCTGGATTGGGCCTCTTATGGTTGTATCACTACCTGAACCTTACTTTCTTCCATCAATAAAGCATTTGAGGTTCTTCTATTCGCATGTGTTTCAATGATGTATTGTCTTACTTGCGTATTTGATTTATGCTAATCCTTGAATCAATTATGAATGCATGCTTCTTGTAGTTTCCTTTTCTTGTCTTGTTTGCAGGATCTTGTGTAGCTGGGCCCGTGAGAAGACTTGGAGCTGGGAGCAAGCAGCAAAGAGAGAAGATTGGATCGACCATTCGCGCAAGACATCGGTGAGTGGATCTCTTCCTTTCCTCTTTTGCATGTCATAAAGAAGTAATCTTAGATAGCTTTGCTTTGACTGTTGCTAAGGAACTATCACCCTTAGAGTGGGATAGGGTCATTCCATGTTGGATACTTTTCCCCCCAACAACACCCCCACTACATCACATAGCCAACCTTCTCTCTTCTTCGATTGCAATGATCAAGAAGAACCTTTATGTGAACAACCAGAGATCTTTGAAGAACCTATAGGGAAAGAAGAAGAAGAAAACATCCCTCCTGAGACAGTGGCTGAAAAAAGAAATGCTAGGGGGAATGGAGAAAGAATAGAGGGTACCTTTTGTGGAGTGATAAAAAGGTGTCTTTTAAACTCATAATTACCTCACATTAATTGTCAACCCAGGGACGACTTTTTATTTCAAGAGTGTACTCAGTCTGAGGCGACTATTTACTCAAGAGTAATGTTTAGTAGTACAGCGTTCAGAGAACACAAGAGTAGACGGATGCTAAACTATGACTAAATTTCTTCAAAAGGATAAAATCACACAAGACAGCTTATCAGTTAAGGGTGCGGAAGTGATAACCCATCACTCTAGAAACTGATGGAAAGGAAATTAGAGCATGGACCATAGGTCTGGGAGCTAAGCAGCGACTTGCTGGCTCACTACAGCCTTAGACCTTCTCTCACACCAAAGCAGCAATTGCAAGTAAATGAAATGTCAGAAAGTAAAATAGAACAGCAAATAGGAAATGGAATAACAAGTCTAAAATGGAACGGCGTAAATGGAACAACAAACTGGAATTAAAGGAATCGAACAACAAAAATAAGTAATTGGAAAGACACAACAAACTATAAATGTAATTGAATCAGCAACCTTAATCCAGCAGCATGAACATTAATCACAGTTATTGAGGCAATTACAATCGCAGTTGAGTAGTAACTTAATTGAACAACCATGGCAATTATAAATGAGCAGCAATTAAATGGACCACGGTTCTTAATTAGACAGCGCAGTATTAGATCAAAATTATCAGCAATACATGTCAAGTTATAATTAATAATTCTATCACTCACGCAATCCAATTATGATTTCAATATAACAAAGTAATTCTGCGAAATGTTCATAAACAAAAGATCGCTGAACAAAACAATTTAAAGAAATGAAAGGGAAAACAAACCGTCACACAGCAGCAATTGTAAAGATATGATACACAGCAGCAGCGTACTCCACCAGAGGCTGGGCCCTTAGCCGCCAGCGGATGCTGCTGGGTTACTTCAGAAGGAAAAGAGTGAACAGCAACGCCCAAATTATGTATTAATCATTAAATAGTGAAATCATTACAATAGTTGAAGCTTTGAGACTTACAGCATAAAACAATCCTTCCTTCCTCCTATCCTATCATGAATCCTTGCTTCTGAATCTCTAATTAAAATCATCAATTCGCCATCATTCGAATCCCCAAAGTCATCCTGAAGTCTCTCTTTTTTTCTCTGATCTTTGTTTTCATTTAAATAGAGAAAGATCAGAGAGCAGTTATAACATAGATAATTACAACATGATTTCTTTTACAAATTTGGGTTGATTCTAACCAGATGATCAACAAGAAAATATATTTCCTTTCATCTCTCAACAAAAGAAAGACGAATTTGGGTTGGCAGCTGAGATTTGGAGGACGGCCGCAACTGCAAATCTGAGAAAATCGTGCTCAAAGAACCCTACGTTTCTCTCTGTACAAGCCAAATTTGGGCAAACCGTTCTTCGGCAAAGTTAATTGGGCCTGTTCTGGACAAAACCCATGTTCCGGATTTCTCAAATTCGTCTTCATTTGCTCATAATCTCAACCGCAAAACTGTCGCTCCTTAAACCAGCGAATTTCTGAGTTGGCAAATTTAAAAATCAAATCTTCAATCTGGAAGTTACCTTGGAGGCTAAAAATAGTGAATAATGTTATAACCAACTTATTAGAACTATCATTGATAAAATAATACATAATCATCAATTTATTAGAAATAAAGGAGAATAAATAATATTCATCCATGAGAGCATAAATCATTTATAAAATGGATTTAAATGATAAATTGTAATAGATGATATAATAGAGAAGAGTAAAAATGGATGAAATAAGTGTTACAAAGTGGTTGTATTCATGGCCCAACATACCTCCACACTCAATATGTTGCATGTCCTCATGCAACGAAAACTGAATATATTGCATGTCTTCATGCAACCCAAAGACAAAAACCCATGTGTTAACCAAGCGATAAAAAATATGTTCATCTCAGCTCATGAAATGGATAGAACAAATGAATTCTTCCTTAATTAATGAATATTCACTTTTAGTAATCTTGATGAAGGCATAACAATTTTTGCATTGACATTCAATTATATGTATATATGAAGTTGCAACAAAATATGATATAAGTAACAACAAACTTCATTAACCATTTTCTCAAAAACTACAAACCAGCTTTTGTCGAAATTTGGCAAGTAAATTTATAATATATAAATGCCTTTATGATCCAAAAATCGGACTGTTTTGATGCACGAATCATGAGATATAAACAAAATGGCTATAGGTGAGAGTGCATGATTTCCAAAATTTTTATGAACCAATTTATCTTGAAATTATCTAGGTATGTGTATTTTAATAGTATGTTTGTGTTTCCTAGAGATCACAAGAATTGAGTTCATAGTTTTTTAAAAATATTATGGAAATCAATTTCTACACTGAAATTGTATGCCTTAAATGAGAAAGAAAATAGAAAACATCCATCATGCGTAGCAATTCCTCCCCCTCTTTGAAAAATTAGCATGCCCTCATGCGATGCTAGAAAACAAATGGAGGTGCTAGCTACTATCTGTTGAATTCTATGCTTGGTGTAAAACAACATGGCATAAGGGAGGTGTTGAGAATGAATAAGAATAGCAATGGATGATAAAGAATATGAATGGCGTGGTCATAAGAAAGAAATGAATGAAAAGAACACTCCCCCACACTCGAAAATGACATGCTGCTAAAAAAAAGGGGAAGTGGTAAAGATGTGGAATGAAGGATGACAAATAATGCTCAAAAATGGATTTTCATTAGATTCTCCTAAATTTATAATAAATTAGAAAACTATGCAATTTTACCTCAAGTTTTACCTCCAAAAATGTGGAATGACATATAAATACTGGCAGTTGTTGAAGCTGATGTAGGCAGAGTTGGTGCTAAAAGTGATGCAAAAGGTGGAATCCAGGGAAGCACATCATGTCTGAAGAATTGTTCACGTTCGCGAGCCTCTACTGTGAAGTGCAATAGTGTGGTCATGCTACGAATAGAATTCTGTCCATACTTGTTGTTCTCCTGTAAACAAAGCACTATTTTGCATACAATGTTCTTGAATCCATAGTGTTAGCTTTGAATAGCAACAGATAAAATTCATGCAAAATTTCAATTAGAAAAACTTATGTATACATGCAATACTAATATGTTGTTAAATCTACAAGGTATGGCAAAGTGTAGTAATCATATCGCATGCAACTCCATAATGCATACATTCTCCCCTCCAATTGGAAAATGGGTTCCATAACCATAAAGCATATGAAAGGGGTGGTGTTGATGACAAGGCAAAGGAGTGAACAATACAATAGTAAATGAAGCAGAGTACACATATCAATGATAGGACGGTGAAAGTTATGGTTATATTGAGAGCAAAGTGTGTAAAGATAGTTATGAATAAGAGATAGGATGCTTTGGATTGATGATAGTTTATGCAAAACGAAAAAGGACAACAATATGCTAAAAAATGCTTTGCTGACGGTATTCTAGCTGAAAATGATGTGATTGATCATAAAACAATTTCTCATGCATAAAGGTTCAAAACAGGGAAAAAGTTAAGGAAATAACTTCTCTGATAAAAAGAAAAAATAAGAAAAGGGTATTATAATAATAATTGACGATAAGATATAACTTCAATACCATAAGCAGAGCCGCTGCTGCCAGCAGGCGTCCATAGCCTCGGCAGGGTTACTTTTTAACCCATATGAGCCAGGATCCTCAATTTATAAATGGAGAGTTACAGTGCTGTTCTACAGAAGAGATCAGTGTGCTAGCGTGGTAACCAGATAATCACACTGCCATTCACTGGGATGTAGCAAAAGTGATCAGGCCGGCTCGTGATGAGACCTCTTGTTCCAAGGATAATTTGGCTATCCAATGGATCATAACCCTGGTGTGGTGGCCATAACGGGAATGTCACTCTGTTACAACCTTATGAACATGGTAGGCTGGCTCGTAATGAGACCCCCTATCCTCCATCTGTGAACAAAATTTTGTTGTTATTACATATTTTTATGATAAAATGAGGGAGGCTCAATACTCCTTAAGAGCAGGGATGGCGGAAGAAGTTGAACATGTCAATAGAAAAAAATATACCCATAATCTCATTTATTACAGACAGAGAAGATTATAACCAAGAAGGGTGGAACCAACATGGTATTAAGATGATCAATCAATATCATGTTCAACAGAAAACAATGCAGTAAAGTAGTATATAAGTAATTGTGTCCCTTTTGAAAAAAATCTATCATCAAGGAGCTGTCCTGTTAAAAATCATAACGTGAATGATATTAACTCGCTTCAATAGAATCGATAACTCTTGTCCTCATAAAAGTAGTGTATTTCATGCCATGGAAGGGAATTAGTAAAATGTGGTTGAGATGAATTAGGAATAATCCCACAAGAGGAAGGAAATGTTGCTCTCGAAAATACTCCCAAAGTGTTGCTTTTTTTGAAGGAACAGCAAAAACACTCAAAAAGAAAGTGGTGTTCTGTGTAGGGAACAGCAAAGAAAATGCACACCAAAAAGCAAAAATACACACAAAAAAAATGTGAGAATGCGAATGCCGTTCCTTTGGAAAAGGAACAGCAAAAATCAAAAGTATCGTTCCTTTGAAAAAGGAACATCAAAAATGAAAAGTGTCGAAGTGCTGTCCGTTTCGAAAAGGAATAGCAAAACGTGAAAGTGCAAAAGTGCTGTTCCATTTCGAAAAGGAACATCAGCTGTTCCATTTCGAAAAGGAACAGCAGTTGTTCCATTTCGAAAAGGAACAGCAAAATGTGAAAGTGCAAAAGTGCTATTCCATTTCGAAAAGGAACAACAAAATGTGAAAGTGCAAAAGTGTTGTTCCATTTCGAAAAGGAACAGCAAAACGTGAAAGTGCAAAAGTGTTGTTCCATTTCGAAAAGGAACAGCAAAGCGTGAAAGTGCAGAAGTGTTGTTCCATTTCAAAAAGGAACAGCAAAATGTGAAAGTGCAAAAAGTGCTGTTCCATTTCGAAAAGGAACAACAAAACGTGAAAGTGCAAAAGTGTTGTTCCATTTCGAAAAGGAACAGAAGTTGTTCCATTTCGAAAAAGAACAACAAAATGAACTGTGAAAAAGGAACAGCAAAATGAATGGCTGAACCAAAAAGTGCTATTCCTTTAGAAAATAAATAGAAAAATGAAAATGATGTCCCTTTGAAAAAGGAACAGCAGGAACGACAAAAATGCACACAAATGCTGTCCCTTCAGAAAAGGAACAGCAAAATACACAACCATAAAATGCAAACACGCAAAGAATGAATTAGTTGTTCACTGCATTGATGCTGAGGATGAGTTGCACTTTGAATGAAGCAACACCTGAAACACAAAATATAAGAGAAATTAGAAAAGAAACAACAAAAAGCAGTATGTAAATAAATAAATTGAGTTGCAACAACTATGATGTTATGTCAAAAAAATGATCTATTCGAAAAATGTTTTGGCAGCAAAGACATGACATGAATCTTCAAATGGAAATCAATTCTTCATTTGTTCTATTATGAATCCGTTGGGTAATGATTTGGATAAAATTCCTTTGTTTTATAAAAATTTCTTTGAAAATCACTCGTCCATAAATTGACCTTCTTTATTTTCCCAGGACCTGCAAAAAACGAGTGTCTACCTGCGATAAAACATTCAATCATGGAGAAAAAGAGGTGATCGGGCTCCCCTAATCCAAGAATTATGCAAAAAACAACAAGTAGTTACTCTGTATAACAAATCCATTGAGAAAATAACAAAGTAAAATTTATCTGTCACTTGCGGGAGAGCAGTGGCCAATCATGCTAGCCCGCAGTGTTTTAATCACAACTTCTTTTTTTTTCGTCGAAATCGAGTGATTCCAAAGCCAAATGAGAGCTAAATCAAATTTTTATCTCCAGTAGAAACAGGTTTTAGAAATTCAATGATATGATATGTCAATTTCAGTTAGAACAACCTACATAATAGAGTCATTGTCGATTACCCGGCTTAGACCAACAGTTGATATTTCAAGCATAACGTTTTCGTTTGATGTTGGATTCGAATGATTCAAATTGGAAATGAAAGTAGATTCATTTATTTATCTCCAATAGAAACAGGTTTTGAAGAGAAAAAGAATTGATGGGTCAAATACTGTAAGGAACAACCGGAAAGACATAGTTTTAAGGGTGCTGATTTACGATAGACAGTCAGTATTTTGATCATAACTTCCCCATACGATATCGAAAATGAGTGATTCCAATTGTATTGTAAACTAGATTCATAGGGGAATCTACCATAGAAACAGGTTTTAAAAATATGGTCATTTAGGCCTCCAAAAATTGACTGTCCCAACTCTGTTCCTGAGCTGCCCGCTAGATATCCGGTCAATGTTTTGGTTCTAACTTTTTCGTTTCAAATCCAAATTGAGTGGTTTAAATTGGGTTAAAAATTAGACATCAAGGGCTACCTAGGGTAGAAATAGGTTTTAAAAGTATTCACTTTTGGTCCCTCAAAACGTGACTATCCCGACTATTTTTCCAGAAAGTTCATCAAGCCCGCAAGCCAAAAAAATGATATTTAAGCATTTTTTCAAATTGGTGATAAAAATGAATATAAGTGTTTGTAGAATTGTTATTTCCATTGTAAATCATCTACATACACAAATGAATTAAAAAAATTACCACCAATGTTGATTTCCATAGCATGTTGCAACAAAAAACAACTAGCTTTACAAAAAAAAACAAAATGCATTTATTTATGTCCTTATTTTATTTTATTTTATTTTCTCCACTATCCTATTTTCATTTGAAAAATTAATATTATTACGTATATGAGTACTTCCAGTGAAGCCATTTTCGAAGTAAGGCTTCACGTATGCACATACCCAAATTTGAAAAATGCATATTAATGGATATTAGGGTATGAGAAGCCAACTTCCCTTCAAAAAATGGTATCAAAAATTGTTGAAGCATAGAGTGATGTTGCAAACAGATGATGGAGTGAAACCAATCTTCAATATATCCTTTACTTTTTTGATTTCGCATAGCCATCATATCATGAAGTTCTTGAGCTTTTAAAATGGCTTGTTGATGCATAGTAAAAGAAACCTCATTTTCCTCCATAGCTTCTACAATTTTTGCATTTGAAACATTCTAAATGTCATTGTAGGTTTTCTTTAATGGCGCATGTGAGATAGAATGGGTGGGAAGGGTGGGTAAATTTGCCAGTTCAACATTGTAAGCATGTTGTACTGGTTTATTATGGTGAGGGTGTGGAATTAGTTGAGCAGGAAAATGTGTAAGGAATGGAGCATTTTGATGATATGGTTGATTGGGTTGTGTGAATGGTTTTGATGGGCAAGCAAGATATTGTGGAAGAGCTGGTGGAGAATATGGAGAATGTGCTTGTGCTACAAGATGAGGGAGAGTAGTCATGCCATCATAAGATGAACCATGCCCAACTTGTAAACAAGATAGGTGGTTATATTGAAATTGACATGGCTGCCCTAACACATTAATATTCCATAATGGATTATGCAAGTATGACAATGGAGAAAAAGTGTTTTGAACCATACCTGTAGGCCTTGTTGCAGCTTTCTTACCTCTTTGATATGCTACTTCCATCCTAGATAAGGAAGAGTGAGTATCTATGAGATGCTCCTTTCGGTCTTGAGGGTAAAACACTTCACCAAATTCTTAATTTTTATGAACCTGCAAAACATCCAATTTTTCATTTAGAGGGCTAATAAAATCAACTTTAAAATTTTCAAATAACACATTGATTTCAGCTCTTATGTCTCCTATTCTTGTAGCAGATTTGGAAAAGAAAGAACAAACATCTCTAGAATTCTTACCAGCCTTGGAGATTCCTCTTGAATACCTTATGCACAACTCACAAATATCATCATATGATAACTGAAAAACATCACCTTTTCCTATCAGATTTAAGATTTATAAACATTCATCTTTGATTCCTTTAAGAAGGAGTGTTTTTAAGATCTCTTTCTCCAAATACTTATATTTTGATTTTTGAAGGTTGTATTGAAATCGATCTACATAGTCCTCCAAACTTTCATCTTCCCCTTGTATCATATAGAAAATATCTTCATTGGATTTCCAATAGTCTTGGTACTTCTTCAAGAATATGTTCTTCATGTCCTCCCATGATTGGATGCAATTCCCACCTAGGCTCATGAACCATCGGAGAGCTGCTCCTTTTAGAGTAAGAGGAAACACTTTCAATCTTTGATCATTAGTACAATAATCATATCCTCTACAAAGTATTTTGAACTCAAATAAAAATGTATCTGGATCTTCATTTGCTAAACCATGAAAATTTGGTAAAGATGGGGGAATTATGTGCATTTGTGTCACTTCTCCTAGATCTTTGATAGGAAATTCAAAAGTAGAAACGTGAGCCATTTCTTACCATAATATAAGATGTTCTTCATGTGTTTCTTCGAGGCTCCTTCTTCAAATGTTCCTGTCAATCGGTTAGTGAAATGGGTGGTGCTTACATCACCACTTGCGTGAGATCATGTGATTCATTTTTTAAAAATTTCTATCTTTTTCCTAATCATTCACACAAAAATTCAAACATCTATTTCTACCCTAGGTTCTTTAACAGTCCTGCTGGAAAGCGGGCGGGGGAGCAGGGCTTTTACATGCTTCGTACGCAGGTTCTTACCTTCCGTTTTTAAGATCCAACTCTTCCCTAGCAGGCACTCATCAGATTCACACTACTCTTTAGAAATGGCTACACTCTCCCTGGCAACGGCGCCAAAATGTGGAGCGATAAAAAGGTGTCTTTTAAACTCCTAATTACCTCACATTAATTGTCAACCCAGAGACGACTTTTTATTTCAAGAGTGTACTCAGTCTGAGGCAGCTATTTACTCAAGAGTAATGTTTAGTAGTACAGCGTTCAGAGAACACAAGAGTAGACGGATGCTAAACTATGACTAAATTTCTTCAAAAGGATAAAATCACACAAGACAACTTATCAGTGAAGGGTGCGGAAGTGATAACCCATCCCTCTAGAAACTGATGGAAAGGAAATTAGAGCATGGACCATAGGTCTGGGAGCTAAGCAGCGACTTGCTGGATCACTACAGCCTTAGACCTTCTCTTACACCAAATGTTATGAAACCAGCTCACAAAAAGATAGAAAAGAGAGATCCATGCCTTAGAATTCAGCCTCTTCGAGGGGGCAACCTCCTTTACATTACATAAATGAACAATTCTTGGATGATAATAATGACAAAACCTCCTTTCTATATATAGGAGTCTAGGGAGTCACAATATAATCCAGCCGACCTAACAATAATAATATAAAGCCACAAAAATAACAATAGAGGGATTCTATGGGGCACAGAAATAACAATATGGGGGTAATAGGGGCACAACAATATAAATAAGGGGTATAACTACAATAGTAATGGGGTAATCACTAGTATTATAGGGACCCAACATGCCCCTCTCCTTCAAAAAAGTGTTGTCCTCAACGCTTGAGTAGTTCTGGATACTTCTGCACAAAATTCTCATCCTCCCATGTGGAATCTTCAGCGGATAAGTTCTTCCACTTGATAAGATACTCTGAAATTGATCGATTTCGTAGCTGTCAAGTTCTTGTTTCTGTGGCTGCTTCCGGTTCCAATATAATTTTTCCTTCCTCATCAAGTTCTGGCAATATTGTTTGAATTCGGAGCTTGTCACCTATAACCTTCTTTAAACATAAAACATGGAAAACTAGGTGCAATCGAGAAGCTGCAGGAAGCTCCAATTTGTATGCCATAGTACCAATCTTTTGCAACACCTTGTACGGACCATAATACTTTGGTGATAATTTATTATCCTTCTTAGCTTGCTTTAGGGAAATTTGCTTATATGGTTGTAGCCGTAGGAATACCCAATCACCTACATCAAAACTTCTTTCACTGCGATGTTGATTTGCCTGTTGTTTCATTCTATTTTGTGCCAACACTAGGTTATCCTTTAAGAGTTGGAGGACTTGTTGTTGATGTTCGATGTGATGTTCCACTGCCTGAACCTTAGAATTTTCTCTTAAATATGATGTGATGGATGGTGGTTGATACCCATAAAGTGCCATAAATGGGGTCATTTTTGTTGCTGTATGGAAGGAAGTGTTATACCACCATTCAGCCAGAGGCAACCATTTGACCCATTGTGTCTGCTTATCAGATACAAAGCAATGAAGATATCCTTCCAAACATTTGTTTACTATCTCAGTTTTCCCATCAGATTGAGGATGATAAGATGAGCTATGAGCTAACTAAGTACCAAGACAAGAAAATAATTCTGTCCAAAAATTTCCAGTGAAAATGGGATCTCTGTCACTTACAATAATCTTTGGGTTTCCATGTAGCTTTTGAACTGTTTCCATAAATGCAGTAGAAACTGTACTGGCTTTAAATGGATGTGATAATGCACAAAAGTGTGCATACTTGGTAAGTCTGTCAACTACCACCATGATGACACTCTTTCCCTCAGACCTGGGTAAACCTGTGATAAAATCCATTGAAACCTCCTCCCAACGTTGGCTTGGAATGGATAAAGGTTGTAATAGACCCGGTGTCTTAATTGTTTCAACTTTATTTTGCTGGCAAACCAAACATTCCGCCACAAACTTTTGAATATCTGATTTAAGGCCATCCCAAAAAAATTCCTTCTTAACCCTGTGGTAAGTTTTTAAAAATCCTGAGTGCCCTCCTAAGGGAGAAGTGTGCAATTCCATAAGAATCTTTTGTTTTAGCTGGGAATCTTACAGAGGTATAAGCGATCTTTGTACCATAACGAATCATTTTGCCAGCTAAATGTATCAGAAGTACTGGAATCTTGTTGTAACTTTCGAATAAGTGCCCACACTTCTTCGTCATTCTTCCATTCCTCCCTTGCTTTGTTTATCCAATCTGGTTGGATAATAGAAATGGCACACAACAATGCTTCCACATCCTCATCCTTTCTTGAGAGTGCATCTGCCACAACATTTTTCTTCCCTTTTTGTAGATGATTTCAAAGTCATAACCCAACATCTTTGTGACCCACTTTTGTTGCTCTTCAGAGGATAATCTTTGTTCTAAAAAGTATTTAAGGCTATCATGATCCGTTTTTACCTTGAAGTGTCTTCCCATTAGGTAGGGTCGCCATTTCTTAAGTGCATGGAGTATTGCCAACATTTCCTTCTCATAAATAGCTTTGCTTAAAAACTTTCCCTTGATTGGACGACTTTCAAAAGCAATGGGTCTTTCATCTTGCATTAGAACAGCACCAATTCCATTTCCTGAAGCATCACATTCCACAATAAAGGTTTTTGTGAAGTCCGGTGTAGCTAAGACCGGTGCTTGGCACATTGCCTCTTTAAGATGTTCAAAGGCCTTTGTTGCTTCCGGAGTCCATGAAAATGAATCTTTCTTCAATAATGTTGTTAGAGGTGCTGCTATTCTCCCATAATTCTTAACAAACTTGCGATAATACCCTGTCAACCCAAGAAATCCTCGCAGATGCTTTATGGATGTGGGGATTTTCCATTCCTTAATGGCTTTAATTTTGCTAGGGTCTACCTTAACTCCTTCATGAGATACAATATGACCCAAATATTCCACCTCCTGGACTCCAAAGAAACATTTGGATCTTTTTGCATATAATTGTTTCTCCTCCAATAGTTGTAGCACCATGTCAACATGTTCAACATGATCCTTCCAAGACTTGCTGTAGATTAGTATATCATCAAAAAATACTAACAAAAATTTTCTAAGGAATGGTTTGAAAATTGAATTCATCAAACCTTGAAATGTTGAAGGTGCATTGGTAAGGCCAAAAGGCATGACCAAAAATTCATAATGACCCTCATGAGTTCTAAATGCCGTTTTCGGAATGTCTTCAATCTTCATTCTGATTTGATGATATCCCGAACGAAGATCCAACTTGGTGAAGTAAATTGATCCATGCAATTCATCCAGTAATTCATCAATAACAGGAATGGGGAACTTATCTTTAATAGTGAGCTTGTTGAGCTCCCTATAATCCGGACACATGCGCCATGATCCATCCTTCTTGTGCACCAATACTACTGGAGCTGAGAAAGAACTTTGACTCGGTTGAATTATACCAGCCTCTAGCATTTCTGCAACCATACGTTCAATTTCACTTTTTTGGACATAGGGATATCTGTACGGCCTGATGTTTGGAGGAACACTTCCTGGAATCAGATGAATAGCATGATCATGATCACGCATAGGTGGGAGACCTTTGGGAGTCTCAAATACCTTGGAATGATTGTCCAGGACTTTTTGGAGATCTGGAGAAATAGATGATTCCAATGTGGAAACATCTAGCGAACATAATTGTGCAATTACACCTCTTTGCTCCTTTTTTAGAAGCTTTGTCATGCCATTAGAGCTGATTATCTTTCCTGGTTTCCCTGCAATACCCCTTAATTCAACTTCCTTTCCTTCCACAGAAAATTTCATGAAAAGTTCTTGAAAATTAAAAGCTATTGTACCCAAGGATTGTAGCCATTGGACTCCTAGTACAACATCAGCACCTCCCATTGGAATGGAAAGCATTGGGCTAGTCAATACATATTCTCCCATGGATAGCTTGATATTATGGCACTTTCCAGAACAATTTATTGTTCCTCCATTTGCAATCATCACTTGACACTCTGGTGCTGGATATAGGAAGCAATTCAATTCTTTTGCTACCCTACAATGAATAAAATTGTGGGTGCTTCCTGAATCAATCAACACTATTACCTTTTTCTTCTTGATTTGTCCTTCTATCTTGATGGTTTGAGGAGTGGTAATTCCTGCCAATGCATTACAAGATATGGTCGGATTTATTTGTTCTTCATCTAGGCTTTGTTCCTGGAATATATCCTCTTCTTTTGACCTTTCTTGCTCCTTTTCTTCTTCCTCTTCACAATCTATGTAGAATAATTTCTTCTCAGCACACTTATGACCTTTTGTGTATTTGCTATCACAATTGTAACAAAGCCCTTTTGCTCTTTTTTCTTCCAATTGTTGTGGTGTCAACCTTGTAGGTTGTGGAAGACTATGGGCAACAACACTTCCGTCTTTATAGTTGTGAACGGTATGCTTCCTAGTTGCCATAATTTTGCTTTCCATTTTTCTTGCTAACCTGAATGCCTTCTCTAATGAATCAAGTTCCCAAAGGCGCACATCATGTTGGATATTATCCTTTAAAGACCCTATGAACACATCAATCCTATGCTCCTCTGGAATATCTTTTACCCTTATGTTCAATTTTTGGAACTCATCAATGTGCTCCATTATTGAACCCTTTTGTTTGAGACTTATCAATTGGCTAAAAAAAGTGTTGCTTTTTGTATCCTCATAATGTGCTATCAATTCTTCCGTAAAAATTGCCCAAGTGATAAATTGTTTACGAGAACAAAGCCATTGATACCATACAAACTGATTTGGTTCCAAATATAAAGTTGCCATACGTACCTTTTGTGTATTTTGCACATTATTGAGATCGAAGAATTGCTCCATCTGTAATATCCATGTGGCGGGATCCTTGCCATCAAACTTCCTCACATCGATTTTTGGAACATGGTGAGTCTTCGATCCAACATTAGAGTCTATGGAATCATGATTAACATTTCTTTTATTCTCATCATGAGTTTCCTTTACTACCTTTTCACCATTAGTGACCCTTTCTTGTAGCAACTTCTTCAATTCATCCATCTTATCATCCATGCCATCAATTTTAGCGTCCATGCCATCAATTTTAGCATCAATCTTAGCTTCCATGCCATCAATTTTAGCGTCAATCTTAGCTTCCATGCCATCCATCTTAGCTTCCATTCCCTTTATCTTATATTCCACGCCATTTACCTTATATTCCACGCCACTTATCTTAGCTTCTGTTAGCTTTTGTGAGCGTGACATTTGTTGCACTTGTTCTTGTAATTTTGATATATCATGTAGCATTTCTTCCTCTTCTTCATGAGTCATGCTAGAGCTTTCAGGTTCCTTACTAGGTGTTTGCATTTTCTTTCCTCGGGGCATCAGTTACCGATAATAAAGTTTTACTATGCCCTTTGAATTCCGTTAAACCAAGCTTACACAAAAATTTAAAAAAAACTACACACCTTTTTTCACTTTATAGAAGCCTGATATTGAATCTGATGTATCTCTGTAATTTGGGATCCTCCAATTCTGAAATTACTACCTGTAGTAGCCTTCTGCGTCCTCTTTCCAATGCCACAAGTTTGAGCCAAATTGGATTCTCCAAGGAAGAGTTATGTGAAATCTCCCACAGTGACTTGCTTTTAGACTGGTTCAGTAGAGCGAACTTGTACGACGTGCCACGAGTCACTGTTTTAACCTTTGAATCTGAAACACACACACAAGAAACCACAGTCCGTTCTCTTTCTGTACCTTTTTACGAAATTTCAATCCGATCCTCAAAGAGAGAGTTATGACGATTTTCCCCAGGTCACATGTTTTGAATGTAATTCAGGAGTCTGCAAAAAGACCAACTTCCTCAGCTCATATCTCCGAAAATATCGCGAGACAAGCTCTGAAATTCCGACCCAAGGTTCAGCGCCAATTCTTCTCAAATGGGTTTTTTCTGCGACTTCTGAAACGTCACAGAAAAAAAGTTATAGCGAAAATGCCACGATGACCTGTTTGGAGCAGCGAAACCCTAGAATCCAAAGCTCTGATACCAAATGTTATGAAACCAGCTCACAAAAAGATAGAAAAGAGAGATCCACGCCTTAGAATTCAGCCTCTTCGAGGGGGCAACCTCCTTTACATTACATAAATGAAAAATTCTTGGATTATAATAATGACAAAACCTCCTTTCTATATATAGGAGTCTAGGGAGTCACAATATAATCCAGCCGACCTAACAATAATAATATAAAGCCACAAAAATAACAATAGAGGGATTCTATGGGGCACAGAAATAACAATATGGGGGTAATAGGGGCACAACAATATAAATAAGGGGTATAACTACAATAGTAATGGGGTAATCACTAGTATTATAGGGACCCAACACCAAAGCAGCAATTGCAATTAAATGAAATGTCAGAAAGTAAAATAGAACAGCAAATAGGAAATGGAATAACAAGTCTAAAATGGAACGGCCGTAAATGGAACAACAAACTGGAATTAAAGGAACCGAACAACAAAACTAAGTAATTGGAAAGACACAACAAACTATAAATGTAATTGAATCAGTAACCTTAATCCAGCAACATGAACATTAATCGCAGTTATTGAGGCAATTACAATCGCAGTTGAGTACTAACTTAATTGAACAACCATGGCAATTATAAATGAGCAGCAATTAAATGGACCACGGTTCTTAATTAGACAGCGCAGTATTAGATCAAAATTATCAGCAATACATGTCAAGTTATAATTAATAATTCTATCACTCACGCAATCCAATTATGATTTCAATATAACAAAGTAATTCTGCGAAATGTTCATAAACAAAAGATCGCTGAACAAAACAATTTAAAGAAATGAAAGGGAAAACAAACCGTCACACAGCAGCAATTGTAAAGATATGATACACAGCAGCAGCGTACTCCACCAGAGGCTGGGCCCTTAGCCGCCAGCGGATGCTGCTGGGTTACTTCAGAAGGAAAAGAGTGAACAGCAATGCCCAAATTATGTATTAATCATTAAATAGTGAAATCATTACAATAGTTGAAGCTTTGAGACTTACAGCATAAAACAATCCTTCCTTCCTCCTACCCTATCATGAATCCTTGCTTCTGAATCTCTAATTCAAATCATCAATTCGCCATCATTCGAATCCCCAAAGTCATCCTGAAGTCTCTCTTTTTTTCTCTGATCTTTGTTTTCATTTAAATAGAGAAAGATCAGAGAGCAGTTATAACATAGATAATTACAACATGATTTCTTTTACAAATTTGGGTTGATTCTAACTAGATGATCAAAAAGAAAATATATTTCCTTTCATCTCTCAACAAAAGCAAGACGAATTTGGGTTGGCAGCTGACATTTGGAGGACGGCTGCAACTGCAAATCTGAGAAAATCGTGCTCAAATAACCCTACGTTTCTCTCTGTACAAGCCGAATTTGGGCAAACCGTTCTTTGAGAAAGTTAATTGGGCCCGTTCTGGACAAAACCCATGTTCTGGATTTCTCAAATTCGTCTTCATTTGCTCAGAATCTCAACCGCAAAACTGTCACTCCTTAAACCAGAGAATTTCTGAGTTGGCAGATTTAAAAATCAAATCTTCAATCTGGAAGTTACCTTGGAGGCTAAAAATGGTGAATAATGTTATAACCAACTTATTAGAACTATCATTGATAAAATAATGCATAATCATCAATTTATTAGAAATAAAGGAGAATAAATAATATTCATCCATGAGAGCATAAATCATTTATAAAATGGATTTAAATGATAAATTGTAATAGATGATATAATAGAGAAGAGTAAAAATGGATGAAATAAGTGTTACAAAGTGGTCGTATTCATGGCCTAACACCTTTCCCATTCGAGAGACCAATGGGGACACCAAAATGAAGAATATAAGTCCCTTAGTCCTACCTCACTTCCATGGTTTGATCACAGAAGATCCTCACACCTTCTTGTTTGAGTTCTCTGTCATCTGTCAAACCTATGACCATGCAGAAGATGAGTAAAATTTGAAACTATTTCCTTCTACTCTCAAGGATGTATCATTGCGTTGGTTCGTGGGGTTACCTAGCAATAGCATCACAACTTGGGCTCAGATGCAGCAGGCCTTTACTAACAAATATCAAGACTACTGTAGGTCAAAAGATACCACAGAAGAAATCTTCTGAATGACCATGCGAAGTGATGAATCCTTGGAGGATTATGAAGAGAGGTTCCAACTTAGTTACAAAAGGGCTAGGTGCATACTTGACCCTAAATCTTTGAAGTTGGTCCTTCTCAGGGGAATTCTGGAAGACCTTCTAGACACCCTCCATCTACTGGCTGGGGGAGACATCTACCAACTACCTTATGAGGACATAAAGATTGTTTATAGAAACCATTCTAGAGCAGCCAAAAAGAGACGTAGGGGGAGTCAACCCATAGCCAGTACCTCCTCATCCAATTCATCCATCAAAGGTGAACTTGTAAACATGTTGGAAGACTTCAAAAGTGAGATGTTGCAGACTCTTGCCATGCAAATGGATACCTTGCATATCAAAAGGAAACAAGAGGAAGCAGAGAGGGCTTTGGCCATTTTTTGTCCTAGGTGCACCAGGAGGCATCCTAAGAACGAATTCCCATTGAACTCTATAGAGTTTTGTTTAGTCTGTGAAGAGGATCATTCTACAGATAAGTGCCCTTCCTTGCCCAGACTTAAAGCTGTATACTAGGGGGCCAAAGGAGACACTGAACCACTCTATTTCATGAACCAAAGGAGACCACATGGACCTAGACCATACCAATAGGGGATGCAAGGGACATCTCAGGCATACTACAACACCAACCAAGTCACTTCCATACCTTCTTGGGGCCCTCCTACTCATCCTTCCTGGTCCATGCCTCCTCCTTAGTCCTATCCATCTCAATATCATGCCCAACCAGCTGCTCATTCATTTCAATCCTATGCTCAGCCACAACCTCAGTGGAATGCATCTCATTAGGGGTGGATACCCCAGTACAACTCTCCTCCCACTCTTTTGCCACCACCACCTGCTCAACCACAACCATTGCCTCTTGCTCCACCAAGGCAACCCCAAATGCCTGCCTAGTCGAACCCGAACCTAAACAACAAACAGGCTCAACAAGTATATAGTGGGGAACCATCATGCCCAACTTATGCTGTGGAGATTTAGGAGATTAACCTACAATCTGGGAAGGTTCTCCCAGATAGCTAGCCTTCCCCTAGGGAGGTTGAGGAAGATAAAGAGGAAAGTGAGCCTAAAGCAATTCCACCCTTTCCTGAGAGACTATCTGGGACAACATAGCCTACCCCAGAAGAAACTGAACTTCTGGGAGAATTGAAACAGTTATGTGTGAAGATACCACTTCTCCAAGCCATAAAAGATGTGCCTATATACAATAGGTTAATCAAAGGGAAGTGCCTTAGGCATCCAGGAAGGTGCAAGAGAGATGCCCCAACCATCAATGTCATAGGACAATTGTCTGACCTGATGTTGGGGCAGGTAATCTGTCCGAAATATCTGGACACTGGAAGCCCTGTAGTTGATGTCCACCTCAATGGCACCATGATCCCTCACACCTTGATTGATCTGGGAGATGCCATTAATGTGATGACAAAGAACACCATGCTCAAACTTAAGCTCCAGGGCTCCTTGAGGAATACCACGATAGTACTGCAGCTAGTAGACAGTCCCACTGTGACCCCTGAGGGGATTGTGGAAGATGTGATGGTCTCCATTGATTCTTGGGAGTACCCTGCTGATTTCTTAGTTCTCCAGCCAAAGGCAAAGCTTACTGGGTATTCTCTCATCCTGGGAAGACCCTGGTTGGCTACTGTCGATGCCTATATCAGCTGTCGGGATGGGTACATGACCATCAAGAATAGGCATATGTCCAAGCAGTTAATCCTATACCCTCCTTCCCAACCCTTGCTAGAACATGATCTATCTCTTATTTAGAAGAAATATTTTGACGTAAATCACATGCAAAAAATATCTGTTGACAGATGTTTTCTGCATGTGATTTACGCCGAAATATTTCTTATAAATGTTATGGATCATAGAAGCCTCAATTCAACCATGATCTATCTCTCTGGTTGGAGGAGGAGGATGAGGATGAGGATAAAGATGAAGTCTGTTCTGCACCACTTTGTGCATTAGAAACTGCCATGGGGGGGAACCGCAAGATGAGGATGATATCATTGAAAATTTAATTTAGAATCCACCCCCCAGTACCTTGGCATTAGAGGACATGGTGAAAGAAACCCAAAACAATCCCTTAACTGATCTCTGTGTGGCCGACCTGCCCTCTCTCCGTGTTAAGAATATAGAGTTTGGCCCAGAAAGAACCTTGAAAATCAATCCATCCCTATCCACTTCTCAGGAGAAGGAGATGTGTAGCTTATTGAGAAAACATTTAGATGCCTTCGCCTAGAGTTATAAGGAGATGAAGGGAGTGCACCCTTCAGTATGTACTCATCATATATACATTAAGGAAGATTGCAAACCAGTTAGGAAGCCTCAAAGGAGGATGAATCTAGCCCTTAAAGACATTGTTAAGGAAGAATTGCAAAAATTACTTGATGTGGGATTCATCTACCCCATCTCTAATAGTGAATGGGTCTCTCCTTTGGTGCTAGTGCCAAAGAAAAATGGTAAGTGGAGAATCTATGTCGATTATCAGGAATTGAACAAAGCCACTAAAAAGGACCATTTTCCTTTTCCTTTCATAGATCAAGTGTTAGATGGTCTGGCACGGAAAAAAATTCTCCTTCCTAGATGGGTTTAGCGGATACAATCATATCCAAATCTGCTTGGAAGACCAAGATAAGACCACTTTCACTTGTCCTTGGGGTACCTTTACATATCAGGTCCTTCCCTTTGGTTTGTGCAACGCTCCAGCCACTTTCCAGAGAACAGTATTGAGTATATTTTATGAACTGGTTCATGATGCAGTGGAAATATATATGGATGATTTTACTCCTTATGGTTCTAACATTCAGGAAGCTTTATCTAACCTAGTGAAATTCTTGGACAAGTGTATTGAAATGAACCTGTCCCTTAGTCTGAAAAAATGTGAATTTTTGATGACTGAAGGGACTGTGCTAGGTTATGCAATATCTCAACAAGGATTGTAGTGGACCCCAACAAAGTTGCCATCATCCAAAGGGTCCCACCTCCTCAAAAGGTGAGAGATGTCAGAAGTTTCCTAGGCTTAGCTGGATATTACAGAAGATTCATTAAAGATTTAAGTAAGTTAGCCTCTTCATTGTTTGGTCTTTTAGGAAAAGATGTCGAGTTAATATGGTCTAAAAACTGTCAAGAATCCCTAGATACCTTGAAAAGCAAACTTGTGACTACCCCAATTTTGAGAGGCCCAAACTAGGCCCTACCTTTCCACATTCACACAGATGCCTCGAACAAAGAAATAGGAGTAGCCTTAGGACAAATTGATGATAAGTTACCTTATGCCATATACTTTATAAGAAAAAATTTGTCCAAAGCAGAGTTAAACTACACGGTAACCGAGAAGGAACTCCTAGTTGTAGTGCATTCCTTAAACAAATTTAGACATTATATCACAGGCTATCAAACCTTTGTGCACATTGATCATGTTGCAATTAGATATTTAATGAACAAACTGGATGTAAATGCTCGCATTATTAGATGGTTTCTTTTACTGCAGCAGTTTGATTTGACCATTGTTGATAAGCCTGGTAAAGAAAATTTTGTTGCTGACTTTTTATCTAGAGTAAATTTGCCTGCAAATGAAGAAGGAATGGTGGATGATCAAATGCCAGATGAACACCTGTTTTCTATCTCAATACTCTCTCCATGGTTTGATGATATAGAAAACTACTTGGTTTCAGCATAGTTTCCACCACACCTATCCTCAAAGGAGAAGAGCAAGATCATGAGGAAAAGCACCCCTTTCACCTGGATTGGGGGCAATCTCTTCAAACTTGGCCCAAATCAGATCTTGAGAAGATGTGTTAGGGAGGAGGAAGTTTTTGACATTCTCTTGACCTGTCATGATGGGCCTTGTGGAGGCCATTTTGTAGCAAAGAGGACTGCCTTCAAAATATTGCAAGCAGGCTACTATTGACCCACTCTTCATCAAGATGTGAGGCGATACACCAGCCAATGTGATCAGTGTCAAAGGATGGGGAAACCTACTCCAAAGGATGAGATGCCCATGCAACCTCAAGTGACCTTTCAGCCATTTGAGAAGTGGGGCATGGACTTTGTGGGTCCTATCAACCCTCCTTCAAAGCAGAAGCAATACATCATTGTGTGCACCGATTATCTGACAAAATGGGAAGAAACAAAAGAAATCAAAGCAGAAACAGAGGAAAAAGTAGCTGAGTTTTTAAGAGAAAACATATTCTACAAGTTTGGGTATCCAAGAGAATTGGTCACAGATCAAGGCAGTCAGTTCACTTCAAATTTGATTGAAGACCTGCTCACACATCATAAAATCAAGCACGGGATTTCCACCCCTTACCATCCACAAGCCAATGGGTAGGTGGAAGTCACTAATAGAGCTTTGGAAGGAATTCTGACCAAGGTAGTGAGCAGCAGCAGAAAATATTGAGCAGACCAATTAGTTGAGGCCACCTGGGCCTACAACACAACATGGAAGACCACCACAGGGTTCACACCCTATGAACTGGTCTATGGGAAGAAGGCTTTGTTGTCAATAGAATTTGAATACAATACACTAAGGATGGCAGCTCAGCTAGACCTAGACCTCAGCCATGCATAGAAGGAAACACTATTCCAGCTCAATGGATTGGATGAACAAATATTGCAGGCCCTTCTCCACATAGAGGTAGTTCAACTTCAAAGGAAGATATGGCATGAAAAAAATATCAAGGAGAAGGAATTCCAAGAGGGATATTGGGCACTGCTCTATGACTCAAGGTATAAAGACTTAAAAGGCAAGCTGAGGACAAGATGGCTAGGACCCTACACTATGGAAAAATGCAATGGAAATGGTTCAGTTCTGATCAGAACCATTGATGAGGAATCCATCCCCATTATTGTTAATGGACATAGGTTGAAAATTTACAAGAAGCCCCTATCCAAGCGAGAGTTCATTGAAGATCTGAATAAAACAATGATGGTAGTGGGGCATGTCTCAGCCTCCACACACTGAAGAAATAGAGAAAAATTAATAAGGACTCAAGTGAAAACCTCCATGAGGCGCTTGAGTCCCATCATTGGGTTGAAAACCTCTTCTGAGGCGGCCCAGTGATGCAAAAAAAAAAGAGAAAAGAAAAAAGAATAAGATCCCTGGGTGAAAACCTCCCTTGGAGGTGCCCAGGGTAGGCAATCAGGGTGAAAACCTCCTTGAGGCGCCCTAGTTGTCTTTCAAAAAAAAAATAGAGAAAAGAAGAAAAAGAAAATTGAATTTTAATGTGCATTGCAGGTTGCAGAAGGACCACAAGGAGCAAGAGAAGATGCCACAAAGCCTATTTCATCTCCTCCACACTGTTCTCCATCATTTCTGACCTTTCTTCCACCCCATTGTGTTCTTTTTTTTGGAAACTGTGTGTTCTAGAGGAGGCCCTATCTTTTCTGCAAGAGGCTCCTGTAGAAATCACAGAGAGCTAGAAATGGTTCCATTAAGTAGTTTGAGGGGCTGGGAAGTTTCATGAAGAGCATGTAGACCCTCCTACAGCTATCCACCCTCCTTGCCATCCATCCCACACCTACATCACATCATCATCATCATTTTTTTTCCCTTCCTGTCACAGGGAAACACATAAACCAGTTTTAGAAAAAAATAAAGAAAGGGAGCAGCACCTCACATCTCACCTACAACTCACCAAGTACCTCTCCATCTCCATCAGCATCTTTGGCATCATCCTCACTGCTCCCAGCACAAAATCAGCTAAAATTTTAAAGGGAGAAGTAGCTACAGGAGCTCCTATAGGAATTCCTATAGCAACTGATCCCATTAAAATCAAGCCACAGCAGCAAAAGAAGTGCAACCATGGGATTGAAGGAGACATCTAAAGCTAGATCTAACTAGAGGATGCCTGCACAAAACAACCAGCCACACATCATAAAGCAGAAAGCATGCATCAAAGGAAATACAGGCATGCAGCAAAGGAAATACAAGCATGCAACAAAAAAAGGAGCCAAAATGCCTCACAGCACATACATTCGACTCACAGGTAAGTGACTAACCGGCTCCTTTGTTGCATTGGTGTAATTGAAAAATATGCATAAGCGAATGAGATGGTTTGGGTTGAATGAGAGCCCTCATCCAGTTGACTCCGCCCATCTGGAGTTGCCACCACACGTGGATGTAGTCAAACTCAGAGAAAAATCCCAAGGACAGGTAGTGGAGGATTTGTAAACTCCGATGCAATGATGGGATGTGATTGCATAAAGAAAGCATGATGACAAGGTGAGTGGGGACCAACGGTCCAAATATGGCAACACACATTTTTTTCCAACTCACCCCCTCACCAGAAATATCTAAAAGAAGAAATAAGTACTCCTCCTCGAAACTCCTTCACCACCTTTTCTTTCATTTCATCCTCATCCACTTAGCTACAACAAGATATTTTTCACCCCCATAGCCTCAAAACCATCGTTCTCCATAACTTTCATCCATCCTCCTGCTATCGGCGTTCTACAGGAGCACTTACAAGTTCTACAGGAGCACCTACATGCAGTTCTACAGGAGGGGAAGTAAGTTGTTTTTAAGAAGAAAACACGGGGTTTTTGCTCGATTTCTGGCTTGAGGAGGTAGGTTCTATGCATACCCACCTTGATTATCAATATGTGCAAGGAATGATATAATTTTAAGGAGGAATTGAGTCCATAGAAGAAGAGGAATTACATAAAAAATTTCTACCTTTTTTCTTAAAAAAGAAACACAATTTTTCTCTGTTTTCTTGTTTTCTACAAAATTCTTGTCTCCATCATTTGGTGTTCAAAAGGGGTATAAGAAAAATGACAGGGGGATTCATGAGGAAGGAGCCCACAAATTCAACCAGGCTCCATGAACATCCCCAGGTAGTAGCCATATTCACCAGAGCAAATTGGATGCCATTTTTTGAGAAATTATGAGGGTTTGATGAAGAAGTTGCTCAGGAATTTGCCCTTTCTATAGCCCCTCGCTCAAGGACCCATGCCACTGTTACTTTTAGAGGTCTCTCCATGGAAATCACCCCAGAATTTATCAGTAGGGTTACCACCCTTCCTCTTGGATTACCTTGGAGCAAAGATGAAAAGCCAATTGGACAGTCTGCCAAGAAAAACTTCTTCCAAAACAATGAACATCTTGTAGAAGACAAAAATGGCATTAGAAGGAAAAGCATACCTTACCCTTGGGATGAGGTCAGTTACCATATCATCAAATATATTTCTTGTGAATTAAGGTATAGCATAGTTTATGGCTACCATTTTAGACTTATCCATGAGCTGAGACATGGCATTGACACTCCAACACCCCAGAACCTCAGCATCCCCTATTTTCTCCTGCAGTCCCTCATAGACTCTAGCATTAAGTTAAAGGCAGGAGGTCCAGATCAGCTGGCTCGCCATGGGTTAATTAAAATGTTAGTGGAAGAAGCCCTTCATACCTTCACAATCCCCATAGCATGGGATATTTTACGAAACATGATGGTAGAAGATGAAATAAGGGCCCTCACATATGATATCAGTCCTTCTGATAGTGAGGAGGAAGAGAAGGAAGGGGGAAAAGGGGAAGAAACTGAGGAACAAGAAAGGAAGAAGGAAGACACCAAAACAAAGAAGGAAGAAACGAAAACAAAACAGGAAGAAACAAAGCCAACAGAGATAGAGAAAAAGACAGAAGGAGGAGAAAAAGGGGCAGAAAAGACAGAGGTGTCTCTTGAGACCCTAGAAAGATAGGCAAAAGCTATTCTCACTGCCCTCAGCACCCAATTAAACCAAAACAAAAGAGGAAGAGGTAGACCTCAATGTATTTCAGGGCTAGGAAAAGCACAAGGATCAAGGGAAACCCCAGCCTTCTTCTAAAGTGCCCATTATTATTGAAGATTCACCCTCTGCCCAAGGGAAGGAATCCCCTTCCAAGGAACCTATCACTTATGAAAGGGGGACTCCTAGATCTCCCACATGGAAAGAAAAAGTAGAACTATAGGACTCAAAAATATTTTTTTTAGGAAGCACATACTGTTCTACAAGAGACCCTGTCAAGACTATAGGAGACCGAAAAACGTGAAAGAAGGATAGAAGGACAGCCACAAGGGAAGGAGGAACCAACAGACGCACAAGAACCTGACCCCTAGCCTAGTTTGGGATCTTATTACAATCTTCTTGAGGGGGGAAAAATCATTCCACAAAAATTTGTGATCCCACTTTTCTTTGAGTTGGAGAAAGAAAGAATAAGGAGCCATAGGTGGATGCAAATCGCCAAATCCAAGGGAGTTGAGGATATTGGCCATATGGAGAATCAAATCAGAGAAATGGGAAGGGAATTAAGTGATGTCAGACATAGAGAAGCAATCACAAGAACTCACCTTCAAACATAAAATGAATTGCTAAAAAGACAACTGCAAGAAAAAGAGACACAATTGCATTACATGGCGAGCTGGTCCATGGAGGCACTACAATGTAGAACACCAACAAAATCATATGGATTATACCTCAAGGACCAAGGGCTGTAGTTTCAGATAAAGACTTTGGCACAGAGAAGCACAATGCCTTTCCAAGATTATAGACAATTTATGGACCTATGTGACCAAATTTCATCAGAAGACAAGGCAAAAATAGCAAAATTCTATTTGCATAACATGGCCCTCACAGACATGAATATGTGGGACCCCAATTCTAGGCTAGGGGACCTGCAACTAATGGCCATGGCATCCTGGATGAATCATGAGGAGTTAAGGGCAACAGAAATAAGAAAGTTGATGATAAAGGAGCACAATGAGCCCTTAATGATCAGAGTTGAGCCATCAGATCCCATGGCTTTCATCAGCACACATCATCTTCTTGCAAATAATCCCCAAATTGCCCCTAAGTATATCAATGATCAGGCTCAAGCCATTGCACATTTTGAGGACATGGAAAGGCTACTTGGAGATGACTGTATTCATGCTTGTATGAGTAGGTGGAAGACCCTACCACACAGTTTGCAAATCAGGGAGTATCACTCCCCAACAAGGATGAAAGAAGCATTAAGGAGAGTGCCACTGTACAAGCGCTCTATGTAGAATTTGAAGGCCAATTAGATTAGCCTCAAATTGAGTCCCCCACTACTGCCAAGCATGCTAGAAGGCAGAAAAGAGAAAGAAGAACAACAGTAGTGGGAAGAGGTGGACAGAAAGGTAGGATTCCATGACAAAGAAGAGGAGCTCACATCAGAAGCATGGGATGTCAGGGAGGCCACCAGGGCCATCAAAGGTGAGGAGATGGACTAAGTTGCTCAGAGGATGAGCAACACCTTCAGTAGGGGGGTGATGATGAGTCCCATAAATGGGTAATTATATGGGCTCATTTTGCCTCCTAACATAGTTTAATCAACCATTCTCTTAGCTTATTGCATGTTTTTTTATTATATTTATGCTTAAGGAGTAAGTTGGGTTGGTTATGTTGCCATGGAGTCTAATATGTGTTTAATCCAGATTTTTGTTGAATTTTGAAGACAAAGTCAAAGATTTAATGCACAATTGGCAGCAATAATTCGAAGTGGACAAAGGAGAGGATTTATAGGAGGCTATCCCCCTCATTTATGACTCCCCACTTTGAATTCTCCTTCATGTAGCTCGGAGCACAAATAGCCAAATCAATGCACTAGGAGGCTGTCGAGCAAGTGGAGGATAACTTATGTTTATCTCGAGTTTTGGGAGCCAAGCCTCCCTGATTTTAAGGAAGCTATTGGGAGCTTCAGTTGTATAAGTATAAAGGCCTAGGGCCTCATTAGGAAGTTAGTCAAATTTTCAAATTTGTGTTGCAGCATTGCTCTGCTCAACTTCGATCTTACTTTTGTTGATAGTTTCATGTAATCCTATTATTATTTTGATAATAAAGATGGGATCCTTTTTGAGCTAGCACTGAGTTACTTCAGAGGGCTGAAGCTCTTGAGTTAGGGCCCAATCCAAGCAGCCAAGCTCCTCTTGTTTGTATTTATATGATTTGTTTCAGTTTATGAATTAGTCGTTGTTAGATAAATTTCTTTCTTGGTTAAGAATAGGTTGCTTTTGGTGATTTAGAAGGTTGTTTCCATTTGAGTTTTCTATAGCAGGTTGAACTGTGATAGAAAGAAGATACAAAAAGGCCATCAACAGAGCCTTGGCCTCCTTTCTGATGAGCCCCAAATTTGGTAACTTGTTGGGCTCATTTGGCCTAATTATCCTTGTTCAATCCTTCATTTTTCATAGCTTATGCATTATTTTTTAGTATGTTTATGTCATTTGTATGAATAAGGGTAGTCACTCTTCCTAGGTGGCTAACACATGCTCATTTAAGGTTTTTTGACACACGTTGGAGCAAAACCGAGCAATCATGGGCTAGAAGATAGCCAAGCTCGGGGTGAGGATTGATAGGGGGTTCTCTATGGCATTAAATAGCCTTCCTTGGGATCTTCACCCCCAACTCCGAGCTCCAAAGGCCACCGAAACCGGATCTAGAAGGCAACCAAGCAGATTTTGGAAGGAGTTGTCTACTCACAGTTTGGGTAGCCAAGTCCCATAGATTTAGGAGGCCAGCTAGGGCCATTGTGGTGTATAAATGTTAAGGCCTCAGCCTTCATGAGGGACTTTTGGAAACCATTGCATATTTTGCACTACAGTGCTGATATCTCTACTTTGTTCTCTTATAGCCATTTTGGGCATAACTCTTAAATTATGACTATCTTTTGATAATGAGAAGCAGTCTGATTTTATATCAACTCTGAGTTTTCTATAGGAGCCATAGCTCTCATGGTTGGGCCCAACCAGAGAGCCTAGGGCTTCCTTTTTGTATTGTTACCTTTCCTTTATGCATCGTTGCTTTCCTTTTATGCATTTGAAACGTATTTCTGTTGGGCAGATTTAGTTGTGTTGGTTAAATAGGTCACTGTTTATGAATAGAATTGCTTCAGATGCTTAAAATGGATTGGTAGGATAATAACAGGAAAAAAGCTCCAAAAAAAGGGTTAACAACACTCTCTGTTTCGCCTCATCCTTATTGGATTAGGGGCTGGAATTGAAGAAGCAGCGCTGCCCCAAAAAAACACTAGTTTGCTTGACCATGCAATCCTTAGTGTACTGTTTTCATTTGCAGAAGTTAGTTATGGGTTCAGATCTCTAAAATGTTTCTTTGCATGATTGATGTACATGGTTTTCTTTCCAAATAAAGCTGTTGTTCATTCGTTTTATTGACAGTTAGATTAGATTAGCTAGGACTTTGATCATTTGTAAGACGTTGTTGATTCGGTTAAATGTACATTGTGCAGGGCATCTCTACCACTCTCTCATCCACCTAAGCTTCATCAGAGCCAACTCTTCAATCTCCTAGCTAGGTTCCTCGTCTCACATCTGTCCTCTTGCCCACGTAACCGTACCTTTTTGTGCAATCATTGTTGCAGCCTTCTTTGAGCCAATTTAGCCATCTACACCTTCTCACCACTCCATCCACCAGTCCCTGGGCCACTTTAGAACCCTATCCTACCTCCATATCCCTTCATGCATCTTCCCTCACTCACCCATCCTCCAAAATCCAATTTTTAAACATCTTGTAGAAATTTCTGAACATCCTATAGAAATTCCTGAACATCCTGTAGAACCCCTGCAGACTTCCTGTAGAAGCTCACAAATGAGGTTTCTTGATAGCCAAACTTTGTGAAACTCTTTGGAAGGGTGCTAGGGACTCCTTAGACCCTCTCTAAACCTTCCCGACCTCTTCCAAGCATTTTTCCTCCTTGATCCACCCCTGCACATTCAAAGAACAGTGAAAGCATATGCATGATGAAACTGACGACTTAATCAAAAATACAAAAAGATGCTTTCTTCAAATAGAGGTAGTCTAGACACATGTATTTTACCTTCATAGAAGTAACTACATCTCTTCCAATAGTTTGCATTCTCTCCTTTGCATTAGTAGGACTAGCTGGTAGAATTAGGGTTTGCTAGGGTTTGCGTTACTTTTTGGCTTTCAGTTCTTTCCGCAAGTAGATTAGCTTCCTTTGAGTTATCTTTCGTCCATCAGTTAAAAAGCTTCTTCTAAGAGCTCATAGAAGTTGGCTTAAGCCCCTAGCGGACTTGTGCCAGCTGACCAAGTGACAGCTGTGGCAAGAGCTAGTACTTGTGCATATAGCACCGTCGCTTCCAAGTTTTTTACGAACTACCGGGTTGATAAAAGTAAAGAAGGGAGTCCCAGGAGTTGCAGCATTATTGCTGCAATACTGGAGCCCACCATCTTTTTGCCACCGTTGCCGAGGAAGCGTCAGAGTATTTGTGATTGCTGCTTTTCTTCTACTTTCCTGCTCTCGCCTTCTGCTAAATAGTTTATTTCATTTCCATTCTACAATTTCATTTCTGCAAAAGTAAAGTAGACATTTCCTACTTTCATAGATTAGACTTTCAATTCTGTAAGCGTAAAATAGAATTTCAATTTTGCAAGCGTAGTCTAGTATCCCCTTCTCGCAATTTGATTTCAGCAGAGTAGATTAGTCCTTTCCTGCTTTCATTTCAATTCCGCATTTTCATTCCCACAAGATAGATTCTAGTTAGTTGCAATTCCATCTGTTTCAGTTTTGAAGGTACAAGCAGAGAAAAAGCAAAAACAACCAAAAATCCTTTCATGCCTCGTAGGAACAGAGATAATACCGGAAAATTCCTACCCAACACTCCCACCACTTCACTGAGTCACCCTTCTCTCTTCTTTGGTGGTAGTGATCTAGAAGAACCTATAGGTGAACCTCCTAAGATATACGAAGATCCTATAACAGAAGAAGAGCAAGAAAACATTCCTATTGAAACCATGGCTGACAACAGAAATGGTGGAAACAATGACGAGAGAATAGAAGTTACCTTCCCCATCCGAGAGACTAACGGGGACATGAAAGTTAAGAACATAAGTCCCTCGGCCTTACCTCATTTCCATGGATTGACCACTGAAGACCCTGATACCTTCCTGTTTGAGTTTGTTGTCCTTTGTCGAACCTATGATTATAAAAAATATGAGCAAAAATTGAAACTCTTTCCCTCTACCCTCAAGGATGCAGCATTACACTGGTTCATGGGGTTACCTGGAAATAGTATCACCACTTGGGCTCAGATGCAACAAGCTTTCAATACCAAATACCGGGACTACTGTAGGTCCAAGGAAACCAAGGGAGAAATCTTTCGGATGACCATGGGAAGCGATGAGTCTTTAGAAGATTACGAGGAAAGGTTCCAACTTAGCTATAAATGGGATAGGTGCACACTTGACCCTGAATCCCTAAAGCTGGTTCTGCTCCGAGGAGTCCCTGAAGACCTTCTAGATACCCTTCACATGCTAGCTAGGGGAGACATCTACCAACTACCTTATGAGGACATAAAGACTGTGTTTAGAAACCACTCTAGGGCAGCCCGGAAAAGAGGTAGGGGAAACCCACTTTCAGCTAGTACCACCTTCTCCAAGCATGAGTTTGCTAACCAAATGGAAGACCTCAAGAGTGAGATGAGACAGACTATTTCCATGCAACTTGATACCTTCCGAATTCAGCAAAAGAGAGAGGAAGCTGAAAGGGCTTTGGCCATCTTCTGTCCCAGATGTACAAGGAAGCACCCTAAGAACGAGTGTCCATTGCACTCAGTAGAGGTATGTTTCGTTTGTGAGGAGGACCACCCCACAAACCAATGCCCAACCTTACCAGGATTTAAAGCCATATACCAAGGGACTGAGGCACCCACTGAACCTCTCTACTTCCTCAACCAAAGGAGGCCGCATGAACCTAGACCTTACCTGCAAGGGATGCAAGGGACATCCCAAGCTTATTATAACCCTAACCAGTCTGCTCACATGCCTTCATGGGGTCCCCCTGCTCATCCTGCCTGGTCTGCACCTCCTCCATGGTCTTATCCTCCTCAATACCATGCTCAACCCACTGCTCATTTGTTTCACTCACATGTCCAGCCACAGCCTCAGTGGAATGCACCTCAACCGGGGTGGAGGCCCCAGTACAACACTCCTCCCGCCATTTTACCTCCACCACCGGCTCAACCACAACCATTACCTCCTGCTCCTCCAAGACAACCCCAAATGCCTGCTCAACCAAACCTAAACCCCAACAACCGACAGGCCCAGCAGGTATATACTCAGGACACAACATCTCCTACGTATGCTGTGGAGATCCAAGAGATCAACCTGCGATCCGGGAAGACTCTCCAGATCGCCAACCTCCTCCCCCAAAGGACGAGGAAGACAAACAGGAAAGTGAACCCAAAGCCATTCCACCCTTTCCTGAGAGACTAACAGTAACCACACAACCAAACTCGGAGGAGACTGAACTTCTAGGGGAACTGAAACAGTTGTGTGTGAAAATACCACTTCTCCAGGCCATCAAAGATGTACCGATATACAACAAATTGGTTAATGAAAAGTGTTTCAGGCACCCAGGTAGGCGAAAGAGAGATGCCTCAACTATCAGTGTCATAGGACAACTGTCCGATCTTATGTTGGGGCAAATAATCTCTCCAAAGTATTTGGATCCTGGGAGTCCTGTAGTTGATGTCCACATCAATGGCACCATTATCCCCCATACCTTGATCGATCTAGGGGTTTCCATTAATGTGATGACCAGGGACGCCATGCTTAAACTCAACCTTTAGAGTTCCTTAAGGAAGACCTCGACAGTCCTGCAGTTGGCAGATCACTCCACCGTGACTCTCGAAGGGATTGTGGAGGATGTCTTGGTCTCTGTTGACTCTTGGGAGTATCCTGCAAACTTCTTGGTCCTTCAGCCCAAGGCAAAGCTTAGTGGATACCCCTTCATTTTGGGAAGGCCTTGGTTAGCCACTGCGGATGCTTACATAAGCTGCCAAGTGGGAAACATGACCATCAAAAATGGTCCTATGTCCAAGCAGCTAGTCCTATACCCTCCTGCCCAACCTCTGTTAGAGCATGACTTACCACTTTGGTTGGAAGAAGGAGATGAGGATGAGGTCTACTCTGCACCCTTTTGCACGATAGAAACCACTAGGGGAGGTCCTCAAACTGAGGATGATTGATTGAGACGTTGATTCAAAATCCACCTCCCAGTGCTCTCTCCTTAGAATAATTAGTGGAAGATACCCAAGCCAGCACCTTAGTGGACCTTTGTGTGACTGATCCAACCTCTCCCAGAGTTAAGAATGTGGATTTTGGTCCCGAAAGAACTCTAAAGATCAGCTCCTCCCTATCTCCTTCCCAGGAGAAGGAGCTGTGTAGCCTACTAAACAATCACTTAGATGCTTTCGCTTGGAGCTATAAGGAGATGAAAATATTCCATCCTTTGGTCTGTACCCATCACATCTACATCAAAGATGATTGTAAACCAGTCAGGCAGCCCCAGAGGAGAATGAATCTAGCCCTTAAAGACATTGTCAAAGAAGAGTTGCAAAAATTATTGGATGCAGGATTCATCTACCCTATCTCCGATAGTGAGTGGGTTTCACCTCTAGTGCTTGTGCCCAAGAAGAATGGGAAGTGGAGAATCTGTGTAGACTACCAAGAACTTAACAAAGCCACTAAGAAAGACCATTTCCCTTTGCCTTTCATAGATCAAGTGCTGGATGGACTGGCAGGAAAGAAGTTTTTCTCTTTCCTAGATGGGTTCAGCGGGTATAATCAGATCCAAATCAGCCTGGAGCACCAAGATAAGACCACCTTCACTTGTCCATGGGGTACCTTTGCCTACCGAGTCCTTCCCTTTGGGCTATGCAATGTCCCTGCCACTTTCCAAAGAGCTGTATTGAGCATCTTTGCTGAGTTGGTTCATGATTCGGTGGAAATCTATATGGATGACTTTACTCCTTATGGGTCCAACTTCCAAGAAGCATTGACTAATCCGAGAAAAGTTTTAGGCAAATGCATTGAGATGAACCTGTCCCTCAGCCCTGAAAAATGTGAATTCCTAATGACTGAAGGGACTGTGTTAGGTCATACCATTTCTCACCAAGGATTACACGTGGATCCTAACAAAATTGCTCTCATAAAAAAGTTTCCACCTCCTCAGAAGGTAAGAGATGTTCAGAGTTTCTTAGGCTTAGTGGGATATTATAGAAGATTCATTAAAGACTTCAGTAAGCTAGCCTCACCATTGTTTGGCCTCTTAGCAAAATATGTTGAGTTTAAATGGACTGACGACTGTCAGAGGGCTCTGAACTAATTAAAGGATAAGTTGGTGTTCGCCCCGATCTTGAGAGGTCCAAATTGGGCCCTACCTTTCCACATCCACATTGATGCCTTGAACAAAGCCATAGGGGCAGCCTTAGGACAAGTTGAGGAAAAACTTCCATATGCCATATACTTTGTCAGCAAAAACTTATCCAAGGCAGAATTGAATTATACTGTAACTAAGAAGGAGTTCCTGGCCGTGGTCCATTCCCTGAACAAGTTCCGACACTACATCACTGGCTATCAAACATTATACATACTGATCGTGCTGCAATTAGATATTTAATGAAGAAACCTGATGTGAATGCTCGTATTATTAGATGGTTTCTTTTGTTGCAGCAGTTTGATTTGACTATCGTTGACAAACCAGGTAAAGAAAATGTTGTTGCTGACTTCTTGTCTAGATTGGATTTACCTGCGGGTGAAGAAGGAACAGTGGATGACCAGATGCCAGATGAACATCTATTTGCTATCTCAGTACTCTCTCCCTGGTTTTCTGATATAGCAAACTACCTGGTCTCAGCACAGTTCCCTCCGCATCTATCCTCAAAGGAGAAGAGCAGAATCGTGAGGAAGAGTGCCTCATTCACTTGGATCAGGGGCAACCTATTCAAACTTAGCCTCAATCAGATCTTAAGGCGTTGTGTAAGGGAGGAGGAAGTCTTTGACATCCTCATAACCTGTCACAATGGGCCGTGTGGAGGACATTTTGCAGCCAAGAGGACTGCCTTCAAAATTCTACAGGCAGGCTACTATTGGCCCACTCTCCATCAAGATGTTAGAAGATATATCAGCCAATGTGATTGATGCCAAAGGATGGGGAAACCAACTCCAAGGGACGAAATGCCTCTCCAACCTCAAGTGAATCTTGAGCCATTTGAGAAGTGGGGTATGGATTTTTTGGGTCCTATCAACCCTCCTTCAAGGCAAAGGTCTTACATCATTGTGTGCACAGACTATCTGACAAAGTGGGTAGAAACCAAGGCAATCAAAGCAGCAACAGAAGAAAAGGTGGCGTAATTTTTAAGAGAAAACATCTTTTACAAATTTGGCTACCCAAGAGAGTTAGTCACTGATCAAGAAAGCCAGTTCACCTCCAACTTAATTGAAGACTTCCTCGCTCATCACAAGATCAAGCATCAGACTTCCACCCCATATCATCCTCAAGCAAATGGGCAGGTGGAAGTCACCAATAGAGCATTAGAAGGGATTTTGACTAAGGTGGTGAGCAGCAGCAGAAAGGATTGGGCAGATCGCCTGGTTGAGGCCACTTGGGCCTACAACACCACTTAGAATACCACAACCAATTTCACACCTTATGAGCTGGTCTATGGGAAGAGAGCTTTGTAGTCAATCGAGTTTGAGTACAACACATTGAGGATGGCAGCTCAGCTGGACCTAGATCTCAGCCATGCTCAACAAGAAAGGTTATTGCAGCTGAAGGGTTAGATGAACACCGAATGCAAGCCCTCCTCCACTCAGAAGTGGTTCATCTTCAGAGGAAGATATGGCATGACCGGCACCTCAATGACAAACAATTCTAGCCGAGAGAATGGGCGCTGCTGTGTGATTCCAGACATAAGGATTTCAAGGGGAAGCTGAGGACAAGATGGTTAGGGCCATATGTAGTGGAGAAGTGTAATGACAATGGTTCTGTCCTTATCCGGACCATTGATGAAGAAGCCCTCCCCATGCTCCTCAATGGGCATCGACTAAAGATCTACAAGAAACCTCTTTCAAGGAAAGAGTTCATCAAAACTGTGGAAAAATTAGTGCTAGTCATAGAGAAGGGTTCTGCCTCCGTTTTGGGCACACCCTGAGCATCATTATACATAAAAAAAAAAAAAAAATGCAATAAAAAAGATCCTTGGGTGAAAACCTTTCTGAGGCGCCCAAGGTAGATGGTAGGGGTGAAAACCTCATTGAGGCGGCCCTGCTGTCTCTCTGAAAAGGAATTGGAATAAAAAGATCCTTGGGTGAAAACCTCTCTAAGGCGCCCAAGGCAGATAGTAGGGGTGAAAACCTCATTGAGACACCCCTGCTGTCTGTAAAAAAAAAAAAAAAAAACAAAAGGAAAGGAAAAGAAAAAAGAAGAAGGAAGAAACAGAGAAAAAAAACAAGTTCAATCTCTGGAAATTGTTGCAGGTTGCAGGAACACAATGCAAAAAGGAGACCTCTCAACTCAAGGACAAGGGTCCCTACCAAGCTACCAGGCAACCTCACATACACTTCCTCCATGAACACTCATTTTTTTCCAAGGTTTGGACACAATATGGTCATGGTTTAGCCTTCTACAGGAAGCTACAGGACTTTCTACAGGAAGTTATGTATTTCTACAGGAAACATCCTGTAGAGCCTTTGGGCGGGCCAGGACCAATTATGAAGAAGAATTTGAAGCTTGAAGTCCATTGAGGAGGCATGCAACCACTCTTTTCTTCCATCCTCCACTTGTTTCACCTCCTTTCACCACCATTTCTGCCATATGGTCGAATATACCTGCACAGTCATACCAGAACTTTGTTTTCTCAGATAATTTTTTTTTTTTAAGTAGGAAATAAAGCATGCAGAGGCTCGCACACTTTACCTGTCAAGGCGATCTCAGGAACCTGCACCTATGAACGCGACTCAATTATTTCTGCATGCACCCTAGGAGGAGAAACGGCTACATGATGTCCTACAAGAATCCTGTAGCAGCTGATCCGGCTGGAGCACATACCATGGAGACACCAGCAGCTCATGAAGCCGGTGCATGCAGCATTCACCACCAAGAAATCAGGTCTCAAGGTCTCGTAGCCAACAGTAGCCAATGAAGAGGAGCTCCAGCACCCGTACACGAAGCAGTAGCAAGCAGATCCAACATTCCTCGTCCTGAAGCCTGAAAAAACCCACGTCCATGGCCGCACAGGTAAGTGCCTAACCTTATTTCGTCAAATTACATAAGCTATACTCTAAATGTGCATGACTGTGAGAATGAACGGATTGAACAAGTCGGGTAGCCATTCAACTGGCCACCACAACCAGTCTGATGGCCTCGTAGGATCTGAATGGGCTTGGTTATGTCGAAAAGACAGGCAATTGACACGTGGGAAGCGTCCAGTCGGAGAGAAGCGGTGGTATAACAGGAATGGCGACGGTGAATGCAGAGGGAAGAATTCGGCGGTTAGGGACACGCCGAGGAATGATGGCTATGATGTCGACCAACGGATCGACTGGGACAGCTCACCCTTGCGCCATGAATTCCGCAGCAATTCAAAATCGACCAGCTGAATAACTTATGATACACTGCAGTCATTTACTCACAACCATTTTGCAGCCGAGTACGCGTCCTCAATCCTCTGCAAGTTGTTAGCCCGAGTTCTCGGCCTGTTCCAACGTCCTGTTGCTGCTCAGAAAGTCCAGAACCACTGTAACGTTCTCCATAATCTGTGCACGATTTCTACAGCAATCTGCGCTACAGGGAGCCCGACATTATGGTGAAGCTTGGACTGTTCACGTCGAGGGTGGCAATTCTCAGTGAGGTAGGCCTGAACATAACTTTCCCATGCAAATAATTCAAAAGGTGGTGAATTTGACGTGGTGAGAGGGTAGGGAAAATGTGAATAAAGTCTTTCCATGAATTCAAAAGCCGTTTTATTATCGCTGCATGAAATTGTCTTCGTAGTCTGCATGCGAGATTTTCTCTAGGGTTTTGAATTAAAATCCCTCCTGTAGAAAAAATTGAGACACTGTCAAGGCTCACCGGTGGAAAATTGTGAATTTTATATGACTTTGTGCATAATGGAGACGTAGCTCTGCGCTCTGTGTAGAAAAATCCCGAAGCTCTCCTTCTGTACACGAGCAGGCAAGTTCAGAACAACAAAAACAGGTTTTTTTACCATGCCGGGAGGGTTCATTAGAAAAGAGCCTTCAGACTCCAAGAAATTACGGGAAACCCCTGAGGTGGTGGACTTGTTTTCCCGTGCACACTGGATGTCATTCTGTGACAAGCTTCAAGGTCACGATGACGAAATTACAGAAGAATTCCTAAGGTCCTTGAAGCCGAAGTCAAAGACATTGGCCATTGTCAACTTCAGAGGATTGACCCTCAGACTCACCCCACAGCTCATTAGCAGAGTAACTGATCTACTGATGGGGGTACCCTGGGATAAGGAGGAGAGAAAATTGGGTCAAAAAGCTAAAAAAGAGTTCTTCTTGCCAGAGGAACAATTATCAGAGGACAAGAATGGAGTTCGAAGAACTAGCCTACAACCGTTCTGGAGTGAGGTCAACCTCCAAATTATGAAGTATATCACGTGTGAGGGGCGATTTAGCATCATGTATGGCTATCATTTCCGGTTGCTCGGAGAACTCAGGCACCAAATGGACCTACCCTCCGAACAAAAATTGAGCATTCCTTAATTCCTCCTGCAATCCATGATTGAGTGTGCCACCAAACTAAGAGAGGGGACACCAGACTAGCTAGCCCATCATGGGCTTATCAAGCTCCATGTGGAAGATGCACTCCACACTTACACTGTCCCTCTCTCCTGGGAAATTTTTCGGAAGATGTCTAAAGATGATGACATCCAAATTTTGGCCAAGGAGCTCACTTCCTCCAGTAGCGAGGAGAAGGAGCACACTCAGGTAGAGAAGAAATCTAAAGGACAAGAAACCCCAGGCAAAACACCAAAGAAAGAACAGAAGGGAACATAAGAAAAAGGCCAAGCTGCCAAGACAGGGGGTGGTAAAATTACACCAACACCTACAGAGAAGAGACTACAGAGCAGGGTAGAAAGGACTGAGAAAGTCCAAGCCAGTGAGGGCATCCCTAAGGCTGCCTCAGCCAAGCTAAAGGAAAAATCACCCTCAGCCAAGCAGGCTAAAACAATGCCATCTGCTTCTAGAGGAAACCAGAAGGCTATTTCTACAGGAAGTTTAAAAACGGCTTCTACAGGAAGCCAGAAACCAGCCACTACAGGACTTCCTACAAGAAGTCTGGAAAAAGGACAACAAAAGGAGAAGTCGGCCAAAATTTTAGCTAGGGAGGCAGTAGCTGTGCTAGCCACCCTAGGTACCTCTCCCAAGCCAAAGGAAAAATGAAAGAGGGAGACTCCTCTGTATTTTAAAGCAAGAAGGAGTGTGAGAATTAAGACTAGTAGACCCCAGCCTCCATCAAAAGAGCCAATCACAATTGTGGATACCCCTACCACACCAAGGGATAGGTCCCCCTCCAAGGCATCCATTACTTATGAGCGGGGGAGCCCGAAAACATCCTCATGGAGGGAAAGGATGGAGAAATTGAACCCTGAAACCTCTCTACAGGATGCCGAGGCAGTTCTATAGGAAACTGATTAGATGGAGGAAAGAGCAGCTAAGTCACCACAGGAGGAGCAGAAGACCGAGGTCATCAGGGAACCAAGCCCCCAGCCCAGCCTGGGCTCTTATTATAACTTTTTGGAGGCCGGAAAAATTATTCCTCAAAAATTCACAGTGCCACTGTTTCTAGCACTAGAGGAAGAAAGAGTACGAACCCACACTTGGATGAGGATCACTAAATCCAAGGGGGTAGCAGATATAGGGCCTCTAGAGGAAAGGCTCAAGGAAACACAAAGGGAGTTGGCAAGAGTACGACATGTGGAAAACTCCCAACAGGCCAAGTTAAGAGAAGAGAATGAGCTGCTTAGACAGCAGCTACAACTACAGGAACAGAGGAAAGAAGAGGACACAACAGCCAAGGACACCATAGCAGAACCTCAAGAAAAAGAAGGAATGCAAGCTGATCTTGAGGAACTAAACCAGCAACTACAGGAAAGGGAATTGCAGGCAGGCATAGAGGTACAATCTCTGAAACAGCAGATGCAAGAAAAGGAGGCACAACTGGCCTGCATGGCCAGTTGGGCAATGGACGCTCTACAATGTAGGCAGCTGGCCAAATCCTATGGCCTATACCTAGGGGATCAGTGGTTGCAATTCCAAATTAACACATTGGCACAGAGGGGTATCTCCCAAATCCAAAACCCCCAGCAGTTCATGGATTTATGTAATAGCAGTTCATTAGAGGACAAGGCCAAGCTATCAGAGTTCTACCTTCATAATATGGCCCTTCCAAATGTAACCTCATGGGACCCCAACATAGCAGTAGGGGATATGCAGCTGATGGCAATGACCTCATGGTTAAACCACGAAGAAAAGAGAGCGGCAGAGGTCAGAAATGTCATGAACCAAGAACTACATGAACCACTGCTGATTAGAGCAGAGCCAGGGGACCCCATAGCATTGATATCAGCCCACCAACACCTAGCAACCAACTCTCAGGCTTTATGAGAGTACATGGATCGGCAGGCTCAGACCATAACACACTTCGAGGATATGGAGCGATTATTAGGGGACAATTGTGTTCACGCTTGCACCCGTAGGTGGAACACATTGTCCCACAGCCTCAAAATCAGGGAATATCACACTCCAACTAGAATGAGGGAGGCCTTGGCATGAGTGCCTCTCTACAAGAAGTCTATGCAGAACCTCCAGGCTAGCTGGATCGGCCTCAAGCTAAGTCCACCTTTGCTTTTGGGATTGTTAGAAGGAAGCACAGAAGAAGAAGAGCATAAGCAGTGGGAAGAGGTGGAAAGGAAGGCCGGATTCCATGACAGTGAGGAGGATACTACTTCAGAAGCCTGGGATGTGAGGGTGGCGATTAAAGCAATGAAAGACGAGGAGCTAGACTAGTTGCTCAGAGGATGAGCAACCCTTTTAGCAAGGGGGTGATGATGAGCCCCAAATTTGGTAACTTGTTGGGCTCATTTGGCCTAATTATCCTTGTTCAATCCTTCATTTTTCATAGCTTATGCATTATTTTTCAGTATGTTTATGTCATTGGTACGAATAAGGGCAGTCACTCTTCTTAGGTGGCTAACACGTGCTCATTTCAGGTTTTTTGACACGCGTTGGAGCAAAATCGAGCAATCATGGGCTAGAAGACAACTAAGCTTGGGGTGAAGATTTGTAGGGGGGTTGTCTGTGGCATTAAATAGCCTTCCTCGGGATCTTCACCCCCAACTCCGAGCTCCAAAGGCCCCAAAACCGGATCTAGAAGGCAGCCAAGCATATTTTGGAAGGAGCTGCCTACTCACAGTTTGGGTAGCCAAGTCCCATAGATTTAGGAGGCCAGCTAGGGCCCTCGTGGTGTATAAATGTTAAGGCCTCAGCCTTCGTGAGGGACTTTTGGAAACCATCGCATATTTTGCAGTACAATGCTGTTAGCTCTACTTTGTTCTCTTGTAGCCATTTTGGGCATAACTCTTGACTTATGACTATTTTTTGATAATGAGAAGCAATCCGATTTTATATCAACTCTGAGTTTTCTATAGGAGCCATAGCTCTCAAGGTTGGGCCCAACCTAAGAGCCTAGGCCTTCCTTTTTGTACTGTTACCTTTCCCTTATGCATCGTTGCTTTCCCTTTATGCATTTGAAACGTATTTCTGTTGGACAGATTTAGTTGTGTTGGTTAAATAGGTCACTGTTTATGAATAGAATTGCTTCAGATGTTTAAAATGGAGCAGTAGGATAATAACAGGAAAAAATCTCCAAAAAAAGGGTCAACAACACTCTTTGTTTCGACTCATCCTTATTGGATCAGGGGCTGGAATTGAAGAAGCAGTGCTGCCCCAACAAAAACACTAGTTTGCTTGACCATGCAATCCTTAGTGTACTGTTTTCATTTGCAGTAGTTAGTTATGGGTTCAGATCTCTGAAATGTTTCTTCGCATGATTGATGTACATGGTTTTCTTTCCAAATAAAGCTGTTGTTCATTCATTTTATTGACAGTTAGATTAGATTAGCTAGGACTTTGATCATTTGTAAGACATTGTTGATTCAGTTAAATGTACATTGTGCAGGGCATCTCTACCACTCTCTCATCCACCTAAGCTTCATCAGAGCCAGCTGTTCCATCTCCTAGCTAGGTTCCTCGTCTTACATCTGTCCTCTTTCCCACATAACCCTACCTTTTTGTGCAATCATTGTTGTAGCCTTCTTTGAGCCAATTTAGCCATCTACACCTTCTCACCACTCCATCCACCAGTCCCTGGGCCACTTCAGACCCCTATCCTACCTCCATATCCCTTCATGCATCTTCCCTCACTCACCCATCCTCCAAAATCTAATTTTTAAACATCCTGTAGAAATTTCTGAACATCCTGTAGAAATTCCTGAACATCCTGTAGAAATTCTTGAACATCCTGTAGAAATTCCTGAACATCCTGTAGAACCCCTGCAGACTTCCTGTAGAAGCTCACAAATGAGGTTTCTTGATATCCAAACTTTGTGAAACTCTCTGGAAGGGTGCTAGGGACTCCTTAGACCCTCTCTGAACCTTCCCGATCTCTTCCAAGAATTTCTCCTCCTTGATCCACCCCTACACAGTCAAAGAACAGTGAAAGCATATGCATGATGAAACTGATGACTTAATCAAAAATACAAAAATATGTTTTCTTCAAATAGAGGTAGTCTAGACACATGTATTTTACCTTCATAGAAGTAATGGCATCTCTTCCAGTAGTTTGCATTCTCTCCTTTGCATCAGTAGGACTAGCTGGTAGAATTAGGATTTGCTAGGGTTTGTGTTACTTTTTGGCTTTCAGTTCTTTCCACAAGTAGATTAGCTTCCTTTGAGTTAGCTTTCATCCATCAATTAAAAAGCTTCTTCTAAGAGCTCATAGAAGTTGGCTTAAGCCCCTAACGGACTTGTGCCAGCTGACCAAGTGATAGCTGCGACAAGAGCTAGTACTTATGCATACAGCACCGTCGCTTCCAAGTTTGTTACAAACTACCGGGTTGATAAAAGTAAAGAAGGGAGTCCCAGGAGTTGCATCATTATTGCTGCGATACTCGAGCCCACCACTTTCCTCCCTTTGGGACCATGAACTGAGGCCAAGACCTTCTTGCTACCACAAAAAACATAGATTTGTCTCCTCCATAGGATTTCTAGTGTTGCATTTTGTTAGAAGGTTAATGCTTTTCTTTAAATCCCTTCCACCATGCTCATTTTTGTTTTGAAATAAGTTTCCTTCCATGCTTTCTCTCATTTTAGCATTTTTCAACATTTCTTTCCATAGCTCATAATCTAGATTAACTTGATGAAAAATTCTGTTTTTTTTATGTACTTAGTTTCCTTGCTTGCTTGATCTCCTTGTTTCATTTTCAGGTCCTTTTATAGCAAATCTCTTATCATAACAATTCAGCCTACCAACCATCACATTCTCTCCTTGATCTATGCCCTACAGGTCACCCAAAGTTCACCTCAAATCTGCCTTAGTTTTTTGCGTTTTTCCATAGGATTCCTTCCTCTCTCCCGACCACCTTTTCCTCTCTTAGTAATCTTTGGTGACCCCTAGGTGCCTTAACAAATCATCGCAGCCTTCAGCTACCCTTTCTACCCACTCTAACACCTTCAAAACCTCCAAAACTTCTCTCGGCATCCTCTTGTAGACCTCCTGTAGATCCCCTGCAACCTCCTGTAGATTTTCCTATAGGCTTCTTTTTGAAGTCCGATTGCGGGAAAAGCCTCCAGAAGGCCACCTGAGACCTCCTAGGACCCATCCACACCATCCTACATCTTCTCAAGTCCCAAAACCACCCTCCATCGCCACCTAATCGCTGCCACATTCACAATCAAATAAATTACATGCATGACAATTTCACATAAAAATACATAAAAATCCAAAAAGATGTTTTTTGCTCATTTACTTCTAGAAATAGCTTGAGTAGATGTTGTTTACTTCCTGAGTAGGTAATGGCATTCATTTCATGGTTTTTCATCTCTCTTTCTACAAAAGTAGGATTAGTTGGTTAAGTAGGGTTTGCTAGGTTTACTTTACATTTCAGTCTTCTTTTCCTTTCTGCAAGTAGAGTAGCCTCTATAGAGTAAGCTTTCCTTTCTTTCATCACATATAGAGCTTCTTCTAGAATCCATAGAAGTTGGCTTGAGCTCCTAGTGATCTTGCACCAGCTGACCAAGTGACAGCCTACAGTAAGAACTAGTACTTGTGCATACAACACTGTCGCTTCCAAGTTTGTTACGAACTACCGGGTTGATAAAAGTAAAGTAGGAAGCCCAAGACTTGCAACATTATTGCTGCAATACTGGTGCTCACCAACTTTCAAAAGAAATGGGTCTTTCTTCTTGCATTAAAACAACACCAATTCCATTTCCTAAGGCATCACATTCTACAATAAAGGTTCTTGTGAAGTCTGGGGTAGCTAAGACCAATGCTTGGCACATTGCCCCTTTAATATGTTCAAAGCCCTTCGTTGCTTCTGGAGTCCATGAAAATGCATATTTCTTCAATAATGTTGTTAGAGGTGCTTCTATTCTCCCATAATTCTTAACAAACTTGCAATAATACCCTATCAACCCGAGAAATCCTCGTAGATGCTTTATGGATGTGAGGATTTTCCATTCCTTAATGGCTTTAATTTTGCTAGGGTCTACCTTAACACCTTCATGAGATACAATATGACCCAGATATTCCACCTCTTGTAATCCAAAGAAACATTTGGAGATTTTTGCATATAATTATTTCTCCTCCAATAGTTTTAACACCCTGTCAACATGTTGAACATGATTCTTCCAATACTTACTATAGATTAGTATATCATCAAAAAATACTAACACAAATTTTCTAAGGAAGGGTTTGAAAATGGAATCCATCAAACCTTGAAATGTAGAAGGCGCATTTGTAAGGCCAAAAGGCATGACCAAAAATTCATAATGACCCTCATGAGTTCTAAATGTTGTTTTCAGAATGTCTTTAGTCTTCATTCTGATTTGATGATATCTTGAATGAAGATCCAACTTGGTGAAGTAAATTGATCCTTCCAATTCATCCAATAATTCATCAATGACAGGAATGGGAAATTTATCTTTAATAGTGAGCTTGTTGAGCTCCATATAATCCGAGACATACGCCACGACCCATCCTTCTTCTACACAAATACTACTGGAGCAGAGAATGAACTTTGACTAGGTTTAATTATACCAGCGTCTAGCATTTCTGCAACCATACGTTCAATTTCACTCTTTTGGGCATATGGATATTTGTAAGGCCTAATTTTGGAGGAACGCTTCTTGGAATCAAATGAATAGCATGATCATGATCATGAATAGGTGGGATGCCTTTGGGGGGTCTCAAATACCTTGGAATGATTGTCCAAGACTTTTTGGAGATCTGGAGAAATAGATGATTTCGATGTGGGAACCTCTAGCGAACATAATTGTTCAATTACACCTCATTTTTCTTTATTTAGAAGCTTTTCATTCCGTTAGATTTGATTATCTTTCCTGGTTTCCCTATGATAACCCTTAATTTAACTTCCTTTCCTTCTTAAGAAAATTTCATGAAAATTTCTTGAAAATTAAAAGTTATTATACCCAAGTATTGTAGCCATTGGACTCCTAATACAACATCAGCACCACCCATTGGAATGGAAAGCATTGGGCTATTCAATACATATTCTCCCATGGACAGCTTGATATTATGGAACTTTCTAGAGAAATTTGTGGTTCCTCCACTTGCAACCATCACTTGACACTCTAGTGCTAGATATGGAAAGAAATTCAATTCCTTGGCTATCTTACGATGAATAAGATTATGGATACTTCTCGAATAAATCAACACTATTACCTTTTTCTTCTTGATATGTCATTCTATCTTGATAGTTTGAGGAGTGGTAATTCCGGCCAATGCATTACAAGATATGGTCAGATTTATTTCTTCTTTCTCTAGGGTTTTTCCTGGTGTATATCCTCTTCTTTTGACACTTCTTTTTCCTTCTCTTCCTCCTATTCATAATCTATGTAAAATAATTTCTTCTCATCACACTTATGACCTTTAGTGTATTTTCTATCACAACTGTAACAAAGCCTTTTTTCTCTTTTTTCTTCCAATTGTTGTGGTGTCAACCTTGTAGGTTGTGGAAGGCTAGGGGAAACAATACTTCCATCTTTATAGTTGTGAGTGGTAGGCTTCCTTGTTGCCATAATTTTGCTTTCCATTTTTCTTGCCAACCTGAATTCCTTCTCCAATGAATCAGATTCCCAAAGGTGAACCTCATGTTGGATGTTATCCTTTAAAGCCCATATGAACACATCAATCCTATGCTCCTCTGGAATATCTTTTACCCTTATATTGAATTTTTGGAAGTCCTCAATGTGCTCTATCATTGATCCCTTTTGTTTGAGATTTATCAATTGGCTAAAAAAAGTGTTGCTTTTTGTATCCTCATATGCTATCATTTCTTCCATAAAAATTTCCCAAGTGACAATTTGTTTATGAGACAAAAGCCCTAGATACCATACAAACTAATTTGGTTCCAAATATAAAGTTGCAATATGCACCTTTTGTGTGTTTTTCTCATTATGGAGATCAAAATATTGCTCCATCTGTAGTATCCATGTTACAGGATCCTTGCCATCAAACTTCCTCATATCGATCTTTGGAACATGGTGGGTCTTCAATCCACCTTTAGAGTCTATGAAATCATGATTAACATTTATTTTGTTCTCATCATGAGTTTTCTCTATTACCTTTTTGCCATTAAGAAGTCTTTCTTGTAGCAACTTTGTCAAACCTTTCTTCAAACCTTCCACGTCTTTCTTTAAATCTTCAATGTTGTGATTATTTGAATGACGATTAACATTTATTTTGTTCTGATTCAGAGTTTTTTCTACTACCTTTGCTGATCCAAGTGGACATTGGTGGCCACCCACCAAGTCCACTTGCACCCCCACCATTGTTTCTTTCAGCTTTTCAGTTTCCTTAATTGTAGCACAATTTACTATTTTTAGCAGTTTTTAGGGTCCTGAACATCTGGAGCCATTTTGAGGCCCTAAACGATGTTTTCTGGGAAACTTGGGGGCAACATGGGTCCATGTACTAATGTTTCTCTTCCCATAGTTGTAGTTCTCGCATAGATATTTCTAACGAGATATTGTATGCATCAAACAGAGATCGTATGCCAAAGTTACGACACCGGGAAGTTGATGTACCAATTTACCCAAACAGAGCCCACAGCTTGGCGTTTCATCTTCTAGGGTTAGGTTTTTGGATGTTTAGGGTTTTCCCATGTTTCTCAACAATAAATAGGCCTTCGAGCCTCAGTTTAACATAGTTCAAAGGCATGTAGCCACCACATCTCTTCTCAAAGATAAGCTACCATCGCCCTAGCTGGTTTATTTCCATTGTTGTTTGTAAGCATATTTCAGTATTTTGCATTAATGAAATGAAGTATTATTTCCGCTACATCTCTGGGTTTATGGTTATCTCTATACTTTATTGCTTTCCTGTTTAAATCTGGATCAGTGGTATTAAAGTGGTCTATTTTTTCTCTGTTTTGCTTTGCATGTCCCCAACGAGGTCGAGATATAAGGAGTTAGGGCTTGAACTGGTCGAACCTTTGCAAGATCAGCCTCACAAATCCCGACGGCCTCCCATGGCAGATGAGAAGAAAGATGAGGGGGTAGGAGATCCTATCAAAATCTTGCTCGAAGAAGCCCTCGAGCGACAAAGGAATGCGATGATGGACAACTTTTCCTAGATCCTTTAGCAGCTACCCAGAGGCAACACATCGGCTTCCAGCAGCTACTTTGGAAATGCCACGCCCTTTAAGGTACAAGTTAATTTTGAAATCCCCATATTCGAGGGTCAGATAGATGCATATGTAGTAGATAAATGGTTAAATCTGCTAGACGGTTATTTTTCTGTTCATGAAGTTTCGAGTCAGGAAAAGATTGTTTTCGCTCTTCTCAAAGCAACCCCCCATGTCAAGGACTGGTGGGAAACCTACTGCGAGTAGAAGGATGAAAATACTAGCTCACTAATATTTTCAGCTGCACCCACCTGGAATTCATTTCGGGATGCCATCAAGGAGCAGTACTACCCTGTCAGAAGCTATGAGGATCAATACATAAAGTGGACCATGCTGCGGCAGGGAAGGGACCAAGATGTGCCGGAGTTTACCAATGTTTTCCATACCCTTCGCACAAAGTTGGGTATCAAGGATTCAGAGCAGCATTTGATACTAAAATATCGTGACTACCTGCACAAGTACATCCAGGAAGAAATATAATTCCTAAACATCTCCTCGCTCGGCACAACATACCGATATGCCATTAAGGTCGATAAAAAGTTTAAACAGAAGAAGCGAGACTTTGGATCTGCGAACCCGAAGCAAGTGAAAGGTGCCCCCAAACCATAGAACAAAGGACAAAGCCAAGGCAGGGTGGCCCTAGACAACCCGCCAAAGCTGCAAGCAAAGAACAGTGCCGCGAAGCCGAAAAAATGACAAGGGAAAATGGTGTGAGTTCCATAAGAGCTCCACTCACAACACCAGTGAGTGTCGGGCCAAGCAGTCACTAGTGACTGAGCTAAACGTTTCAGAATAAGATGCATGTTTTGACTCTGAGTCAGAACCTGATAAGGGGAATGAAAAAGGGAAGCAGATTATCGATGCGGAACCCAACGCCACCGTTGCCACCACGAAGATCCAGAAAGAGGAACCTGAAGATCCAAAGGAGGAGGAGCGTCTCTTCCACTCCCAAATGTGGGTAAAGGGATCCCCGCTACAGTCCATTGTCGATAGTGGGAGCCAAAAGAAACTCATTTCGGCAGAGGTTGTGAAGCGGTTGGGCTTATCAACCACAACACATCCACAACCATACACTGTCGAGTGGCTTCACCAAGGATGGGATCTTCCCGTGAGCCAGCAGTGTCGCTTTCCATACAACGTCAAGCCCTTCATGGATGAGGTATTGTGTGACATTTCTCCCCTTGAAGTTTGTGATGTACTATTAGGACAACCATACTTGTGGAAGCGACATGTTGTTTATGAATCAAGGCCCCGTGCTATTATTATTACTTTGGGAAATAAGTTGTATAGGATACCGGAGGTAGCACTGCCTACCGCCATCTCTTTGGTTACTTCAAAACAATGCAGTAAGCTCATTTCCAAAACCAGGAAATTTGTCTTCCTGATGATATGCCCTCAAGTAAAGAAGAAGACGGTGGCCACTACCTCCATACAGGGCCCCTCTGCACGACAACTATAGATGGACAAGGTCATGGAGGAGTACGAGGACATCTTCACCTTCCTCGCAGGGGTTCCTCTGCACTGTCAGTTCAAGCACTCTATCGATCTGACCCCAGGTGCACCACTGCCCAATGGACCAATCTATCGGCGCTTTGTTCTAGAGAACGATGAAATCAAGAGGCAGATTCAGGAGATGTTGTAGAAAGGTCACATCCGTTTGAGTTCATCGCCCTGTGGAAGCCTGATCGTGTTGGTATAGAATAAGGATGGAACTTGGAGACTATGTATTGACTATTGGGCGCTGAACAAGATCACTATCCATAATAGGTACCCAATCCCATGGATTGATGACCCCCTGGGCCAACTGAAGGGGGAAAAATATTTCAGCAAGATTGATTTGAAGTCAAGATATCACCAAGTAATAATCGAACCCTCCGATGTGTGGAAGACTGCCTTCAAAGCCAAGGAGGGCCTTTTCGAATGGTTGGTTATGCCTTTCGGATTGACAAATGCTCCTTTAACCTTCATGAGGCTAATGGATGACATCTTGCTGCCATTCACTAACTCATTTGTAGTGGTATACTTGGATGACATCCCGATCTTCAGCTAGAGCTGGGAATAGCACCTCCACCACATCTAACAGGTTCTCCAAACACTGTGGCAACACAAGTTATGTGCCAATTTGGAGAAATGCACTTTTGGCATGACCTAGGTTCAGTATCTGGGATACATCATTGATGAACAGGGGGTGCATGTGGATCCAACCAAGATCCAAGTCATTTGAGATTGGCCCTCTCCAACCACTCTAATATAGCTCCACAACTTTCTAGGTCTTGCCAACTTTTACTGCAGGTTTGTGTTGGGATTTTCTCATATCACTTGGCCCTTGAGTCAAGTCACCAACGGAGGAGCAAACGAAAAAATCTTTTGGTCTGAACCTCAATAGAAGGCATTCATAGAGTTGAAAGATCACCTCTGCTCAGCACCAGTGCTCGCATTTCCAGACTTGCAACAACCATTTGAGGTCGAGATAAATGCCTCTGACTATGCTATTGGGGCAGTCCTTACTCAACACGAGAATCCAGTGGCATATCACAGTGAGACACTTTTAGACACAGTCCGGAAGTATCCCACTTATGACAAAGAGATGTATTCCATTGTGCAGGCCTGCCGACAATGGAAACATTACATTTTGGGGAAGGAAATGGTCATTCACACAAACCACTGACCCCTCCAGTTCATACAGACCCAAGGGAAATTGCAAAATGATCGCCATCAAAAGTGGTCCACATACTTGCAGCAGTTCCATTTGAATATCAAGTATAAGAAGGGCAGCACCATTAATGTTGCAAATTGCCTCAGTCGACCACCGATCATGGCATTAACCACCGTGCTCAACTTTTGTGGGCACGAGACTTCTGATTGGCCACTTCTCTACAAAAGTGACCTAGAATTCGGCCACACATGCCAGACACTCTTGGAGGGTCGACATGTTCCAGATTTTCACCTCCAGGATGCCCTGTTATGCCACCTGGGTCGAGCGAGCGTGCTAAGATTATTTGGGAAGCACACTATAGCTAGGCTGCTGAGCATTTCGGGGTTGAGAAAACAATGGCAGTACTACAGAAGTATTTCTATTGGTCAAATATTTGACAGGATATCGGGATGTACATCAGATCATGCACTGCCTGTGCCATTGCCAAACCGACCGTTAAGAAGAGAGGCCTCTATACCCCGCTACCTACCCCTAGTCAACCTTGGGAATCTATCTCCATGGATTACATGTCAGGCATTCCTTCCACTAAGCATGGAAACGACTGTGTTTTTTTGGTCGTCGACAGGTTCTTGAAGATGGCAATTATAGCAGCCTGTAAGAAGAAGCCACTGTTAAACTCTTCTTTGAACGAGTGTGGGTACACTTTGGGATCCCACAATCTATCATCTTAGATCGGGACAACAAGTTCCTCAGTACATTTTCATCCAGTCTCTGGTCGATGCTGGACACCAAACTCACTAACTCCACAGCCTTCCATCCTCAAACTGATGGCCAAACAAAGGTTGTCAACAGGATGATTGTACACATTATGTGCATGTACAACTCAATGCATCCATGCACATGGGATGAGAGCCTCCCCTATGTTCAACACAACTACAACCGGGCTCTCCACAGCTCGAGTGGCCACAACCCTTTTCAGGTGGGCTTGGGATTCCAGCCACTATGTCCCATTGATGTGGTCATGCCATTTGTAGCTACTCATGCAAACTCGGTTCATGTCCAGTTCGAAACAGATAAGGAAAATAGCTTCATTAAGAACATCCAACATATTCACCAATATGTCCAAGACATTTTGGAGAAATCAAATGCCAAGTACAAGTAGCGACATGATCAACATCGGGTGCCACACAAGTTTCAGATGGGAGACAAAATCTGGTTGCATTTGCAAAAGGAACGCCTTACTAGAGCCTATCGGAAACTCAGACCACTCCGATATGGTCCTTACTCCATTACCAAGGCTGTGGGAGACAATGCATTTGAGCTCAACATTCCCCCATTCCTAAGCCTGCACCTAGTGTTCAATGTGGACTGCCTTCAGCCATACTTTCCACCATTACTAGACACATCCGACATTACAAAACAGCTCACACCCATAGAGTTAAATCCAGATTGCATGGAACAAGCTGCAACTGATCAGATCATGGACACACACATCAAGCACACTCTCTAGTAGAATATCCAACTGTATCGAGTTGTCAAAGCAGGCCAACTCCTTCACCAGGGACCAAGTTCAGCAGAAGTTTCCTCATCTCATGGAGGAACTCAATGCAATGGGGACCATTGCTTCCTAAGGGGGGAGGAATTATCCAAGTGGATATTGGTGGCTACCTACCAAGTCCACTTGGACCCCCACCATTGTTTCTTTCAGCTTTCCAGATTCCTTGATTGTAGCACAATTTACTATTTTAGAAGTTTTTTGGGTCCTGAACTTCCGGAGCCGTTTTGAGGCCCTAAACAACATTTTTTTGGGAAAACTAGGAGCAACATGGGTCCATGGACCGATGTTTCTCTTCCCAAAGATGTAGTTCTCGGATAGATCTTTCTAACGAGATATTGTACGTGTCAAACGGAGATCGTATGCCAAAGTGACGACCCCTGGAAGTTGATGTACCAATTTACCCAAATGGGGCCCATAGCTTGGCATTTCATCTTCTAGGGTTAGGTTTTTGGATGTTTAGGTTTTTCCCATGTTTCTCAACAATAAATAGGCCTTCAAGCCTCATTGTGACATAGTTCAGAGGCATGTAACCGCCACATCTCTTCTCAGAGATAAGCTACCATCGCCCTAGCTGGTTTATTTCCATTCTTGTTTGTAAGCATATTTCAGTATTTTACATTAATGAAATGAAGTATTATTTCCATTGCATCTCTGGGTTTATGGTCATCCCTATAATTTATTGCATTCCTATTTAAATCCAGATCATTTTCGCCATTAGGAAGCCTTTCTTGTAGAAACTTTGTCAAACCTTCCTTCCAAACTTTCATGTCCTTCATCCAATCTTCAATGTTGTCTTTCATACCATCCATCTTAGCATCCATGCATTTATTTATACCATCCATCTTATCTTCCATTCCTTTCTTTAAACTATCCATATTAGCTTTTGTTAATTCTTCTGAGAGTGAAATTTGTTGCACTTGCTCTTGTAATTTTGATATACCATGTTGCATTTCTTCCTCTTCTTCATGAGTTAGGTTAGAGATTTCAGGTTGCTTACTAGGTATTTCCATTTTCTTTCTTTGGGGCATCAATTAATGATAATTATTCTTCACTATGCCCTTTGAATTCCTTCAAACTAATTTTTCAAACCAAACTTATGCAAAAAAATAAAAATAAAACTACACACTTTTTTCACTTTGTAGGAGCTCAATATTGAATCTGATTTATCTCTGAAATTTAGGATCTCCAAGGTATAAAATTGAGAAATGTGGTAGCCCTCTTAGTCCTCTTTCCACCGCCACCATTCTGATCGAAATTGGATTCTCCAAGAAAGTGTTATGCCCAATCTCCCAAGATGACATGATTATACACGTTTTTAGTAGATCGAACTTGTATGAAGTGCCACGTGTCACTGTTTCAACCATCGGACCTAAAACTGATGCACAGAAAACTACAGTCCATCCTCTTTGTGTAACGTCTTACGAAATTTCAATCTGATACTCAGAGAGAAAGTTATGACAATTTTCCGAAGGTCACATGTTTGGGATGTAATTCAGGACCCTGGAAAGAACCCTAACTTCTTTGGATCATATATCTGAAAGAAGTAATCGAGTACATGGTGTGCATGTTAGCCATGCTGACTAAAATACATTTCTTGTAATTAAAGACTAGACAAATACATACTTTCATGTTTCTCTAAACATTTAGGATGTGAATATGTAATAAAGGGTATTCCAATTAAATTCAGGAATTGATTTGAATAATGGAAGGGCTTTATCTTCATACAACTGATGTTGCATGGAGCCAAAGTAATGGTCATCTTCTTCACAATTTTAACTGTTTAAATTTTGTTAAAATTGGCAACTAGGGCTAAATTCCACTTTGGGAAGGTATCTTGAAGAAGATAATTATGGCATTGAATTCCTTTTTCCGAGAGGACCCAAATCGACCTAAATTTCATCGAATTTGGTTAAGTAAAAGTGTGTTTTTGAATTTATGTATCTATCATATAAAATCATCAAGGTCGGCCTCACCTATATGTCAGTTCAATAAGCCCAAAAGTCACGTCTCTTCAACCCCATTGAATTGTATATAAAGAGGTTTATTTCAACCTCACTTAACACAACTCAAGGGCTATGATATATCTCTGAGGCAACCACATCTTGAAGGAGATAGGAGGACAAGTATTGGGTATGTTTTTGGTGTGTTCTTCCTTCCATAGGTTCAATCTTGAAGCAGTATGGCAGCCATAGGTCAGGAAAAAGAATTTTGGTGAGATTTCTCCTCTATGGAAGGATTCATCTCCTTATAATCATTTCAGGAGGGCCGCAGGATTTGTGAGTCTTGGACAGGGGGGGTGAAAGGCTGTTCTAAGGAGAAGAACAGGTCGCAGAACAAGTAGACATGAAACCTCGATGGAGGTTGTTTGTAGCACAAAAACTTAGATTAAGTCTTCCTAAGGAAGGACCACAGCAAGTGTCTCAAGATCTGGGCTAATCTACAAGCCCTAACGGCAGGTCTTCAACCTCAGAACTCATCAACTCTTTGACCAGACTTCACTACTCAATTTGGGACTGTCTTGGCCTCTTTATAATTAGCAATGAAATCCGCTTGAAGTAAACCAGGACCAAGCTCATTTTGGAACCTGTTGAGTTGCAGCTTTGAATACTATTGTCTACTGGTTAGTGCAGAACTTGTCTACTATTATTTGAAGACAGAATTGCAAACTTGTCTAGGTTGTATATTTGGCACATGGTCAGTGGTTCTAATCATCATATTGGAAAGTCAACCTTGACATTGATTGTGCTCTCTTTCTTTCTTTCTCTGTTGAAAATTTGATATTGATAATAAGAATATATGATCAAGGGTTTTCCCCATCTTGGGTTTTTTCCCTAGCTTGTGCCAATTATTGTGTTCTCTTTTCTTATCTTGTCTTCTGATTCGATAATATGTTCTTTCTTAAGTTGCTATCAATGTGATAATGATTCAGTGCTATTGAAAGTGAAATGGACTAACAAATGGGCTAATATAGAATTTGAAGTATCTATCTTAAGCAAGAACATGTCATCCTCAACTCAACGTGGTATCAGGGCTCAAGTGAGGAGAAGCCCAAGAAAGAGTGAAAGAGAAAGCATCACTAAGTGAAGTTTGTTGATAAACAACAGAAAGAAGGATGAATTCATTATTTTGAATCAGAAGTCAAAGAAACCTTGTACCATACCAAGTCTCCACAAGGCCTAATTTGGAGCTCCTTTCTCTTGAAGAATATTTATGGAAATAGCCACAGTTGAAGTTGCAGATCTATGGTTTGTTAGAGTTTTAGAGAGGGATGAAAAGAAGGTCAGTTTCATAGTTACATACCTAGAACCAATTTCCTATTTCAATTCAAGATCTAAGTGCATTATTTTAGAGCATTCTGATCAAAGTGAATGTTCCAAGATAGAGAATTGGATTCTCTCTAAATATTTGCGGTCCTGGTATGCTAACGCACAACAAAAAAAAGTTTTTTTTTGTTTTTCTTCTAGACCAAGGAGTTGTGTATTTTTCATAGCTATATTTTGCTGAGGTGCATTCCTTTCTCTTGCTCATAAAGATGCAAAGTATGATGTGGACATCCTCTTTTATATCCTAGACCGAAAAAGATCAAGCAATCCAATTGGGATATGTTCATCCTTGAGGTAGAAGAAATAAGTCTCGTTGACAAGTCCCAATTAGGGCATCAACTGCAGAACACCGATTTTTTATTTTTATTGTGTAGACCTAAAGACATAAGACACAACATAATTATCTTGTTTATGGGCAACTATTCTGCAAGGTGAAGAACAATGTTTGTGTCTATTATCTGTGGGTTTGGATCTGAGAATATTCTAAAACTATTGAAGGATCATTATAGGTCTCTTAAGCTAAGTTTCATCTTCTATAGGTTCAACCCAAGACTATATATGACATCATTAAAGTGCAGTTTTGAAGGATCTGAGAAAATTATTCTATATTTTTTGGGTAGCAAAGAGTTTAGGGCACCAATTTAGGAAAGAGCTTGAAGGTTCAGGCCACTGAAAGGCATTCTCCAAGCTCGGCCTTCATTGTAGAATTTTTTAATGAGAAGTAGCATGGAAAGTGATTATCTTCCTATAGAAAAGTAAGAGACATGTTGAAGTTATTCTCTTGAAACTTGAATAAAAAATTCATAAAGAAAGCTATAGTGCACTTAAATTGGTAGAAGGAAAAATTGAAGGCTTATCTCAATGACTGTATATGTATCCCTGATATGGTCGTTATAGTAAGAGACTTAAAGGATAGTTGCAATATTATAGTTGATAGAACTTCATCAATATTTGCAGTGTTACTAAAACAGGTCAAGCATCCTTTGACAGTAGTAAGGGAAGAGAAAATTCATCGTTTCCCTACAACAATTGCTTAAGACTATCAATTTGACACATCACCATTGTTATAGTAACTGTTCAATAATCCTAAATTTTTCATGATAGTCCACTTATGGGCCTAACTAAAGAATACCTGTGGTAAGGAAGTTCTGAAGATCACATTGTTTCACTAGCACAGATATCTTCTAGAGTTTGTTGGCATGGTATTGAATGAGTGGTTTGCAGATCAAGGCCATCAACCTAAAGGGATCCTAAAAGCATCAACTAACCTAATCCTTGTGATGTACTATTGATAGCAAGATGATTCAAGTACAAAAATGATCATTACACTTGAGGTGTAATTATCATTAATGCATACAGAACATAGTATAGTAGGCAAGTTGTTTCAGATGATTTTGATTAATATATGATTCTAGACCAGAGCCTTTAAGTTTAGAGACACTAGAGGCTCCACTCAGAGTATTCATGGAAATAATAAATAAGAAAGTATCTTTGACTTTAATGTATACAAGAACTTGATTAGTTAAGAAATCAGAAAAATATTTTTAAACAGATAAGTGCAAGAGGAATGGAGGAGCAATGACAATAGTCATTTAAATCAATGATGGTGGTATTTGATGTAGTGAATTGTAGCAATAATCAAAGGAGCAATGATGATTTATGGAATAGAACATTTACATCTTTATTTAGTAGCTGGAGAAATGGAAGTTTATGCGACACCTTTATATTGGTACCCTTGAGTATCCTTAGAAGACTAGCAGCTAGGAGAAAAAGTGCATGGAACTTTTGGAGATATTCCTTATGACAGCCCTGATCATCATGAAAACATATCAAATCCTATGTCTTGACAAGCACAATAAGCAGATGGAATTATGAGGACCCTGACCTTGACATCCTAATTATGTTATTGAACTCCTTGATGCATTAAGCCAAGATCATATGAAAGATATACTTATGAATATGGATGCCTAAATATCATGGATTGGATAATTTAATTCATTGGTCATCATCATCTAGCAAAGGAGGATAATGTAGCCATTTCTTCATTTTGGTTGAAGAAGGACCATTATGATTCTACAAAGCTTTCTTTCTGTTCTAAGGTAAGCTTCTTAGAATTTTGTTATTGCAGGTGCCTTATGGAAAGTATCTCTCATAAGAAGCTCATCATGCAAGGCTTCAAAACACCTGGTATTATATCCTAGTGACTCTTCCTGCTCGATGTTTGTTGACAAAGACAATTCATGGCATCAATTACCTTACACTCTTAGCTGATAGTGTTTTCCTAAACTAGAAAATATTTTATGAACCCCATCCTTCTATGTTCTTTGGATTTGAGATATTTTTCCATTTGACAAGGGCTATCAGATCTTTCTCCTTGCTGCCTGACCATAACAATTTGAAACTTACCCTTCTATTTTTTTCTAGAATGCCTTATGGAATATAAAATATTGTTTTCCAGTAAATAGTAAATGCTTCCAAAACTGACTTTACTAGGACCACTCTAGAGTCTACCACCCCTAGATAACCATCTATGGAACTAGCAACTTATCTTGCTTTCCCTTTTTGACACAAGCCAAATCCAAACATTTTTCCCATATTTGTTGGGATGTATGTAAAATTATAAACATTTGAATCCATCCTTGAACTCAATCCAATTGTAGGGAAACATTTGAAGGATTTCTCCTGCGTGGATTTCTTCCAATGTGAAAAAATAGATAGAATATTTCTAGATGTTGACTAAAATACCTATAGCAATACAATAAAGATCTATGATTTCCTTCAGAGCACTAGTATCCCTTCTTGATCCATCCCCCAAAAGTAGAATATTGTTAGCAAAACGATGGTGGGTTAGTTGGAAGCTTCTGCCTGTTGGATCCCCTTTAAATTCATTGTTCTTTTTGCTTCAGATATGCCTTTGTTGAGGCCCTCATGCTTTTGATAGATCCAACTTTATTACCATAGTTATGTGCATACCTTCATGACTTTCTACAATTGCAATATGGATTTGTCTACCTGGTAAGAAACCAAACTCTTCATATTCCTGAAGAGAATGATTATGCCATAATACTTTGGACCCTTAATGAAATTGTTCTTGCTATGACCTTATAGATGCAATTTCATAAGGATGTCTACATTTTCTTCAATTTCATGTTTGGTTCAAGCCCACATTGGCAATAAATGTACAAGCAGATTTTTCAAGTATGTCACAATAATACCGCAGTGCCTCTCCACTACAATCCACCATGTAGATTGGTGAATGATATTGCCCACAAGCAAGAAATTATTCTTGAGATACATGATGCTTTGCCCTTTATTTTCCACGAGCAAAGAGGAATTGCCAATTTTTGGTCCAAGCAAGGTGCCTTTATAGATAGTTTTAGTCAGCTTCCTGCTGGAGTTCATTTTAAGGCACCTATTTTTGTTTTCATTGATGAGTTGGACGTTGTTGGGAAACAACATAGTCTTATTAAAGGTTCTATAGGAAAAGAACATGATGCCACTCTCAATTATATCTTTAAGTCTTACATGCTTGGATGGATTTGAAGGGAAAGGCAAAGTCATCACCATTTCTTCCACCAACAGGCGAGACATCCTAAACTAGCTCTAGTGAAACCTAGACGATTTAATAGGGAAATTTACATTCTTAAGCCTAGGCTTATTGGTCGAATTGAGATTCTCAATATCCATGCATGGAAAAAACCTATGGTAGATGATATTGATTACAATGTTGTGGCTAGCATAACGAAAAGAATGATTGGACCCCAGCTAGCCAACTAAATTAACATTGCAACTCTCAATATTATGAGTGATGGAAGAACTAAGATCACTATAGAAGATTTATTGGTAGTAGCTAAATCTTTGCTTCATTCATTTAAAGTTGCATTTTTTCTCAAGGGTGTCGAACTTCCCTCAGGAATATCCTTTTTGGTATGTCAGAGTGTGTACGACAGCAAAAGCAAGTACTTATTGTGGCTGACTGGTCGGGAACAAAACAATGAACATCAAGAAGAAGTGGATCGACCGCTGACTAGAAGAAGACCTGGCATCCTAACAAAAACCCATATAGATGGGCAGTCCATTAGAACCTTGAATGTGCATGGTCTATCTCAACAGTTGAAATTCAATTCATAACAAATGCAGAATGGTTCATTTCTTTGTCAAGAGGAGAAAAAGAAAGAGTGTACTAATCATAATATTGTTCCTTCTAAGATGGAATTCTCTTCGAAGGGAGATGATAGTTGTGTAGGACATTTTAAACAGGGGCATGTTATAAGGCCAGTTGAAATTGCTAACATTACTAACAAATATGGAGGTCTGGAGAACTCAATGGGAGTTGAGCATCTTATTCATATGATGCAAGAACATGTAGATGATAGTGAAAATAAATGAACTGACTTACTTTCATGGCATAGCTTGAAGAAGTAATTTCAAACAAAAACATGTATGATTGTCTTAATCAATCCATCCAACTCATTGTACTTCTCAGTATGGATCAGTGGCTTCAAGCCACACATAAAGGAAATATTATGAAGGTGACAGTCCAAAGGGAGGTGATGTCGTTGATGATGAACCTCTTTTAATGCTATTAGATGCTTTCAACAAGTTACATGTAGGTCTTATGATCTTAAAAATTCGAGTGTTGGAAGATCACTGAATTTATTGCACAGCCACAAAAAATTTTGAGAATAAGAGGAGAGCTAAATATTTAGTTGACACATGGAAAAAAACGTGTGGCTTCAAAACTGAAGGATAATGATGCAATATCTAGACCAAGTCAAGGTGAATATTGTCCTTCTAAAGAGGAATTGGATGAAGAAGTTCATTTCCAATATAAGGGTGGAGGATCTGCCAAAGTAGTTCCTGAAGCATAAAAAACATTAACCGCTAAGGTAAATGAAATTACAAATAGATTATCTAAATTACTGTCATGGAAGGTTCAACTTCTACCACTCCAAGGTCAATTGAAGAATTTTGGTTACACTCTTCAATCCATGGTTACAAATATTTTTATTGTAAGGAGACATTTATTAGTGGCACTACTAATATGTTAATCCCATCAACAAATGAAGAGAAAAGTAGTCCAAGCTAGTCACAGAGTAATAGTCCATCAAGTTCCACTCTTGGAAAGGCTTCAGGATCATCTTGCAGAGATTGTGATTTTTGTGTTGGAATAGTTCTGAGATTTTCAATATGTCCTACTTGGGGGAAGATTTATAGCTAGAGAGGAGGGACAGAAACAATTTTTCGTGAATGAAAAAATGTCCTACTACATTACTCATGCAATGAGGTAGACTCTGTTGTTCATCAAAGAATGCCAATGAGAATTAGTGCTTTTGAAAGGTTATAAGGAGTTTTGGGAATTAGTGGTCACAAGGGGTGTCATGAAGTTTTCAAAAGTGCTTGATTACATCATACTTGAAAATGACACTATAATGTATTCAAACAGTCTTTAGCTTCTCTTCGTCAATTTTTCATTGTCGGAGGAGAAATTACTAAAGCTCTAATGTTTCTCCAAACCAAAAAAGTATTTTGGTTGATTCCCACACTGTTAAGTTTAGCGTCGGTAGTATTGGAGTTCAACACAAAACTGAGGGCATGGCTTTATAGCAACATCAATCAGTTGTTCTGCAACTCATTGCATGTTTTGTGTGACAAACTATGTTATTCAATGAGGAGGCAGGTGTATTCATCGGGTATATGTGACCCCATAGCTAGAGGTGCAAAAGTCGATAATGAAAATGCAATGGTGGCACCTTGGTTAAATGTCGGAGAAGAAGAAACATAAAATACCTTCCATTGTGAACCCATTGATATCGTGTGTGCATATGATGAAGGTTAAGCTAACTATTTTGTTGATGTGAGGTACTCTGATGGTGAAGAAGTTGGGGTCGTTATGGTGGATTGTAAGAATAGGCAGGATTTTATGAAGACGTGCACATTTTGTGTCTGCTTAGCAAGGAACCGTTCAGGTTCACTAAATTCATGTGATGGTAAGAGGAAAATGAAGGTTCGCGGGTGGAACGAGTGTGTCCCACATTATGCAAAAAATGGGTATCCGCCCATCTACGAATAAAGATCATAAAATGTAATTGTGACTGGCATCTAATTCAAAGTTTTGAAATTGTTTAAAGGTTCCATTTATTAATTCTTTGCTTGTTATTTTCTTATTTTTCAATACCATGTTTATGTAATTTAATCGTCGTTGAGGCTAATATTCAATAGACATGTGTGACTGAATGTTTCATCGAGTAATAAAGACTTGATTTTATTATTTCACCAAAACACGATAGGAAAGGGTATCATAGGATCTGATATGCAAGGAAACCAACATGAGTCTATAGGATAGGAATCTATTGGATGTGGTAGCATACAGAATGTGTTGGCTTGAGGGGTCCTGACCTAGGTTTGGAGTTAATTAGCCAAACAAATCCCTACACTACTAGCCATTTCGGCATCAGTCCTAGGTGCGCAGGCTAAAGTCTCACTTGAAGCAGTATGGGGGGATGATGGAACCAAGTTTCCGCAACCTGGAGATGTCTGAGGGGTCGATTTAATCCAATTGTTCCTACCTTCGCACAAGTCACTTCACACACTGTCCTGACCTGCGAGACCTTCACGATCTGTTAGGATCGCCTTTTGCCCAGCCCTAACCAGGGGTTGAGATGCTTCTGCACTGCTAGGGAAGCGATCTGTGCTATTTCCCTAAGTAAACCATGTATCTTAATTATCCTCTTATAGATTTTATTCAACTTCGCGTAACCTAATACTTTAACTCACATTTATTTAATCTATATAGTTATATATGTTTGAGCACCATATAGATAACATAAATGCAATTTATACCCAATATATTCGATACAGAAAGCAAGAAATAAATACTCAAAATTGATGTAAAACTTCTCTTTATTAATGCTTCAATAGTTACAGACTCAACTCACCCTACACAATCAACTGCAGGGGTCCACGCACTTAGTTGCGGACTACTAGTCCTCTGCACACTCAGCTATAGAGCCTTCTCCTACTCTATGACCCAAAGACTCAACTCTACATTTACATCTTCCGCTATCCTCATTCCTTGATCACTGTCATTCTATTCTTTTTACAACTTAGAGCCTCACTCTATTTATACAATCCCATGGTCCGCGGACCATGGGTAGATATCTAAAGCCGACATTACATTATAAAATTGAGGGAAGACAACCCTATGACTCATTAACAACTCCGCGCTTCGGGCCCATAAAATTCGGAGTCTTTACATCGAAATTACACTTTTTAGCCAAAATCTAGGCTTTAAACCCCAAAACTTTCCTTGGGGGATCCCTCGCCCAACAGGTCCCCAACACAAACATCGTGACTTGCCCTTGAGTCACTCTTATGATGTGGATATCTTCGCGTGGAGACATCCCAACTCTTCCTAGACTACCCTGCACCTGTTCCCTGCATTTGCGCGAGCTTGGGTTCAATCGAGGCTGTAATGACGAATGCCTCATCGATCCATGGTTGTATGTGCACCTTCAAGACAACTTCCTTATGTTGCACAACGTCTACCTTCTCCTTGAGAGATTTTTCCTACTGTATCCACGCAAGCCTCTCTGTAAGGGCCACCGTCTGCGTGGTACCTTTTATTTCATCATATTGTTGTTGTAGCTTGCACGCCTATGTTTCTAAGTGTTACATGTTCAAGTCCTCCTACAGAGTGGTGAGGACTTTGAATGCCTCTTCAAACAGTTTGGTGCAGTCCTTCACTGCATTGTTGGTCTTCGTTATTCCTACTATAATGGAACTGGTACGCTATTCCTTCACCTCAGGTGGAGTTGAAGGTTGCGCCTTCAATTATAGCTCAGCTATCTAAAGGTTCAGCTCTAGATGAACCTTAGCCATTTCTTCTTTCACCTCACGCACCCCTGTTGATAGTCTCCGGATGCACGCCTTCACTGATTCCTTTGTTGGGATGGCCAACTTAGGGACCATCTGGCAGGCTTCCTCAACCACCTACACTAGATGTCTATTCTTTGTTATGACCTCATCGCGCTGCAGGCTCAATTGTTCAATATTAATCCGTTGCTCGCTCATCACCTGGAGCGTGCGGCCCTCCCTGGCCCGTAGTTCTACAGTCACTCCATCCTGCAGAACATAGAGCATCTCCCAAGGGAGTGCAACCATGTTTAACCCAACTCCCTTCAGTGCACTAACCATAGGCCTGTCAGCCTCATTTTCTGTAACTATTGCACCCTCTAGCAGCACTATGGTGTTGGTCATGCAGACGCACAAAATTTCTTCAGTTGCAGCCATGCCTACTGTGAGGCTAGTCGACAGAGTACCAGCCTAAGGAGTGCACACCTACAACTCCTGTATCTGTGTCCGGAGGGCCCCCAACACCATCTGGTTTTCCTCCGCGAACTGTTGGAGGGCCTTCGCGATGACGTCCTGCGCCGGTCTCCCCGATGTCATGGAGATCCCACTTAGTGAGGGTGATCAGGTCGAAAGAAGTCTTGGAAGCTTTCGACTTCTTCCACGGCCCCACTTGCTCTCTTAGGTGTTGTCATTTTAGTTGTGTGGATGTTGTCTGTGGGTCCGTGCCACCTTCCTCTGGATCTATCTCATATGTGGGCGAAGGTGACTTTTCTCCCCCGCAGTCCTTCTCAGCTTCCCTCTACTACTCTTCTGCTGCCTTCGCAGCATCGCACGCCTCATGCACCTTGGCTGTTGCTGCTTCGTTCTTCCTGTTTTCTACCAACTGCAGCATTCGCAGTTTTGCCTCCTCCTTTTTCCTCTGTGCAACTGACTTCTCTTATTCCACCGCGAAGCTGGCCGAAGCGTGCCACTCCGGTGGCCACGACTCAAGCACGGCGAATATGACATATGTTGGCTTGATGGGGCCTAACCTAGGTTCAGAGTTAAATAGCCAAACAAATCCCCTACTACTGGCCCTTTCGGCAACAGTCTGCAGAGCACGGACTGAAGTCTCACCCTAAGTAGTATGGGAGGGTGCTAGAACCAGGTTTCTGCACCCTGGAGATGTCTGATGGGTACAACTGGTGCGCGACTTGCATCTATGTGTAGATCACCTTGTGTGCTCCTCTGTACCTTGTTGCGCATTGTTTTGGCCTTTGCACACCCTTTGCACACCCTTTTCCCAAGACCGTTGCTGCGCTCTTATGTTTTACCCAATATCTCATATGAAATTATATTAGTTCATTACGCATCTTTAGTTATAAAAAGAATAAACCATTTGTTGGGTGAAAATATTGTCGTTTAATTATGTTGTAGTATTTTCCCAACTATTTAATGTGTCAAACCGAGGTTCATAGGCTTACGAAGCACATGCATTATATATGCAGGACCGAAGTGGAACTAATCTAATCTAAATTACTGAAATCAAATTAATCTAGAAAAGCATTGAAACACTAACTAGGAAAGCATGAAATTTCATAAGGGAAAAGCAATACAACATGTGAAGAGTTGAATGGCAAACAACATATGTGAGCTCACAACAATAAAGCTATCTCAAATTACATTACAAGAATCAAATGACAAATCATGAAAGTGTAACAATAAAAGAATATGAATCAAAGCTAAGAATTCCCTTCTCCAAATTACAAGTCTATCTCTCAAAACTCAAAAACTAATGAAATGAAGAGAGAGCACTCTCTTATATACATGAAGAAGATAACCATCTCATAATGACAGATCCACTATTCCCTCAACCACTCTCAACTACTTTCTCATTATTACAAGATATGATCCCTTCAAATCCTCCACACATCTCTCACATATCTTGGATAAGATATGCCAACCAAATCCTCCATGAACTTCTTCTTAGGAATAGGCTTGAATAATTATCTCCTTAAAATGGTGGAGGAGATATTCGAGAAGTCTCTTTGAATTAATCATTCTCATATTCCTACATATTACAAAGCTCACCCATATTTGAGATATATATGAAAACATGTATATTTTCTAATATTAATCATAAATTCACTCTTAACACTAAAATGAATAGATTGTAAAATAATACTATGAAACCCAAATGAATTTATGAAAATGATATGATTAAGGGTTTAATAGGACAATGGAATGTAAGGAAAAGTGAAAGGAATGGTGGATGAAAAAGTGACATTTCTGAGTCCTAACATCCCCCCCAACTGAAGTTGTTGCATGTCCTCATGCAACCATGCATGGATTGTATGAGGAATTTTTGGCATCTGAACTTTGGCTTTGATTGATGATGTCTTTTTAATAATCAATGTTTCCAGGATATGTGAAAGATGTGAGCAACAAATTGTGAGTAATCGTTGGCACTTTCCTATGGTTGGTTCTTGTGTAACAACCATGAATATAAGAATGTTGGTTCTTGTGTTAACAACATTCACTTCGTTATTTATTTCTTGCTGGAATAATAATGTAACCACAAACTTCATTGGAAATCATAAGCTATCAATGTGCATGAGAAAACATCACTGAGTGTAAGAAGGTCATTTCTATGTCTTTTATGAGTCATGCCAATATGTATATCAATGCATATGAACCAAAGTGCAACAGGGGATCGTTGGAAAAGAAATTTTGGTGAATGGTAAATGGGATGAAAATGGAATGATGATAGTGGAAAAATGGAATGATGGTAGTAAATATGTGGTGACTATGAATATAGTTCCCCTTCCCCCCCAATTGAATTTGTTGCATGTCCTCATGCAACATAGTGCAGGTCATGGAAGGGAAAAGGAAATGGAGTATGGCGAGGAAATTTTCCAAAATATTCAATTCAGCATATAAGGAATTGCGTGATTAAATCTTAGAAAATAACATACCTCCACTCACCCAAAAAGTAGATGAACTATGCAATAGGAATGGAGTTGTTGCAACTGCTGGATCAAGAAAACGTGACTGGTGCGGGAGTTGCAACTGCACTGTTGTAACTGCAACTGTTGGAACTGTTGTAATAGCAACTTCTGTAACTTCTGTAATAGCAACTGCTGTAACTACTGTAACTGCAACTGTTGGACTGTTGTAATAGCAACTACTGTTACTACTGTAATAGCAACTATTGTAATTGTTGTAACTGCAACTGCTGGGACTGCTGTAATAGCAACTGCTGTAACTACAACTATTGGGACTGTTGTAATAGCAACTGTCGTAACTGCTATAATAACAACTATTGTAACTGCTATAATAGCAACTGCTGCTAATGAATCAGGGAAAAGAGGGGGTATGAAAGTGGACTAGAGTACTCTCATATATAAAGTCATACTGTTGTAACTGCAACTGCTGGAACTACTGAGGGAGTCAAGAAAAAGCGTATAGTCTTCACCCGCTACAAACCTGATGGTACAATTCTAATCATGTGAATGAATGTGTTGATGTCGAGCATGAATACAAATCATTGGATTACTGACCATTGATGGATGTCATTAACCAATGTGAGGCAACTCACCATTGATGTCAATGACTGCAAAGGTACCTGAGTACATCTTGCGAAGTGCGAATTGATATGTTGAGGTCGAGCGACTTGCAAGATCTGAAGATCAAGGGACATTGATGTATTCCGATGATCGTCAGCAAGAGAACTTGCCATTAAGGCATGCAAGCCTCTAGGTACTCAAAATGAACTCTAGTCTATATCCCAGATAAGATACTGAGGTCGATGGGGTAAGACTTGTTGAAAGGTGGGCCTTAAGGAATCCCACATCAGTCAACGTGAGTTTGTACAAAGAGATTTGGTAGGACTATAAATGGAAAGAACTCACGGGCAAGTAGTGTGGATCAGGATGACAAGGCAATGCAATCATGGAAAGGGAATAAGTCTTATTTCAGAATGTAAACTAGAAGTAAAAAAATATGTAAACTGAAAAGGATAAAGGAATGTATGCAATTCAGAAAAATAGGCATGCATGAAGTTGCGAAGGATAAGGCAATGGAAAATGGGCTTCAACACCAGGATGGTCAATCGACTTTGAAGGAGAAATTTTACAGTGTCACAGCATGGATAATGGAAAAAGTGGAAATGTTGGTGTATCAGCGTGGTTGTTGTGTAACATAAAACATCAAGAGGCGCAAAAAGTTTCAAACTTCATGATGTTTATGATGAGTTACAACTCCTTCAAGCTGTTTATGAAAGCATGTTTCTCAAAAAGTTCTGTGATCATTTCCGAAACCTGAAAAAAGAACTTAGTACAAATCCTGTATGAAAACTTCGTGAGAGCATTGTAAAACATAAGATGTGAGAATAAGTACAAATGAGAGAAAAAGAAAGAAAGTGTGTGTTAACCTATCTCCCGCACTGATTTCATCATTGATAGCTGTCAAAGTGACTTCAAGAAAACAAATTCGTAAAAACATGCGTTCGTATTGTTTTCAGGAATTTATTGAAAGGTCCATTTGCAATTTTCATGGTTTTATAATTGTTACAGTTTTTTTATTTATGTTGATAATACACACCAAAAGAAAAGGCAAAAAGAAAAACAAAACAAGCAAAATCAAAGTCAGATCTCCATTCCTTGGCATTCTTTGCAAAGTATAGCAATATTGTCTCGGCGCTAGCAATTCTTCAGTTTCTTGCTGATTCATGTCACTAAAGTTCTGAAAGTTAAATAGGTTTCTTAGATGCACTGTTAAATTCATTCAGGCAATTGGAAGTTGGACAGAGTATGATTCGCATCGATTTGCTGCAATAATCTCACTTACTTCTCTGCAATATTGGACCTGTACATCGTCAGATATAGTGGAATATTCAAAACATTCAATTGTAGCATTCCCAAGTATCCAGTAACAATCATCAAACAGACGATCCTGGCATCATGAAATTAGTGGAGATAGTGAGCATGAGAAAACAATCAGCTTCCGACATAAAATCCAGCATAAACATAAGAATCACATAAAGCTCGTGGGCCAATTTCCAGTTTCGTTCTGGTGCAAAATCCTTTGTGAGTCAAACATCTCCTCTGAGTGCCTGGTGTCAGCATGTTGCCTCTAGGCGTAAAATCCTGAAAGCAAAATGCTATAAGACAAGATATATCAAAATAAAATGCAACCCATGGCTTGACTCTTCGCTTGCAGAAGGTATAAACAATTTCCTCTCCCTATCTTTCATAGTACATTCAGGGCTCCGGACTAAGTTTTTCTTTAAAGATAATCCAACCCAATTTAAGAGTGCGCCAGACAAGAAAGGAAATATGGGTTGTGTTTTGATTCTCATTGGTGATTTGCATTAAGTCTACTATATTTGCATATCGCAAAAACTGATGACGTTGTTTACATCTTTGGAGAATCTCCTTTTTGAAGATTTTACGTTTGATTGTTGCACGGGATTGCTTTTATTACATCTTTGTTCAGATCATACTAGGCTATGATGATGATGACAGATCTCAAGAGGGAAACTAGGTTTAGGTATGGTTTTAAGATGAGGTGGATTTTCTATTGAAGGGTGCGGGTTGTACATGTCGTATTGGCAAGAAACAGAAGGAACTCTCCTGTATCGATAAATAAACTAGCAACGCAAGCACACCCCAAATTTTCCTGAAGGAGTCTGCATGCCCTGAAATAGAGAAACGCACGTCGTGATCCTTGCCCCCCCCCACTCGTTTACTGGATGCTCTCAGCAGTGTTTAGAATCAAGTCCTGTACGAAAGAATACTACGGCAATATACCTACTAGAGGCATAAGCATAAGCATGCTCTTTTCATAATGGCTGTAACAACTTATAAAATATGCATATTATGACCTGACAGACAACCCATAATTACTTACTTTGGAATGAATGACTTCTAATTCACCACGAGAAAAGGTAATTGGTAAATTCTAAAGGCCTGTGACCTGAAGACAGTAGCCTCAACTCAGGATCTCAGCCATCTATCAAAAATATCTTAGCAAGTACAGAGTGATGAGATCCCCTTTTGCATTAGTGATTATAAATCTAGCACTTTCAAGAGGCAACCAAATGCGAACACCAGATCCACTAAGTAAGTCGGTTGGGTAACATGATGGGTATCGTCCCAAGAATAGGCACATGAGTATCTAAATCCCCCACACCCGAGAGTGTCCACTGTTTGGATTAGTGTATAATAAAATGATGAATGCTCTCAATCGGTCGAATTGCTATATCCCGTGAGGGTAGTGCGATGACGATGCCGCAAAAGGGCTCGGAATACTTGGTCAGTTAGAGTATTGCCAGTGCAGCCTGGAGCATGCGTGGAAATAGTAGGGAGAACGAAACGAGGCTCAGGAAAAGACCAATACTCATAGTTTTCATTCCCTCAGGGGATTATCGTAAGAAGAAATCCAGCTGTCCAGCGTATATAAATGCTTCTCTTGACCTACCAGTATAAACTGTGGAATACGAATACACTAATGGGGATTCACGTGTCTAACAGCCCATGATGTATGATCACAGCGTATCACCAAAATTCCCTGCCTCGGAAAGATAGCATGAGTTGTTAAAATAACTCTAATAATATCATGCAACAGTGGTTTCATTACCTCTTTCGGCTGGATTTGTTTATATCCCATGATAAGAATGCTTCCTCCAAGAGAAACGATGGAGAAAAACTCGCAGCCAATAAGGAAGGGATCCGTCAAATAAGCAACAACATAATCATTTAATCTCAATAAAGTATGCGGACGGACAGAAAATTTAGGAAGGCCAATCCATAAAAATAGTTATATGACAGTGATACTTATGGGATTTGGTTCCTATTATCTTGAGATGCCAAAGATAGTGTCACAACCCGTGGATTTTGGCCCATATTTCTCAATCAACATCCACATAGTATCCTAGTTTTTGTTATGAAACCCAAATTAAACGTGAGAATTAATCACGGGAGAAAATCCCAGCTTTCGAAATATGCAAACAAAGAAATAAGAATTATCTTTTACTTTATTGCGGTTTCATTTGTTTGTTTCTCATCGTTTTGGTTTTTTGTTGCTAGTTGCAGATTTATGAAACACTAGGCGGAGAGATGGCATCATTACGGCTCAGCCATAAATGAATAGACGGAGACAGAAACTTACAAGTTCGCGCACAGTCCAACCAAACTCACAGTTCTTTTATTGGCCCCAAGCGAAACGATGAACCTGGGAAATTTCAGATTTAATTGTTTTTGCAGGTTTTTTTCATCTAATTGCTTGCTGCAGGTTTTAGTATGGCCAGAAAACGCAATCAATTGCAAGCGAGACACAGTTTGAGCAAAAAATGATTTGCAAATTAACGATAAAATCGATTAGGCATATTGCAAAACATGAATTTATTTATTCCTGAAATTAGTCTAAATCATCCCTATTTTCTGATCCTCGCGATCGCACTAAGCGCGGAGGAGAGCATACTTATTCTAGGTAAAAGCAAAACTAAAAATGAAAGCCTAGCTACTCTATACTAATTAGAATTTAAAAATTAGTTACGTGTAATTAAACTTCCAATGAAGCCACTCACGTAGCAGTAACAACAATATATTCAGTAGCAATTTTTCAAATGAAAATAAAAATATTTGAGAGTGAATGAGTCTAGTTGTTGTATCTGCAAATCAATTAAATAAAAATAAAAAGATGAATCTAATCGAGTACTTACCTAGAACCATTGTTCGATAAGGCTTCGATAGGCACAATTTCTCTCGCTTAGATCATGTTGTAACTCCTCTTCTTCTTCCGCGCTATCCTGTTTGAATGATTGTTCACCATCAGATATGCAGGATCCTTTAGATGTTGAATCTTCATTTATTTCTTGGGGAGTAGTTGAATCTTTAATTCTTGTTAAGATCTCCTTTTCCAAGGAAGAGGAGATCATGACTTCTGCTAGGATCTGAGTGAGTAGTTCCAAGTTGAAACTCATTGTAAAACCATGTTGAAAAAGGGATTCTTATTGCACCCAAAACTTAAATCTAAAAAGATTAAATGAAAATAAACTACTTGCGTAAATAAAATCACTCATGCAGAAACAGATGAAAAAAAAAACTCTTCACAGTTGCGGAAGTAAAACACATTTGCAGAAATTGAAATTCACACTTGCAGAATTTGAAAATCACACTTGCAGGAATTGAAATTCACACTTTGCATAAATGTAAACACACCCTACATGCCCTGACACATATGAGGCCGAGTTCGTGCGTAGGCTCTTCCCCACGTCTTACCGCCCTGACACCTTGGAGTTAGGAACATTGTCTAACCACACTTGCATGAAAAATCAAACTAAACTTCAATCCATCGTGCCTCCCCGGCAATGGCGCCAAAATGTTGGGTGAAAATATTGTCGTTTAATTCTGTTGTAGTATTTGCCCAACTATTTAATTTGTCAACCCGAGGTTCGTAGGCTTACGAAGCACATGCATTATATATGCAGGACCGAAGTGGAACTAATCTAATCTAAATTACTGAAATCAAATTAATCTAGAAAAGCATTGAAACACTAACTAGGAAAGCATGAAATTTCATAAGGGAAAAGCAATACAACATGTGAAGAGTTGAATGACAAACAACATATGTGAGCTCACAACAATAAAGCTATCTCAAATTACATTACAAGAATCAAATGACAAATCATGAAAGTGTAACAATAAAAGAATATGAATCAAAGCTAAGAATTCTCTTCTCCAAATTACAAGTCTATCTCTCAAAACTCAAAAACTAATGAAATGAAGAGAGAGCACTCTCTTATATACATGAAGAAGATAACCATCTCATAATGATACATCCGCTATTCCCTCAACCACTCTCAACTACTTTCTCATTATTACAAGATATGATCCCTTCAAATCCTCCAGACATCTCTCACATATCTTGGATAAGATATGCCAACCAAATCCTCCATGAACTTCTTCTTAGGAATAGGATTGAATAATTATCTCCTTAAAATGGTGGAGGAGATATTCGAGAAGTCTCTTTGAATTAATCATTCTCATATTCCTACATATTACAAAGCTCACCCATATTTGAGATATCTATGAAAACATGTATATTTTCTAATATTAATCATAAATTCACTCTTAACACTAAAATGAATAGATTGGAAAATAATAATATGAAACCCAAATGAATTTATGAAAATGATATGATGAAGGGTTTAATACGACAATGGAATGTAAGGAATAGTGAAGGTAAGGTCGATGAAAAAGTGACATTTCTGAGTCCTAACACCATTCATACAAATGCACATAGTAAATAAACCAGATAACATATAATAATCAATTCAAAATAGATACACAAGATGTATGCCAAAACTTCTCTTTATTATTAGATCTTTCCTTTGGTTACAGACTCGACTCTGCCCTGCGCACTCAGCTGCGGACTACTAGGCCTCTGCGCATTCAGCTGCAGAGCCTTCTCCTACTCTACAACCCAGAACACACTTACGCACTTAGACTCAATTTTCCCTTATTGAATCATCATCTCAAATACATATTCATTTACAACCTAGAGCCTTGCTCTATTTATACACTCCCATGGTTTGTGGACCATGGGTAGGCTGACATTACATTACAAAACTTAGGGCGAACAACCCTATGACTCTAACCTACTTCTGCACCCCGCGCCTACAATTTGTAAAGCTTTATAGCATCATTTGGTTAAAATATGGGTTTTGAGCCCCAAAATGTGCCTCGAGGGGATTCCATGCCCAACAGGCCCCCAACACAAACATCGTGACTCGCTCTCGACTCACTCTGTCGACACGGTGATCTTGGCATGAAGTTCCTCCAACTGTCCTCGAACTGTGTTGATGTCAATAGCGCATTGAGCCATTCCTTGTTGGATCTGCTACATCCTTTTTTCTGAGATCTCCATGCCTGGGGTGCCACTCTGCATCAATATGTATGTGCGCTAGCTTTCCTTCGATGGTTGTTGTGATAGGGATAGGCTCCTCCAGCTGTATGCACCCACCATCCAGCAAGCATAATAGCTATCGAATCACGAAAACGGTGATTAGGGCGCAGTGGAATTGCGGCACCTAGAGTAGGTTTAGCAGCCTGAACTTTTCCACTCCATGAAACCATTTTTGTGGCTCTAAGGTTGTCACTCCTTCCATGGTGTTCTGCTTCATGAGGCTGTCGGTTGCAAGATGTAGGAACTTCTCATGGTCTGCGAGGTCCCAACATTCAAACTTCAGGCTCGATACGTAGCCCAGGTGCATTCCTTCAAACAATATCCCATCTGGGAGGAGCGAGGTTTGGAGCGAACTCTTAGTCTTGTCCAAATCTGTGGGGACCTTCGCCTTTCCTTTCCACGGGGAAAATAGGCGGGCAGTTTTGTCGAACTGGCCACCTCCATGCCTTCACCCACATCCTCTTCCTCTACAAATTCCTCTAGGTCGATTTCTTCATCATCCGACTCTATGGTAACTGTATTTCCATTTTCTTCCATTGATAGCTTGCTGCATAGTGGTTTCCTCCTCTTCCTCTACGAATTCCTCTAGGTCAATTTCTTCATCATCCGACTCTATGGTAACTATATTTCCATTTTCTTCCATTGATAGCTTGCTGCATAGTGGTTTCCTGGGGAACACGTGTATGGGGGGCATTACTTGTTTATCTTTCCTGGGCATCAGCGTTCGTGATGATTTAGGGACTTCTTCCACACCCTTGATGCCTTCCACCATTGTGGCCTCATCAGCAATTACCTCTTCAATTCCCAAACCATCCTTAGTGGTTGTCATCGTATCGAGGTTGTATTATGTCACTCGTGAACCTAGGGGCTCAATTATCGCTTAGATCTCAATGCTCAGTGTTTTTCTCAAGTGCTTAATTCTCAAATGACCAAGTGTTGTTTGTTGGCCATCCCTTTGTGTTTTATAGCATCTTTTGGATTCTAATTCGAGCGTTCCCCCCAATTTGAGACCATTAATGCTTTCTTGGTGGTAGATTCTCCCAAATCTTGCCCATAACTCGCGTCTTAAATACCCGCCGCCCAATCCATTTGGTGTCAAGTCAGGTATCCCATCGTGAATAGTGATTTCAACAGTCACTTTTAGGCCAACCCTCGCGGCGGTGCAACCCTTAGTCTGCGATCTCAGACCCTGCAACACTCTGCTTCTGTGCGCATCACCAATATTGCATAGCTCCCGGGCAGAGTAATTTATAGTCCCGTGCTCCCTTTCAACTACCTGGACCGCTAAGATTGTTCTTCCTACAGCTAGTTAGGTGGTCACACCACCCATGTGGGGCTTCATCCTGTCCTTCATCATCGTTCGCAGAGAATCCACACTTGTTATTGTTGTGATTGGCATCGCGCACTTTACTACTCTCAATGCACTACCGTGGTCACTACGTTCTGCAATATACAGTCCTAGCCAAGGCGGTAGGCTACCCAGTTCACGATAATAATTCTTCAACCTGTCAGTATGATTGTACGCACCTTGCCTTACCATCCTTGGTGTTTCGTCGAGAAATTCTTCCTTCATTTCATTTTCCAGCTTCATGATCTCTACGTTCATCAAAGCGCTTTTCTCCCTTAGGCATACCTAGCCTTTTTCAAGTTTGTAAGTCTAATGTTTCCCTGTCGGATTTCATCCTTAAGTCTTATGTGTTATGTGTCTTGTGAATGTTTGATTGTTTCATTCTGGGCTTCGCCGACTACCGTATCTAAGGGGGCTGCTATGTGTGTACTAGGCTTCACATGCTCCATAGGGATTACCATCCCTACCTCATACTTCAGCTTCGGAAATGTTCGCGCGGTCAGGGTTTTGCACATGGTCCTATAATCCCATAGAACCGCGGGTACACGTAGGTCCCTGTCAGTGTGTCTCACATGGGGGACTGTGTTCAGTACCTCGCACCTTTTGCCAAAGTTCTCTCCACGTATAACCTTCGATGTGCATGGTGTTATCATACTTCATCAGTCGCGCCCTCATCGTGCCCACTCCTACTTATTAGTCCTGGTTCCAATCGTGAGGATGGTATGTGCTCATGCAGGCAGTGGTCCATACACCTGTACCCATTTGGAGAGGTGGGCGTGTAGACTGTCTCATCTATCATACCCGACTTCCATCCATGGTTGAGGCTTTCCAAACTATATCAGCATCATTCTCCTGTAGTCGTGCCAGTTCCCAAAACTTCTCTGATGCGTACCCCCCCATCTTGTCGGTGTATCATGCAATGCCCATTTTAGTGCATTGAACCACTGTGGCTTGGGTACTTCCATTTCGAATATGTTCAAGAAGTCGTCCACCCTGCTTAGCCCGTCATACGTAGGCAAATTCCTAACCTCTTTTGCAATGCAGTGCAACAACTGCGTCATCATATTAAAATTGAGTGTGGTTACGTCATGCAGTCGGTTCTGCCATCATTCCATTTCTTCGTCAAAGTCCAAGGTGCAGGAGCTTTCACGCTCCCAAGAGACTCGTCCATCCTCAGTGGGTTTCACCTGATCCTGCTCTCATGTGGTTATCTAGTAAATGTAGTCCAATTCATCGGCACTATCGTAGTTGCGCACCAGCTTTGTGTAGCGCGATCCTTCCACAGGGTCCAGAGGGACCACTACGCGTAGTGACTTCTTCTCAAAAATCATCTTGCACTTTCTCAAATTTATTACCCCATTCATGTTAGTAGCCCAATCTATTCCCAAGAGTGCAGGGTATGGATTACTGTCATCCACAATTTCTATTACTTCGAAATCCGCCAATGTGATCACTCCTTCAATATCGATGGTAACTCCTTGCAATCTTCCCATTGGTATGATCTTCTATTGATTCACCATTCTCAGCTGGATAGGTGACCATTGCAAAGAGGGCTTACCCGTGCACCCCCATGTCTGCTTTGGCAGAACATTCACGTCTGATCCTAGATCTAAAATCACTTGATCCATTTCATATTCTCTGATTTGTGCAATCAACCTCATTTCCCTTCCTGTTCGCGTCGCGTGCTTTCCCAATTTTCAAACTATGCAGGGTTTTCTCGGCGTGGTCCCAACACATCTAGTAATGAGCTCTTGTAGTCGCCTTACTACCTTACTATCGCACAACAACTTCATACACGTTTCCAAGAAAGTAATAAGCATCGATAGGTCCATCTTAGACTTTGGTTGGTCTTTGTTCCCTGAGGTGGAGGCCTTCACGAAGCTCTTCTTTGCCTCCATGAAGGTTTCCTTGGCGCACTCCAAGTCAAATTCGGGTTCCTTCGTTGGATCCTTCGACACCCAGGTGGTTTCTTCGGGTTGCCTCCCTTTCTCATTGCCTGTCGTGATCCCACTCCAAAGTACTATATTTACACTCAAGTCCTCCCCGTGCAGTTTAGACGTCATCATCTGTAGGTTCTACACCGAGGGAGGTGGAAGTGTCCCTTTATCGTGCAGACTTGCTATCAGCGTGGGACAATCCTCTGCTTCATGATTAAACATCACGCAATACAAACATGAGAGACACGTTGGATTAATATCTCGGGCATAGTGTCCCGGTCCTCCACAGTTGTAACATATTAACTATTCTCGACCTCTTCCTAGTCCCATGCCACCTTGCCCTCATCCACACCCCTAAAATTCAATGCGCGCTATCCCTGCATTTTGCTCAAAATCCCGTGCCTCGGTCTGAACTTAGTAGGTGGGAGTCTAATCCATCATTAGTTCATAACTTCGACAGGTATGCTCATCATGACCTACTGATCTGTAGAAATTACAGAACAACTGCTGAGAGCTTTGTGTATACTTCTGCAATAGGTAGCAGTTATCGGTTGCATGCTTCCCTCCGATCTGACAAATCACGCACCATAATGTAGGCACTGCGTTGGGTTCTTCTTGCACCTTCGGTCTTAGTGGCATCGGTCCTCCTCCCGCCAAATAGTTCGTGAATTCTGGACAGTGGTCCTTGTCATGTCCTCGGCCCTTACATTTTACACACCATACTTCTTCACACGCTTCCGAGCGAGCTGTCCTTTCCTGTTTCAAACTCTGCATCTCCAAACATAAGTTTTGAAACCACGAATGGATTTGCTAAACTCCCAAGTTGGTATCTTGCAACGGAGTTTCATGTACCCTCATCACAGCTTCTAGGGCCTCGGCTTAGGTAGTGAGCTTCTGTTGCGACAGTGCATTTTATAGGTGTGGTGTTAATGACACTACAAACCACGCAAGGTGTTTCCCATATTTCAGTGTCATGTTCGCTTTGCAGATCTTACACTTCAATCTCTGATCTAGATCCCACGGGGTTTTTCTTGGTAGCATCATGATTTCTTTGAACCCGATGACTGACTATGCCTATGACTTTAGCCTGTTAAATTCCTTGTCTAGCACGGCTTGGATATTTGCAATTCCTACATTCGGATGGTCATTGGAATAATTGATGTACCATGTCAGTGCACGATCTTGTATAGCGCTGATGCGCTAACTAGTGTTTCCTTCTTTATGTTGTCGTTTGTGACCCCCTGCACTTCTCATACAGCCTTTATCATGAACCGAAACTAGTCCGGGTCTTCTCTTTATACTCCCTTGAATACGAGTAACTTAATGGCACTTGCCATAATGCCTCGTGGTGGTTGCGAAGGTGGTGTGGGTGATGGTGAAGTTGAAACTAGTGAAACTGACAGTTGTGTAGATTGGAGTGGTGTGCACGAGATTCAATGCCTTATCAAGTTAACCACACTTCTTGTGGAGACCTTCGTGAGCTCTTCCTTGCTTTCTTGCAGAGGTGAAATCAAGGGGCTTGTTCCTAGATCTATACTTCCTTCATCTCTATAGATTTTTCCGCTTCGCGTAGCCCCAAACATAAATTTACTCACATCACCCATTTTTCACAGAATACCATTTTAATCTAGGTGTTCAAGGATTTAATGTACTTACCACGCGGTCCTTTGAGGAAGCGTCGCTCTGACTCGCCATATCTAACCGATGTGTCTCCCACGAACTCTACTGCCAACTCAGTGATAAATCCTCCTATAATGCGGTCGAGCCAGTGATCTACATTGTGCGCGATCTTATCTTCTGATGCTTCCAATCTACGCACCAATTCTGGGGTCCACACAATAGGTCTCTCGAGTCTGCACCTCCCTTGACTGTCTGCTAGCTTCACGATCCACTCATACAACTTAGTTGGGAAGGATGCAAAGAATATTTCATGGATCTCTGTATACAGATAATAGTCTAGCCACTTTTCTTCTGATAAACATGGATTTCTGTTTTCCTACATCGCGAACTCGTGAATCTTTCGATCCAAAAAATCCTCAATTTCTTTCTTTGTTGGATTCCAGTGATCTGACATCAGACATCTCTTAGGTAGATCCTGGTCCCGGCAACGGAACCATTTTTTGGCTTGATGGGGCCTAAATCAGGCTCAGAGTTAAATAGCCAAACAAATCCTGCTACTACTGACCCCTCGACAATAGTTTGCAAAGCACGGACTAAAGTCTCACCCAAAGTAGTATGGGAGGGTGTTAGAACCAGGTTTTCGCACCCTGGAGATGTCTGATGGGGACAACTAGTCTGCAGCTTGCCTATGCTTTCAGATTGCCTTGCGCGCTCCTTTGTACCTTGCTACGCATTGTTTTGGCCTTCACACACCCTTTTCCCAAGATCGTTGTTGCGCTCTTATGTTATTACCGTAGATCTCATTTGCAATTATATTAGTTCATTACGTATCTTTAGTTATAAAGAGCAAAAACCATTCATACAAATGCACAAAGTAAATAAACCAGATAACAGATAATAATCAATTCAAAACAGATACCTATGATGTATGCCAAAAATTCTCTTTATTATTAGATCTTTCCTTTGGTTATAGACTCGACTCCGCCCTGCACACTTAGCTGCAAGGGTCCGCGCACTCAGCTGCAGACTACTAGGCCTCTACGCACTCAAATGTAGAGCCTTCTCCTACTCTACGACCCAGAACACACTTACGCACTTGGACTCAATTTTCCCTTATTGAATCATCATCTCAAAAACCATATTCATTTACAACCTAGAGCCTTGCTCTATTTATACACTCCCATGGTCTGCGGACCATGGGTAGGCCGACATTACATTAAAAAACTTAGGGTGGACAACCCTATGACTCTAACCTACTTCTGTGCCTCGCGCCCATAATTCGTGGAGCTTTACAACATCATTTGGTTAAAATATGGGCTTTCAGCCCCAAAACGCGCCTCTGGGAGGATTCCATGCCCAACAACATCATCTATCACTAGATAAGGTAGCTCCTTCCATGCCTTCATGGGGTCCTTCCTCGCCCTGATGTACACATGATGAAAGTCCACCTTAAACTCTGTGAAGCTCTACAGACTGTTATAGAGAGTGGGCGATAACCCTGGCTTGCGGTTAATCCCCATTCTGATGTTCATCTCCATGAACACCCAGAATATCTTGTTATCTCTAATCCTCTATGCTTCTTTAGTTTCCCACAGCGAAGCATACTTCCCTGCTTCCAGAAGATCCTGCGAAATTGTGGGGAATCGGCTGTCCTCAAGCAATTCCCAAGTCACCAGCACTATGGATAGCAGAAGCCATGCATAGCGGAAAGTCTTCCCCTGTTCTTATGCCTCATGGCAGTTTTCCAGGAACTCCCTGCACAAGTAATCTGCCCAGTTAAACTGGACTCCCTCTATGCACTACGCGGCAAGTTCAACCACTAACACAGGCACCTCATCCGTGCGACACTTTCACATAACTTTCACATCAAATATCTGCATCACGACTTTGACCGCAACGTTATTGATACTGGAGATCAGATACCCTCTCTTTTTCTTCTCCAGCTTGAACTTCTTCTTCATGGCCTCCGCAATGGCCAAATCATCACTTTTACCCTCAGATATGTTCGCTAGATCCTCCCCTTTGCAAGGGAGCCGGGTAATGCTGTGAATCATATGATATGTGATAGGGACGGGCTCCTCCAACCACAAACACCCATCATGCACCAGGCAAAGCAGCTACTTGATCTCAAATATAGTCACTGGGGCACGATAATTATGCGACACCCAGAGTAGGTTTAACAACCCTGCTTTCTCTACTCCTTGCAACCACTTGTGCAGCTCCAATTATATGACTCCCATTGCTATATTTTTCTTCGGTCGCATTAGCTAAGAAGTTGCCAAATGTGGGAATTTCTTGTGGTCCGTGAGATCCCAGTCTTCAAATTTTAGAACCGGCACCCATCCCAAGTGCGCTCCATCAAAAATGATATCAGCGGGTAGTGGTGGAGTCTGCAGAGAGCTCTTGCTCTCATCTAAGTCCTTGGGCACCCGTTCTTTCCCCTTCCACGGAGGAACATACGTGGGCAACCTGGTCAAAGGGCCTGGGTTTCTTCCTCCATTTCTTCATCCTCCTCCTCTACCAGGATTTCTTTGAAGTCTTCTTCCTCCTCATCTGCTTCCAAATTGATCGCCTTCCCCTTTTCTTCCATGGTGATCCTCATCCTTAACGGATTCCTGGGGGACATGCGCATTGATACCATAGGCTGCTTATCTTTCTTGGGTCTTGGTGTGCACAGCGATTTAGGCATTTCTACGACTATCTTGGCACTTTTTGGGACATACCCTAACATCATGGCCTGCGCGGCCTCTTCAACGGTCATCTCTCTGATATCCATGGCATCTTCAGACACTACCATATTGCTGCTCCACAAATCTCTCAACAGCTCAGGTAAGTGCTCAAACAATGCCTTCGACTTCAATAGATCGAACAAATCGAGGTTCATGAATCTCTGGGCACGTAATAGCTCAATTCTCAAACTTCCAAGTGTTGTTTGTTGGGAAACCCTCTACACGTTATAGCACCTTTTGAATTTTAATTCAACTATTTCCCCCACTTTAGGTCCATTAATGCTCCCTTGGCGGCAGATTTTCCCAAATCTAGCGCATAAATTTTGCCTTAAATGCCTACCACCTGCTCCATTTGGTCTCAAACCAAGCATCACATCATGAATAGTGGCTATAACAGCCACTTCCCAGCCAACCTGTGTGGTAGTGTAGCTACCCTTGCGCTGTCGCAGACCTTGTGACACCTCGCTACTGCATGCAGTCCTGACATCGTGCAGCTCTTAGGCAGAGTAGTTTAGAGTCCCGAGCCTCCTTTCAATTGCCTAAAGTGCTAATACTATGCTTCCTGCAGGTAGTCAAATGGTCGAGCCACCTGTGTAAGGCTTCAACTGACTACCATTTACTTTTCCTGGGAAGAGTTCGCAGTTTAACTTCTCCAACTGCACCGCGCCACCATCTGTGATTTTCTTAATAACATACGATCCCATCCAATACATTTGGAGCTTCCCTGGGAATTTATCAAATTTACTATCATATAACAATACCAAATCATTCACCTTGAAGGTGCGTAACTTGATATGTCGATCGTGCCAAGCCTTTTTGAGCTTATTTTGCACCTGCTGATGGAATCCAGCCAAAAATAATTCTTCTTCAAGCTCCTCCAACTACGCGAGCCTCTCCTCTATGCCTTTGTAGTCTATCATACCTGTGAGCACTGTTATGCGTAGACTAGGCATGATATACTCCATCGGCATTACAACTTCCACTCCATAGACCAGCCGGAAAGGTGTATGCCCTGTCAATTTCTCGCATGTCATTCTATAAGTCCATAATACTCAATCACTTCGCTGCGCATTGCATACCTTGGTTAGCGCAGTCTCTAGTACTTTCTTAAATGCTTCTACTATCAGATTAGCTTGTGGGTGGTATGGTGCGCTTTTCTGATGATACACCTGAAACTCTTCTGTCAGCGCACTAATCGTCTCGTTCAGAAATGTGCACCACAATCACTCATCAAGATCTTCAGACATATGAATCGTGTCAATACATGTTCAGACAAAAACTTCACAACTGTTGCAGCCATGCAATCTTTACCAGTTGTGCTTCTGCCCAACGAGTCAAGTACTCTATCATAGTGATAATATATCTCGCGCACATTTTTCCTTGAGGTTTGATATGTCCTACGAAGTCGATTGCCCACTTTTCAAAGGGCTACAATGTCATTTTTAGATTCAAAGGCATCTCATCCCTCCGTGAAGGTTTACCTATTCTTTGACATACATCACAAGCCTTGCAATGTGCTTTCGAATCCTGATGAAGGGTCGGCCACCACAACCCTGCACGGAGAATCTTTTGCGTGGTCACTCTCCCTGTATAATGTCCTCCAATAGTGCCCCCATGAGTGCCTGTGAGGATATTACTTCATTCAAATTTAGGTACATATCTTCGTAGTATCTCATCATTCCCCATCTTATATAGGTGCCCCGCAATGAAAGAGAAATCTGCCACGCACACCACTAGTTCCTTCTTCTGCTGGATAGATTATCCTTTCAGTTCAGTTCCAGTTGTGAGAAAGTGAATTATATCTTCAAAATTTCCATCTGTTATGCGCATAACAGAGAGTTGTGCATCGGGTAATCCTTCCTCCAGACTAGTAGGTTCCTCTCCTGTCTCAATGCATGATAGGTGATCTGGTCCTGCGTTCAATCGTCTAGGTTTCACAACAATTTCAAAGTCATATTCTTGGAACAATAAAAGCCATCTGCATATGTGCCCCCCCAACACAGGCTTATTAACAAAGTACTTCAGCATGGAATGATCTCTATACATCTTAATGTGACCTCCTAGCAAGTAGTGTTGATACTTCTGGAGCACATACACCATAGCCAATCCCTCATGTTCAGTGGTGGAATATTTATTTTCTACCTTAGAAAATCTGCGACCTCCTATCAAGTAGTATCGCTCCCAGTGCTATACATGATGCGTCAACATGGACATGAAACTCTTTGTTCGAGTTTGGGAAGACAAGAATTGGTGCAGTGACCATCTTTTCCTTCAACATATGCAGGATTTTCTTACAGTCATCGTTCCAGTAGAATGTAACATCCTTCTTCAACAGTTTCTCCATCGACGCGGTGATTTGGGCATAAATTTTGATAAATTTTCTGTAGTACCCTGTATGTCCTAGAGTAGCGTGCAGCTGTTTCACACTTCGCGGCACTTCCAAATTCAGAATCACCACAATCTTTGCAGGATCTACCATCAGTCCCTGTTTGCAAACCATATGTCCCAATACGTTCCCAAAAGGAACAAGAAACACACACTTCTTGAGGTTAAGCACGATTTGGTATCTTTGGCAGGTATCCAGCATCAAGCGTAAGCTCACTACATGGCGCTTAACCAGCCCAAATACAGTCCAATCATCAAAATAACCCTCCAAGAACTTATGAATATATTCCTTGAATGTTGCAACAACCACGCATGAAAATATGGTCAACGTGTTCTTCAACCCAAACGGCGTGACAATGTATTGAAAGCAACCCCACTCAGTTGCGAAGGTTGTCTTTCTCCTATCCTCTGGCGTGATTTTCATCTGGTGGTACCCTGAGAACCCGTCAATGAAAGAATATGCTTCCTTCCCACTAACATTGTCCAACACCTTATCTGTGAACAAAATTGGGAATGGATCATGCACACAAGCATCATTCAATTTTCTAAGATCCACACATATTCTTATCTCATCCTTCTACTTCTTTTCTTGCACCATCATTGGACTAACCCAATCAGATTCTTCGACTGGCTCAATGATTCCTACTGCAAGCATTTTGTCTAGTTCTACACGGACCTTGTCCTTGTATTTTGGATTTAAGTGGTAAGGCCTCTGCTTAACTGGCTTCGCGTTGGGTTTTAACGCGATCCTCATCATTCCTAAATATTTGATGATTCCCTTTAAATCTGTAAACATTGTCAGGAATAAGTCCTGGTACTCGCGAAGTAACTCAGTGACCTTATCCACCATTGCGTCATCCCAGTAGTCGCTTATCTTTGCAAACTTAGGTTCGGCCTCCGTACCGATGTTCACCTGCTTCATTTTTACTGGCGCGGTTATGTCAGGGTTCTCAACCTATGGTCCTTGAACCTCTTGATGGCCTTCTGTTTCTGGAACATTAATATTCCTCATATCCTCATCCTCCTCTTCAGTAGCTACATTATAACATTTTAACGCGCAACTTAGCTGAGTAGCCCATTCAGGCTGACTCAGGTCTAAAGACTCCTACAGTATCCTAAAGATTGTTGCTTTTATCACTTATAACACTTCATCAATACTGTCCCCCCATCCATCCTCAAAACTGAAGGTCATCATGAACCCTTCACGCAGGATATCCCATTTACCTATCCCATGGCAGAGCTCTGTCTCTATATACCAATTCATGGGTATAATATCTAGGGTATGACAGAACAGGTGTACCCACTTAGGTTTTGGCTTTTCTCCATAGACCTTGGTCCACTTGGCCAAGTGTGCGCGGAGATCATCTCGTCCATCATGCTTATCTATTAGTCGCATCTTAGGCTTCCCAAAATGCGTGCACATCATTCTCCTACATTTGTGCCAGTCATCAAAGCTTCCTTTGTGCGTACCCCATGATCTCACGGGTGTAGCATGCAGTACCCAATCCAAGGCCTAGAAGCATTGCTTTTCCAGCACTTCTCTTTCGAACCTATCCAAGAAGGTATCTACCTCACTTAACCCATCATAAGTAGGTAGGTCTATTACTTCTGTCGATACGGAGCGCAGTGATCTTGTCATCATATTACAATTCAGTGTAGTCACCTCATGTAACCATTTCTGCGATTGCTCTATTTCCTCATCTGAATCCAAAGTACATGAGCTCTCGCACTCCCATGCAAGCCATCCATCCGCATTGGGATTCACCCAGTCCTAGTTTCGCGCTGTTACCTTATAGAGGAAGTCCAAATCATTATCACTTTCATAGTCACGCATCGGCTCTATATAACACAATCCTTCAGCAAGGTCTAGAGGTATAACTATGCGTAGTGACTTATTTTCAAAAATCATCTTGTGCTTCTTTAGATTAATCACCCTATTCATTTCAATGCCCCAATCAATTCCTAAGAGTGCAAGGTAGGGATTGTTGTCATCAACAATCTCTATTACTTCAAAGTCTGCTAGCATGCTCGCTCCCTCAATATCCATAGTGATTCCCTACAATTGCCCCATGGGTATTATTTTCTATTGGTTTTCCATTCGCAGCTGAATAGGAGACCACTGCAGCATAGACCTCCCGATGCGCTCCCATGTATGCTTCCGTAGAACATTTGCGTCCAATCCTAAATCTAGAATTACTTGGTCCATCTCATATTCTCCAATCTACATAGTTAACCTCATTTCTCTTCCCGTCCTTGTCTTATGCTTCCCAATCTTCCAGACTATGTGCAGTTCTCCTGGCGCGGTCCCAGCACATCTGTTAATGAGTCCTTGTAATCCTTTTACAGCATTACTATTACGTAGTAACTTCATACATGTTTCCAAGAAAGTTGTGAGCATGGATGGATCCATCTCTGGCTCTGGTCTATCTTTGCTTCTTGGAGTGGAGGCCTCTGCGAAGCTCTTCTTAGCTTCCATGAAAGTTTTCCGAGTGCACTCCAAGTCAAACTTCACTTCCTTCATTGGGGTTTTGCGAACCCCGGTACTATCCTCTGGTTGTTTTCCTTTATCATCTCCCATCGCGATTCCACTTTAGAGCACAATGTTCACATTTGGGTCTTCCTCGTGCGTCTCAAACCACATCATCTGCAGGTTCTGAGTCGGGGGAGGAGGTAGCGCTCCTTTGTCACATATCCTAGCTATCAGCATAGGACAATCTTCCGTCTCATGATCAAACAAGGTGCAATATAAACATGATGGTCGTGTCAGATTCATACAATCCCGGGCATAATGTCTTGACCCTCCACAATTGTAGGAGATCAACTGACTATGACCTCTTCCAGGTCCTCCTCGACCTCGACCTCGTCTGCGCCCCTGAAATCCTATTCACGCCACTCCTGCATTCTGGTCTAGGGGCCGCAATTCGGCCTGAACTCTGTAGGTGGGAGTTCTATCCATCATTAGCTCATAGCTTCTACAATTGCACTCATCATGTCCCACCGACCTACAAAAATTATAGAACAATTGTTGTGAATTCTGTGTGTACTTATGTAGCAAATGGTAGTTGTCCGTAGCATATTTTCCACCTATTTGACAAATCGCGCACCACAAAGCAGGCGTTGCGCTAGGTCTTTCTTGTGCTTCCGGCCTTAATGGCATCATTCCTCCTCCTATGAGGTAATTTGCGAACATCAAGAAATGGTCCTTATCATGACCCTGACCCTTGCATTTTACGCACCACACATGTTCGCGCACTTCTGGTCAAGCTGCCCTATCCTGTTTCAGACTCTGCATCTCAAGGCATAAGTTTTTCAACTGCGCGTCGATCTACTGAACTCCCAAGTTAGGATCCTGCATCAGGGTATCATGCAGCCTCATCATTATCTCTAAGGCCTCTTCCTGAGTCGTTAACTTCTGTTGTGATAGCGCACTCCTTAAATGTGGCATTAGCGATGCTACAAACCATTCACGATGTTGTCCATCTGTCAGATTCATATTAGCTTCGCAAATCATACACTTCATTCTCTGATCCAACTCCCAACGAGTTTCACCTAATAGCATCGTGATTTCTTTGAATCCAATCATCGACTGTGCTTCAGACTTCAGCCTGCTAAATTCTCTGTTTAGCGCTACTTGGATATCTGCGATTTCCACATTTGGATTATCATTGGAGTGCTTAATATACCAGGTCTGTGCATGGTCCTACAGGGTGCTAACCAGTGTCACTTTCTTTATATTGTCATCCCTAACTCCCTGTTCTTCCCATACGGCTCGTACGATGAACCAAAATTGGTCTGGATCCTCATTTCTTAATCCCTTGAACACAGGAAACTTTATCGTGTTTGCCATATTGACTCGCGGTGGTGGCGAATGTGATATGGGTGAAGATGGAGGTGAAGGCATTGAAGCTGCTGGTGGGGTATTCACAGAATTATTTGCCTTATGAGATGGATCACACTTCACAGTGAGACCTTCGTGAGTTCTTCCTCGTCTCCTCGCAGAGGTGAAATCAAGGGGCTAGTTTCTGGTCCCTTATTTACTTCGTTCCTGTAAGCATTTCCACTTCCGAACATCAAGGTAATTTCATAACCATGTTTTCACACAATAACATTTTATTCCAAGTATTCAGAGACTTTACGTACTTACCTCACGGTCCCTTGAGAAAGCATCGCTCTGCCTCGCTGTAGCTAACTAAGGTGTCAACTGTGAACTCAGTAATGAATCTTCCTATAATTCGATCGAGCCAGTGATCAATGGTGCGCATCATCTTATCCTCTGATGCTTCCAACCTTCGCACTAACTCTGGGGTCCACACAATAGGATTGTCAATTTTCCACCTTCCTTGGCTATCTACTAGCTTCATGATCCACTCATACAGCTCAGTAGGAAAAGACACGAAGAATATTTCGTGGATCTCTGTGTACAGGTAGCAGTCTAACCACTCATCTTTTGTCAGTCGCGGGTTCACGTTCTCCTGTGCCGTGAACTTGTGAATTCTCCTATCTAACCAACCTTCAATTTCCTTCTTAGTTGGATTCCAATGATACGACATCAGACATCTCTATGCAGATTCCGGTCCCGGAAACGAAACCATTTGTTGGCTTGAGGGAGCTTGACCCAAGTTCGAAGTTAATTAGCCAAAAAATCCCTACACTACTGGCCCTTTCGGCATCAGCCTGCGGTGCAAGGACAGAAGTCTCACGCGAAGCAGTATTGGGGGATGTTGGAACCAAGTTTCCACACCTTGGATATGTCTGAGGGGTCGATTTAATCCAACTGTGCCTACCTTCACACATTTTTCTTCATGCACTGTCTTGACCTGCGAGACCTTCATGATCTGTTATGATTTCCTTTTGCGCAGGCCTAACCAGGGGCTGAGATGCTTTTGCACTGCTAGGGCAGTGATCTACTCTATTTCCCTAAGTACACCATGTATCTTAATTATCCTCTTATAGATGTTAGTCAACTTCATGTAACCTGATACTTTAACTCACAATTATTTAATCTATGTAGTCATGTATGTTCGCGCACCATATAGACAACATAAATGCTATTTATACCCAATATATTCGATACAGAAAACAAGAAATAAATACTCAGAATTGATGTAAAAATTCTCTTTATTAATTCTTCAATAGTTACAGACTCGAATCACCCTATGAACTTCGCTGCAGGAGTCTGCGCACTCAACTACGGACTACTAGGCCTTTGCACACTCAGCTACACAACCTTCTCCTACTCTACGACCCAAAGACTCGACTCTACACTTAGATCTTTCGCTATCCTTATTCCATGATCACTCTCATTCTATTCTTTTTACAACTCAAAGCCTCGATCTATTTATACAATCCCATGGTCCGCGGACCATGGGTAGATCTCTAAAGATGACATTACATTACAAAATTTAGGGCAGATAACCCTATGACTCATTTACAACTTCGTGCTCTGCGCCCACAAAATGCAGAGTCTTTACATCATATTTACACTTTTTAGCCAAAATCTGGGCTTTAAGCCCCAAAACTTTCCTTGGGGGATCCCACACCCAATAGAATGTGAGGCAATGTTGCACTCTAGAATAACATGTGACAAGTGGTTGATTTTGTGCAAGGAGATAATTGATAATATGATCCGTAACCAAGCAACAATTAGATTTTCAAACATGGGGGACAGTTTGGGTTGTGACATGCCTACAAAACATAATGCAAACAATGAATCTCTTTATAATGTTTACCTATAGATTAATATTGAGTTGAAGAAGAGCACTATAAATGTAGTTGGAGCTACTAGAAATGATAATGGATACAAATCCTTCACTTCTAATCATGCTGATGAATGCATTAAGAGTGTTGAGGAAGCTGGGAACCTAATACAGATTCCAGAAACAGATCAACCTTCTTCATCGGGATTCTAGGAATAGATAGATCCTGCAGAGGGTTTAGCTAAAGTAGAGACATTATTTCATGGTCCAGATGCACCTATTGGTTCTGTGTGTGCATGTTTGCAATTTTCGCTTACTGTTCCAACTGCAATGCACCAAAGAGTTGCAAAAATATACATGAAGACTACCAATTATCAGCTAGCAGCAAAAACCTTAATGGGTATAAATTTCTATGGAGGATTATGTTCTTCCAAGAGATGGTGCACCTATCCTTGGTCATGAATATCTCTCCTTGCTCAAAACACACCAGCCAAATTTGTTTTGGGATGAATAGAACATGGAGATTTCCAGCCTCCTCAATGTCAATATCAGTTTTCTATGTAAAGATCAGTATGGTTGAAGTTGGGGATATTTATGATGCGACTCATTCAAAGCCCCATTCCTTATCTCAGCAAAGTTTTCATGTCAACTTTCAAGGAAGCTACTCACTCACAGATTCAAATTATCTTTATTTGCTAAGATCCCTGACTGAAATTTTCAATGCAATTGTTAAATGTCGATGTCCATGAACACTACTTAAAAATATAAGAGCCTTTCTATATGATCTAACAATTTCTTGTGATGGGACAGTAAACCATGCTAGTGAGAAGTTTGAATATGGGACTGTCATATTTCCAATATGGCCTTGGGATCCAGGGACTTTTATGCAGGAAGGTTTCCATTATAGCAATGAGTATACGAGTAGGTAACCAAGTGGTTCTTGGTTAGTGAAAAGGCCACCAAAAGTACCTCTATGCAAGTAGATCCCTACAGAGAGTCTATGTCTCGGTGTTGTTGACAGTTGACCACATTCACCGATTTCGAGAGCTTTCGCAGACATGCATAGGCATATGTAGAGCATCTAGCTCGATGGGTCTCATAGTTTGTGAGAAAGAATGAGCAGATCGCAGAGTATATTCTTATTTCACTCCTTGCAGAATATTTACAATTTTTTTAGAGTAATTTCTACTTATGAATCATACATTTTTTCAAGGTAAATTCTACTTATTTTCATAATTTAAGGGGTTTCACTAATCCATTTTTTTAGAGTAATTTCTACTTATGAACCATATGTTTTTTTAAGGTAAATTCTACTTAATTTCATAATTTAAGGGGTTTTGCTGATCCAAAAATGGAGAATGAATAAATCAAATAGGAACTTATGGATGGTGACATCAATGTTATAGCTTTGACCATCTTTTCTATTCCCTTTGGCCCAAGTGAGGTGGAGAGGATTCTCGCAATGTCCTTGGAAACCACAATGTTGGCCTTCTAAACATCTAAGCCTATCATTTAGTTCTTCTGCTCCTGCTCCTTTATTATGATAAACGACAACTCATCAAATGCCAATTTCATCCCTACAAATAGTAACAAAATGAAACACAGAGATTAACCCCCTAGACATACAAGAGTGGATGGAAAAAATCAAAAAAGTGGACTTTGAATGAGAGCCCTGAAGTGCTTGTACACTCTGCGTGGAAGACTGAAAGTGAGTTGAAAATGTAGTAAATTTAAAAATGGAACATATCTTACCGTCAATGGACTGAAGATCCAATGGTGGGGTCAATACGGAGTCTACTAGTAATTCACAACTCCCTTGAATATCGATTTCCCTCCCACCCTGTGAAAAATTACCAAACTTCTTCTTATTTCCCTCCCGCCTTGTGAAAAGTGAATATACTACTTCTTTTGGGTTGAGAGGGGTTTTGTAACTTTTTCAAAAATGAAACTAATTCCCTCTTCCATGCTTTTAGTTGTGTTTAAAAGAATTTCTAGCATATTTAGGATATTTATTATAATAATTATGTGTGTTTAAAAGTATTTCTAGCATATGTAGGATATTTATCATAATAAGAATAATCTATTTTTAAGATAATTTTTTTATATAATTATTTTGTTGTTAAGATATTTATCATAATAATAATCTATTTTTAAGTTATTTTTTTATACATTTATTTTGTTGTTAAAGTTTATGGAGTAGACATGTACTTTTGGAATTTTAATGTGAGGCTTGTCAAAGGAAACATGCTTTTCACTTGGTTGTATTGAAAATATTTAAGTGTAAAAAGGAAATACGTGCTCTTAATTTAGTTGTATTGAGAACATTTAAGTGTAAGAAGGAAACATGTGCTCTTAGCTTGGTTGTATTGAAATCATTTAAGTGTTCTTGCATATTAGGTGGGTGCAAACAAAAGAGAATATATAGTAAGTGGATTTAAAAGTTAAAAACAAGTGTTAGTTTCTTAAAAGTTATATGTCAAATTTGGAAGGAGCAGGGTATGTACTCTTATTTAGGCTAAATATATCTGAACTATTTGGTGACTGGGTTGTAAGACTCTATTTTTTATCTTGAGAAAATGGAGTCCTCTACAAGTCACTCACATAGTTTAGGTTGTCGTAGTTTAGTTTAGGTGGATTTAGTGAGGCGTTAAAAGATGAAACGAGCATGCACATTGGGATGCTAGTGTTATGTTCTACTTGAGGCATGAGTGCATGTGTAAGAAGACTTTAACAAGGGTTAAAGAGGTTGAATCATTAGAGATTTTGGGGGGTTGTAGTCTCACTTAGAGGTGTATACAAGCAAGTTAAGAACCATGAGAAGTTGTGAAGCAAACTTAAGACATTTGACGAGTTGCACAATGACACCTTGGCAGTGGTACTAAGTGAAAATTTCTTGATCGGATTTGATACCCTCTCCTTGGCACTACCACATTGCAAGACGAAGAAGAAATGTGAAATATATGTGAAACCCACTAAAGAAGTTTGCAAGGTTCTTGCAACATATATAAGTGGTTTTGTCGTGTTGCAAGAGGAGGTGTTGGAACTTAGAAGGTGACCATCAGAGTAGATTTGTCAGGCAAGGATCTGATAAGGAGTGAATTACACAAATCTAACAAACAGGCCATACCGAGTTAGGATATTATTGTTTGGGGACATCCAAAGTCGAAGGTGCATTTTATGGAGGTGTAGCTTGAGCACTTGGGTGCAGGCCACATCTTACAGGTATCTTGGACTTTTGGTGTGTGTTAGTGGTGTTAGTGCATTATGTTTGATGAGAACTAGCCATATTGTGTTCCATGAAGGCGAAAGGCCCACAATTTTGAGATGCCTTAACCATTTGGCATTGTAAGGTGTGCTATGCCCTAGTTTTAAGGAGACAATTAGAACCATCTTAAAGTGTGATGGGTTGTACCATGGACTTAGGTCCACTTGCATGAGTTGAGGTGTAAAGGTACCCCATGAGTTGAGGAAAATGATTGCGATTCTTACCTATATAAAGTGTTCATGATATAAGATTAATGATTTTTTGTTGGAGAATGGAAGAGGAAGATAAAAAAGGAGAGGCACTGATGTTTGTTGTAAATCAATCAAAAGGAAGGAAAAATGTCTCCTATTAGTAGTATTTTTCAATTTTCCTCTTAAATAGGATTAGATTTTAGTTAGAGTTAGGGATTTGGCCTCAAAAGCATTGATTGGGTACTCTAGAAATCCAAGACCCAGTATATCTAAGCTAGTCCATTAGATAGATTCGTCTTGGGAAAAGGTTGCAAAGGCTAAGGTGCAGATCTGCCCTTTTTAATGTGGGTTTTAAACCTTCCATTTGAGAATGCTAAAAAAGGGTCATGATCTCGAAAGTAGGTCCTTGAAACTCAATGTCAGTGCTTAATCCATGGCGTGATTATTTCTATTTGAGTTTGGCCTTGAATGTTGAGATTTATCTTTAGATATAGTTATCAGTCTATCATTTCATTTATGTGTTGAGAAGGTTTCAAGGGCTATGAGGGAATAAGATGGTTTTTTTCCAATACCCCTCCCTTGAAACCCTATAAAGAGATGGTGTGCCTCATTTTTTTGTCGTAATATTTCAACCATGAGCTCTTCCTATGAGGATGCACTTGAAGGGAGGGTATGTAAAGGAAGTGGAAAAAAAAAATCATGTTGAGTCAAAGGAGGGGTATATATTGCAGGTGTCTCTAGAGGTCTTGACAAAAGTGAAGGGAATGGAGTTTACCTCCTATTGTAATTCCTTCTATTCCACCATTCGAGGTGCTAAAGGTCATTGACTTTAAGGGTCATAGGTGAAATCTCATGAAGATCTTAAAAATGAGAAGGTAGGTTTGATTTAGCGTAGGATTGATTCTTCAATGATTGAGTTTTTGGGTGAGATTTCCCAATGAATGGAAAAATTTGAAGTCCTACCACCTTTAGGTTAAGTAAAGTATAAGAAAATGTTTCATAAGATTCAAAGAGTTTCTACATATTTTTTCCATGATATCCATGGCCATTATTTTCAAGTGTCGATAACTTGTGTTAAGATATCATCTTTGATTTATGGCACACATAATTTTTCAACTAGTGGTGGAGAGTCCAACCAATGAGTAAGAAAGGTTGTTCATTTACAAGGTTTGCATCAATCAAGAATTGTCCCTCTTTTCCCAAATCTAAGACGAGGAGTGTGCATAATGGAATTATTATTCTAAACAATTGTAAATATTGTATTATCTTGAAGTTCAAGGGCTTGAAGTAGTTGCCTAAGCCTACAAATATTTAAAGGAACTATGTGTTTTTTAATTAGACCTTAATTGTAAAGGAGTCTCTACTATTGATTGATCATGATAGAGTCCCATGATGGCTTTGACTTCCTACTTGTGATAAGCCCATCCAAGCCTAATTTTGAACTTGGATGCTTTGATACCACTCTGTAACATACCCGACCCCTCAGGATACCATTAGAGGAATGGGGTAATTTCTTTGTTGTCTAATCTATGAAAAAAATTGAGCTGCTCCTCTTATAATCCTTCTAACAATCTGTATATTATTGAACTAGGGTCACAAATCAGCCACTAAAATTCGATTGAATAATTGTTTATAGGTTGCTTCAGATCTTTGTCCAAAACTCTATCGACATTCCACCAAAATCAACTCTTCATGTTAATCCATTATTTATATGACACGTTTCTTCTACTCAGGATCCACCCTCCTTTGGATCTTCTATCTCCACACATACTTTGGCAAACCATCTTCCATATCTACGGTATATATTGCAGAGATAAACCTCACTCTAAGGGTCACAACCACTCTTCTTCTATGTAGATTTTTCACAATCTTAAGTGCATCCCTTATGGATTAAACATGTTAGGAAACCGCCCTAACTAGGGAATTATACTTCTATTATAATTTATTTAGAACAAACCATATCCACCCATATATTAAGAAAAAAAAAAACAACAACAACAAAAACTCTTGCCTCCATAGGAGACCCATCCTAGCTCATATGGATCCATATATTTTGGGAATTCCTTTGACTGAATCATAACATGAACTTCATATCTCTACGACCCTTAAACTAGGGTTACCTCAGTCAATATTACACCTGCAACTACTTATTTTTTGGCCCTATATTCCAATGCAAACCCTCCTCCATTTGTGTTGGTCTTTATCACAGGCCTTGCGGCCTACTAATTACGACAAGACAGGGTCCCAACCCTCTTTGCTATTTTAGAATTTGATGTGACCTTCACACAAAGACACCACTAAAATCACATTCCCATATTCTCATGAGCAGACTCTCTTGAGTTTGATTTTCCAAAAGAGAACCAACAATATGTCATCCTACTTCCTAGCTCGAACCCATTAAGGTATGTGACATTATTTTGAACCCGCACATGATGATCTTACTCTTGGTGGATGATCATGGCCTCCCTTTAGCAGACCTTACTCGAATATCTAACTCGACCTACTTTAGGGCTACATCTCTATTGGCCTTATTGATCAAATGAGCTCCTTCTCACTTGATGTTCTTGCCTTCATCTTGAGACCTCCTTAAATAGTTTTTCCTAGGCCTCTTAGGAACCCTCTAGAACTTATGGGTTTTATCCACTTAGACCTTAGGAAATATTAATTTTCCTTTTTAATTTTGTTTTAGATTTTAAATCCCATCTTGGGTCCAAAACCCCTTCGTTTGGGTTCTTTGCCCACAAAGAATTTTGTGACCAAACTCACACAAACCCATCTCAATAGGCTTGTGGAGTACCTCCCAAGCTACACAATTAAAAAACATAGTCTAGTTGTAGTAATTGTAACTTACTCAAGCTCTTGTAGCCAAACAAGGACTTGGTTGGTGTTATCGGGAAATCTAGTGTCTATGCAGAGCTACTAGTCCCACTAAGACGGGTAGCTATCTTAGAAACAAACATATTAAAGTTACTTTCGTTTTCCTTTACGAGAAGTAGATAGGAGAGGAGCAAAGAATACCAACCTCAATCTTTCGCTCAGTTCCTCACTTGTTCCTCCTCCTCTCTGACAGGTCTTTGTCGCTCCTTCCTTGACCACTCTGCTTCAAAGAGTACTTGTAAAGTTAAAGCAACATACTACCTTCAAAGTGCAGAGATCTACAATCATAAATAATATAGGACTAGATATATATTGACCACACAAATGCATATATCATAAAATATACAAGAATGTGGAGGAAAACTTGAATAGCTTTATTGATATAAAGATTAGAAGAGAGGATTACAACCCATTAACCTATATTTCATTAAAATTGGAAATATTTTATTACAAGGACATCACTAGAATTGAGATTTTTGGTTATTATGAAATTCTAGATCCACTATTTACTTCCAAATTTAATGAAATATGTGTTCATTGATCTGACCCAACGTCATCCTCCCAGCATGAAATCCCTTATTCACCTCATGAAAAGCTTAGATCAGCCAACACTATGATCTTCCACCAGGAAACCAACAACACTTCCTTACAAGATACAAGACTGCAGCCCCTCCCCCCTGGATCTCTGGGATGAGGGATCCATATATAGATATTTGCAGAGCTGTGAGTTAGCTCTAGGTTTTTTATTAGTGTCATTCCACTGATAGTTCTTTGTTGGCATTATGATTCAGGTGTTGTCCTTGATGGCAAACCCATTCAGGTGATAAATCAAGAAGGACGCAGGAAATATGTTCAGCGCGTGCGTCCCCGCAGGTATACCATACAGAACCCGCGTCCAGGGACGCAGGCCAGCCGTTCAGGAGGTGCGTCCGCCCAGTGCACACATTTCAAGGCAAAGAAAAGCACGTGGGGGTTTCTTGTGTGGTATCTAGCCGACGGTTTTGTGTTTCTATGGTGTCAGCTCGTGGTTTTGTTCCATGTTTTGGGGAGAAGCTCGCCTATATAAAGCAAAGGAGTTCATTTGGATTAGGCATCATCTTGGTTGAATATCTTTTGGTGAGATCTAGTCCAGATCTATGAGGGCGAATCTTCTAATGGACTGTGATCTCTATGGCGCATGATCAGATCTGTGGATCTGAGTGTTTGGGTTGGTTCTGAAGTCCTCATATCTTTTATATCTGAAGGGACGCAGGTTCAGTGAAGGGAAAGTGCGCCGGGACGCAGTACAGTAAAGGCGCAGGTGCGTCTCTGAGGCAAAGGACGCGGCGCGACTGTGTTATTGGGTGCGTCTCTGAAGCAAAAGACGCGGCGCGATAGTGTTTCTGGGTGCGCCGGTCACAACAAAGCATAGAGGAACAGTGCGTCGGCACGCAGAACAGTGTAAGGTAGACTGCGTCCAGTCGCAGGTCACAGAAAGAAAATATGCGTCCCTGTCTTAAGATGATCTGTTGACTGTATGTTTCTGTTCATAAGGTGTTCTGGGTTATTTCTGTAATTACTGATCTGATATCTGTAGTGGACTGTATCTGTTGTATACTTGTTGATCATTTGATTCTTCATGAAAAGAAGTAGGGGGTTGTAGCTCCCTTCCAGGAGAGACTGGAAAACGAGAGAGAGTTGTAGCTCTCTGCAGGTTGCAGCCTGCGTGCTGGTAAAGGACTGCACCAGTACAAAATCATTGTAAAAAGAATTTCTTGAAAGAAGATAGAGACATATTGCAGCAGGTGGTTTTCTCCCGCATTGGGTTTCCACCTTACATCTTGTGTTCTTTGGTGTGACTGTCTATTTTCTTTATTCATGCTCATTATTTTATGGTACTGATATGCAAGAATAATTCAAAAGATCAAATAAGGAAGATTTGGTAAATTGCTTGATAATACTGATTCACCCCCCTCTCAGTATTATTTCCAACATTCTTGGCTCCACTTGGAGATTTCATTGATCTCTTACTCATCCCTGGCGAATTCTGAGAGGCAAGTGTCATATGAGAAGTTTCTAGAAGATTCCTTGATCATCCACTTAGCAAACTGTCTCTGCCATTTGTTTATTCTTGCTCATCGCACCCTATTGAAGGAATTTTCTGTATGCATCGCACCTCTCATGTGTAGTAGGTGCGATGCATCGCACCCTGACCATGGAACAAGTGAGATGATCCAGTTTTGACCAAATCTGAGTAGTTTTTCATGGAGAACTTCTGGGAGATGATGTAATCAGTTGACCTTGTTCCTTTAGGGTATGAAACAACACTTTTAGGGACTTAGAAGCCCTTGGTTTATGGACATATGTGATTGGGGTTGCAGTGCCCAAATGTGTCTATAACAGTTGCCCCCTAAAGCATGAGGTCGTAAATCTTTTGATGTCGGGTGAAATGCTTTATTATGAGGATCCAAGGTTTTTCGAACTGGAAGGTGACCTGTAATAAGATACAATACAATAAATTATCTTCATAATATTTCAATGATCTAGCTGAGGTGGGCATTCCCATACTCAACTTTAATAAATTCATTTTCATGTACATGGGACAGACAACCGTCTGTGTGGCAGACTGATGATTCTGATAGAGCCATCATCCTTTGATTTGGATGATCATCTATGTAGAAATGATGTACATTTGATGTCTTTATTTTCCTAAATATATCACAGCCCGGATGGATGAAACTAGATCCCGGGTCTTCAAACTCGTCCAATCTTCACCCGAAGTACAAGTCAATCCATGTGAAAAATGTTCTGGAGTCGAACATGGAAAGACATTGCCTGATTACCAGCCAATGATGCAAGCTATTAACAGGCACGAGAGGAATCACTGATAATGATGATGACCCTCAAGGTACTACAGTACAATTCACGAGGTGTGAAAATGGGACTTGGCGTCGAACACCACGCAAAATCTTTCGGTCGAAGGCCATTGATGTAAACCTGTCACCGGAAGTGAGAAACTTGCCATTGAGGAATGCAAGCTTCAAAGTACTGAAAGGGTTGTTCCTAGGTTGACTTCTTGGATAATGAGCTGTCGTCGACAAGAAGTAACCTGTCGTAGGAGGGCCTTAATGAATCCCACATCTACGACATGGAACGGAGAAAATTATTTTATGGAGGTGAAAACGATCTGATGATACAGGGTTCAGGGTGGCGGTCATGAAAGAATGAAGCGTGAAGGTATTGCAGCGGGTGAGACACAAGCTGGGTTGGTGAATTCTCTGATCGACTTCTCTTGAACATATCGGCGACACTGAAATGGATTGGTAGCGTTAACCCCAAAAATAGATGGTACGGTGGACCAATGGTGATATGACCAGTGAACGGAATAACCCAACTCAACTCAATCATGGTGATGGAGTGAAAGTGTCATGTTCAAGAGCGTCTTGCTACCAATAAAGTTTCTTCAAGTTTTCTTCCCAATTTTCCCCAGTCATTGCTGACCAATACCTCTTTATTTTTTTCAAGCTTGAGGAGGATAACATATGCTTGTTCTATAATTTTCCCTTTGGGAAAACCCATCGCTATGTTTTAACAAGCCTAGCGACAGTGAAACTCGTTCTTGTTTGCATGGACAAGTTTGTCGCTATTGGTTTTAACGAGTTTAACGACAAAGATAACTCGGTCCTTTTTCAATTTTAGAGAGTCTAAAAAGGGATGGAAAGGAAACTCCAGTAATCCTTTTTCGTCATATAATCCCTTAAGTCCGAAAAATTATAAAATAATACGAAAGGGATGAATTTTTGATAGTTTGAACGAGCCGAACAAGAAAATCACTCGATCTTTTTGTGTAATAATCCCTCAGGTCCAAAAAGATTAAAATCTAGAGGAGGGATAACACTCCCGGTAGCTTTAACGAGCTGGAGAGGCCAACTGCTCGGAAATATTTTCACATTTTACGAGTCAGATGAAAAGAGATTAAATGAGACTCGTCTTTGAGGAATGAGTGATATTTTCAGGTAGCTGCTAATTCCAGGTAAGGTTTGGAATTTTCCAATCATGGTAGTGTCACAAGGATGGCTAACAGAATCACTCTTTGCAGCTGTTCCTCAAAAGGGTAAACAATCAAATGGAGGCATATGATTGGCTAAACGGAGTGGAGGTGATGGCAAGAACACGACCAGGGCTCAGAAGCTGATGATAATGCATTCGCAATGGTTATTTACCGGAGGTTGGTTCATTTTTTAGTGAGCTTAAACTCTGGGGGAACATTTTCTCATTGCTTAGGTTTAATTTTTAACGAGCTTGAACTTCGCATAAAAATTGCTCATGCCAGTCATATAATAAGGATGTCTCATCGATAGGTTCAATTTTTAAGGTGCTTGCACCATTCGAAACTTTGCTCCCGATCCTTTCTTTACGTAAGCCAGGAACGACCAATCCTACGAGTTTAAAGGGTTAAGAACCTACAAACTAAGAAAATAAATGGTCGCTCTTCACTTTCATGCAAAAAGGTTTGCATGCCCCCAGGTATAGCGAAGTAGAGTTTTCAGGTTACCCTTCAATTTGCAAACAAAACATTTGTTCTATCAGGAAAGGCCTACCTTCTAATGGAGGTATCTTATTCCAGTCTAACCCCATTTTCCTAAATGGATGGGCATGTGAGACTAGTCATATTCCTACGCGGAAACCTACCGTATACCCGAAGTTTTCCTGCCGAGGCAAACCAAGGTGCATGCCCCCTGTGTTTCAGTCATGGCCACCAAATTACTCGCGTTCTTCAGGCGAACGGATTGGAGATTGATGAGACATTCCTTTCATGAAAAGACCAGTTAGGGATGGCATTTGACTATTAGCTATGTGTGAGCCGGGGAATGAAAGCTGGTCTACGAGCTGGACCACTCGGGCTTCATGCAAAAAACAAATTACTCAAAAGAGTGAGGAGACAATGGCTCCTATGCTATAAATATAGTCGCGCCAAAGGAGCAGATTATAATCTAAAAGTCTTTGGACTACCATTACGTTCAGATACACAGTTTTCCCTCTCAAAGTTATAGGCAAACTTGGAAGGATCCCTAACAGTCGACTGGTTCCTTTGTTGAAGCCTATTATATTTCGCATCTCAGGCAGAAGCGATGGCGAACCAAGCGCTTTCCAAGCAGTTGAGGAAAGGATACTCACAGAACCCCCCTCATCTATGATGGTACCAACCATGACCATTCTGTAAGCTTGTACAATGATTCAGAATGGTACATTAGACGGTAAACGGGGTCTGCCTAGTAGATACCAATCGAAGGAAATGAGTAGGTTGCTCGGAGGTGGGATCAAATAAACGGCCAGATATGACCCTGACGAACTTCCTTCCTGCAGTAAAGGAATGGGTAGATTGCCCCCATGTTCATCGAAGTCTGTGCTTATGAAAAGAATTTGAATGGTGTCGTTCTCATTCTCTTCGGTGACGTATCATCTGAAGATGGACCTTCTGAAGACAAGACCGGGTCGACTGCCGCCTCAACCTTTTGACTTTCGTCTGGTATGGATTCAAATGGTTTATCTTCAATTATAGATGCTTCGACTGACCACAAAGTTGTGCCAGTCGGATTTTCAACTAGCGATGGACTCGATAAGAGTTTCTTGTACCCATGAGGAAGCCGTACCAGTGAAGTAGGACGGTTATCCAAGACTTTTTTAGCTTCATCCAGGAAGGCAAAATGGTGGACGGCATGATTGCCTTCACACAATTTGCAAGGAAATTTATATTTTCCTTTCTGTCCAGAGACTTCTCTTTCACTAGTTGATGGTGTACTTTCAACATGATCGTCAGAGGTTGATGACACCGGATTGTGCAAACGAGGAGACCAGTCCCTTAAGATTCGAGGGATGCAAGGACAATCTCGATCAGGGAAAATTTTAAGAACCCCCCCAAATTTACATGTATATTAAATGGGCGAATCTCCGTGGTATATAGGAAAAATGGAAGCAAATTTTATCAATAATATGATATGTATATATAATTTTTTGGCGAATCTTTCACCAGGCATGGTGAATATTTTACTCAATCATAAAATCTTGTGTTTATTGAATACACAAATGAAATCATTGCATTTCTTTAAAATATCTTTTGAAATCAAAATTACCGAAATTACATATTGATAACCTAGTGGGTGTAGGATAAAATTCACCCGTGCCATTCATAGAAAGCATGAGAAAAAACCTAATACTATATATAAAACCAAGAAAAATTCAAATTCATCACTTCTAGGGACCTCGTAACCACCCTGCCAATACACAATTATGTTCCTGTTTGCAATTAGAAAAATTACCCAAATTACAATCTGTTTACTCCAGCATATGTTGGAAAGTTATAGAAGGATTACTAGTGCAATCAATCCATTCCTTTTAGCCCTGGATTTGTTTCAGTTTAAAACGGAAGTATACAAATATACTTGTCCAATGTATATGCTTTAACCATTCACCTTAAGATGTTTTTACAATATAATTTCCTAAGTCTATTTAATATCTTCATTATCATAAAAACCAACCTATATCCATCTTAACTCCACATCTACCACTCTTAGGGGGATGAAATCTATTTATCTCTCTGAGCACTTGGTAGACCCAGAATTAAATAGTCTATGCTCACATGAATACCATGGTATTACCATGGGTCAATACCATGGGTTATCATAAACCTGGAGCTTAAAAATTACTATTAGTAATTTATAAAAATTAATAAAATTAATAGTTGATTTTTATTTTATTTTTTATTTTAACCAAGCTAAAATGTTTAAAATACATTAAATTACAACATCCATTTTTACTCCTGATCGGATCAAATATTTTTTCACTCTATGCTAGTTTTCATATCACGATATTTGATACCTCTTGGGGGTTAGTAGATCCAGAGTAAAGATGGATCTATGCTAGTTTAATTCCCCCATTTAAATAGGCTACATTCCAGGTGAATACCATGGGTCAATACCATGTGCCATTTTTATTTTTATTAATACTAATATTAGGGTTAATAATGTTTTTTTGCATGGTATTAATAACAATCTAGTCCATGGTATTTGTCCCATAGTATTTTGCCCATAGGTTTCACCTAAATATAACGCATTTTTTGAGTGTCCGTAAATATAAGGTGACTTGTGGAGTAAATATAAAAAAAAATTAATTTGTTTACCATACCTCTCGTTTATTTATATTTTTATTAATTTACCATACCTCTTTTACAAATATGGTATTTGGCCCATAGGATTCACTTAAATAAAACCTTTTTCTTGAGCCTTCATAAATAGAACAAGGGTTATGGACTAAATATAAAAAGAGGTTTTATTTATTTACCATGCCTCTAATTTATTTATATTTTTATTTATTTACCATACCTTTTGAGTAAGTATAAAAAGATGTTTTATTTATTTACCATACCTCCACTTTACTTATATTTTTATTTGTTTACACCCTTGCATGTAGATAAGGTGACTTATGGAGTAAATATAAAAAATGTTTTATTTATTTACCATACCTCTCATTTATTTATATTTTTATTAATTTACCATACCTCTTTTATAAATATGGTATTTGGGCCTTTGGCCCATAGGATTCACTTAAATAAAACCTATTCTTGAAAATGGGCGAATGGATTCACTTAAATAAAAAATATTATTGAAAATGGGCGAATGGAAGGTTGTAACTCCTAATTTCAAGGGCTAAATTTACCTTTTTTACCCTCTCCCTTAAAATAAGTTGAGTTATTTGAGGTGATTTGTAAAAATGTACTATGATACAAAATATTCGCCCACTAAAAATTTAAAACCCCTTAATTTCGCCAAAGGGCGAACATTCGCCCCTAAAATTTTCTATGATCTCGATGATAGTGGTCTCCTTTGCAAATGACACATGGAGATTTAGGTTTGGATAGTGCAATGTGTGGATTTTCACTAAATGATGCATGGTTGCCCCTTTTCGCCTTTGGCTCCTTCTTCTTTTTCTCCTTCCCTTTCTTCTTCTTCTCAGTTACTTGGTTTTTAGCTTTACCAACTTCACTAAGCGAAGAGGAAGGAGGGGAGGGAGAAACAAGTGAAGCAGAAGGTTGGGGGGTAACTCTAGTATCATCTAGTTGCTGACTTGATTGCTCAGGAATCGTGGTGGTTTGAACGACAGAGGTCGAGAAGAGCCATATTGGCAAGCCGATTGTCAATCCTGGGAGGGACAATGTGGCCATATGAGTTGCACCAACATTTCCCCAAGAGGAGAAAGGACTAGGATTTCCCTCAAGGGGAACTCCTTGGTTGGTGGACTCCATTTTTCTCAACCTAAGACCAATGAGGGAACAGTGACGTTATTCCGATTAAAACAAATTTTAGACGCTTTGACACAACTCGCTTTCTCAATTTTTAAGAGTCGAGAAAAAGCTAAAGATGACTCTAGTCGCCTTCGATGTTTCATGAGCCTGAAGTGACAAGTGCTTAGACGGACCTTTTCTTTTATGGAGTTTGAAAAGGAACGAAAGAGACTACTATGGAAATATAGACAGACGGATTACCAAACCAATCGCAAAACTGCAGAATACATTTTACGGTACGGCAGTCAATCTTCCTGAATGTTGTGTTCAGTGCATTACGATCAATAGGGTGGCAGACACGGCTTCCTAAGGATAAAGGATATAGCCTATTGTGGTCTCCCAATATATACTCGACGGTACGTGGGAGCACAAGTCCGTACTGGCACTTGTCGTCTCAAAGAGGAGGAATCACCCAACCTATGATGAAAGCGATAGTTACCAGGCTTTACGACGCTGGAATACGTCTCTAGCCTAGACTTCTAAATGTTGTGTGTTAGGTTCCAAAGCGTTTTTATGTTCATTGAATTTATTTTACAGTTGATCTTTCTTAAGAAGTTTTCCTTTCAGGTTCACCACGTGATGTAGATATACAATTCCTAAAATGCAATCTAAGATGATAAACAATCGTTTAATCTTCTTTTTGCAATGAAAATCCTAGCTACTAAGGAAAGAGAAGCAGAATTCTTTCAACATAGAGCAAAGAGCACACACTAGATGCACTGTCCTAAATCAAAATCAACAAGAAGTCTAAATGCAAATGCACATGCATGTATTTGTTTTCACTTTCTTAATGTGTGAATGACAAAAAGAATGCTAAGTACAAATCTGAATCGTTTCAAGCGACAGTACTAACGATTTTCTCTTCAAAAGACGAAAGGAAGATAATGACGACACTTTGCGATTTTGAATTGAAAATTGCTTTCGACACTTGAAAAACTATTAATTCAAATCAAATACAAGAGTAACAGTGTAATCGACCATCAAGAACAATAGGATTCTTTTCTTTGACTGAAAACAACACTTGCGACACTTCCAAATCAAAAGATGACAGTTTGATTACGCTACTTCTTTATAAAGGAGAACCGTAAATGGTGAACAATACATAAAAAACATTTACAGTTCCTTGTACTTTGGAGGTTGAATCATGCAAAGGAAGGGAGTTTCCACAGAGGTATATTGATCACAGATAGCAAAACTCCTTAATAAAGCTGAAGAGAGTGAACAAAAAACCAAAATCTAGAAGCAAAAGAGGTTTTATCTGATCATCGCACCTGTAACACAGGGAAAGAGCAATGCATCTCACCAACTGCACATGGGAGGTGCGATGGTCCAGGGATGAGACTTCAACTTGGTTCTGGGTCACAGTTTGCAGCTTAGTTCGGGGATTTAGGCTGAGATAATGCAAATCATAGGGGCTGATCTAATGAGGCTACTTGAGCCACCACCAGGGCAATTAGGATGTTTGAAAATCAATTGTTCAGTTTATAAACAAAACCCGGAGATAGATTGAAGCAGCATTGATCTACTTTGCAATTGCATAGCAAATGCAGTTCGAAGGCTAGCTGGCTTGACTTCAGGCTCCGTCTATAAGTTTTTTAAAGCAAACAAATATAGACAAGCAAACAAGCTATTCGCTCCCCAGCGGAGTCGCCATTTTGTTATCAGGAAATCTAGTGTCTCTGCAGAGCTGCTAGTCCCACTAAGATGGGTAGCTATCTTAGAAACAAACAGATCAAAGTTACTTTCGTTTTCCTTTACGAGAAGTAGATAGGAGAGGAGCAAAGAATACCAACCTCAATGTTTTGCTTGGTTCCTCGCTTGTTCCTCCTCCTCTCTAATAGGTCTTTGCCGCTCCTTCCTTGACCACTCCGCTTCAAAGAGTACCTGTAAAGTTAAAGCAGCATAATACCTTCAAAGTGCAGAGATCTACAATCATAAACAATATAGGACCAAATACATATTGACCACACAAATGCATATATCATCAAACATACAAGAATGTGGAGGAAAATTTGAATAGCTTTATTGATATAAAGATTAGAAGAGAGGATTACAACCCATTGATCTAACCCAGCGTCATCCTCCCAGCATGAAAGCCCTTCTTCACCTCATGAAAAGCTTAGATCACCCAACATTATGATCTTCCACTAGGAAACCAACAACACTTCCTTACAAGATACAAGATTCCAGCCCCTCCCCCCTGGATCTCTGGGATGAGGGATCCATATATAGATATTTGCAGAGGTGTGAGTCAGCTTTAGGTTTTCGATTAGTGTCAGACTTGGAGATTTCATTGATCTCTTACTCATCCCTGGGCAAATTCTGAGAGGCAAGTGTCATATGAGAAGTTTCTAGAAGATTCCTTGATCATCCACTTAGCAATCTGTCTCTACCATTTGTCTATTCTCGCTCATCGCACCCTATAGAAGGAATTTTCAGTATGCATCACACCTCCCGTGTGTAGTAGGTGCGATGCATTGCACCCTGACCATGGAGCAAGTGAGATGATCAAGTTTTGACCAGTTCTGAGTAGTTTTTCATGGAGAACTTCTAGGAGATGATGTAATTAGCTGACCTTGTTCCTTTAGGGTATGAAACAACACTTTTAGGGACTTAGAAGCCCTTGGTTTATGGACATATGTGATTGGGGTTGCAGTGCCCAAATATTTCTATAACAGTTGGGTTCCCAAGTTGCAAATTAAGGGTACTTGTGAGGGCATGATAGCTAGGTAGGTTTAGGGTATGATAGGGAACGAAAAGGTGTGCTAACACATGCCAGACAATGTAAATGCATGTTGAGGAGTGTTAAGCAGTGTCAAAGCATCACAAGGAAGAATTAGGTCAAAATTCATGGGAAGGAACGAATAAGAATGTGTGTTAGGGAGTGTCAACCAATTTAAGTGTGCCAAGGATGGAGTGTGTTAGGAGAAGTTCAAAATAGGATTGGCAGGATGCAATCCTATGGCTGTGATAAGGGGATCGACGTAGCAGTTTTAGACAAAGGGAGACTTTGTTTTGGGCACAACACTATTTTTCCTTTAGCTATTATTTTTATATGATATGTGGCACACTTTGGTTGCATACTCATGTTTTAAATTATTATGGATAATTTCATATTGTACATTTTTGTGTATAAATTTTGGGGCACTCAGATTTTGTTGTCTTATATCTTGTGTGTCTTTTGCATCTTGTGGTTATTGCAAAATCTCAGTTAATGCTCTATTATTTATATGAACTAGACATACAAGTGAAATATTGCATGTGTAAGCTATGTTGCTTAGTTCTTTTATGGGCATGGTTAGATGTGATCATTGTCTTGGTAACTAGTTAAGTGGGATAAGTTGAGCTTTTGTACAAATTTAATGTGTAGATTCAAAACTGCTCATGAAATTTACTATATCACAAGACTTGAAGTTACTCTACTCATCTAAGGAAAGTAAATCAAGATTAAGAACAAAAATCATTAACATGCATAAAGATTCAACACACATACATAGAGATTTATCTAGGGGAAAGCAACTGCTCAAAACCCTTTACTATATATATTGCATTAATCAAAGAATGGAGAATAAATACAATGCTTTCTCAAGCCTGAGCAACCTCTTCACTAGTATAATCTATCTCGCTGCCTCACAAACTGACTCAAGCCAACACTTAGCCAATTTCTCAGCCTACCAAGATCTTATTTCCTTATGTTGTTCCCTTGGGAATTAGACCCCTATTAATTAGGACATTCACCAATTTGGATTGCACAATTCCTTTAGGCCCTTCTCACATTTGGGGCACTTGGCTACAAATTTGTATGCATTTTTTCTATTGAGGGTATATTATAAATTCCCCAAGGCACAAATCAAATATTTTGAGGTATCTTGGATGACTTGTCTCATTCCACTAGCTTCATGCATGAAGAAGAACCCCCATCATGTAATCCCTGACACACAACCTAGGATACCATATTGTCACTATGAGGAAAATCCACATGTGATAGGGAGTGTCAGTGAGTTTCAGGTGTGTTAGGGAGGGAGTAACAAGGTTTTATGCTAAGCAGTGTCAAGGCATGCTAGATTTCCAAGGCATGTCAGGGAGTGCGAGGGAGTGCCAAAGTATGTCAAGGAATGTAGGAGTTGCTAACATGTGCCACATAGTTCCAAGGGATTGTTAGATGTGCCAGGTGTTATGGCATGTCAAAATGTAAAGTATGTTGCTCAGTTGTTTTATGGCCATAGTTGGACATGAGCCTTAACATGGTAACATGTAACTTGTTAAGTTGGATAGTTGAAATTATACATGAGCAGCCTAAGATGAGTTATAGTTAATTCTTAGGTGAACAAGGCATAGTCTAGGTTTATGTTGATGGTGTTGGACCTGCCAACATGTCAGGAGATCTCCCTGGTAAGAAGTCCCAATTAGACCTTAGACCATGAACCAGGTGGCTCCAGAGAGACACACAAGACAAAGAGGGCTCAAAAATCAAAGTGCTCAGAATGAATTTGACCCAAGACCAAAGCGTACATCTCATCGTCCTGATCACGGAGGTGTGAACGGTTCATCAAAACGAGCTTGTATGCGAAATATAGAGCTCTTCAAAGTTTGACATGATAGGGGAAAAGAGGGGCCCATAGTGTGCCACATGGCATCCAGTAAGCATGCGGGACCCACATGGTAGCCCATTAGCCATTAACACTTGGTCCCTAGTCATTCGCTCCTTACCCTGCAAAAGACAAAAATATAATATTAAGTACCCAAAAACAAAATCCATTTAAAAATAAAACCATTTTAAAAATTATTAAAATATGGTTATAACCATATAAAATATCATGGTTATTAAATGTTCATAAAACAAATTGAAAATCGCATACATATTTTAAGGCCAACGGCCATAACCCTCGCCAGCCTAATCGCAATCGCAACCAAGAAACAAGTCAATATATGGTTTCGGGATCGGCAGCCATAACCCCCGCCAAACCCTTCTCCACAACCCTCCGCATATATATATCATAACCATATATTATTATTACATTGTATATTGGGGCGGGCAGGCGACTGGCAGTGGACCCGGCCCACACCCTATCGCTCGGACCTATTTTATATCGCCGATAATATCGTCAATACATACGCAGCACCGATCGTCGATTTAATCAGCGCCAATCAAGCCGATTGCAGATATATATATTAGCAATACCCCTTGAATCGTATCGATATATATGCCAACGACCACGCTGATCGCCAATTTTAAAGGTGCCAACCACGCCGATCACCGATCTTCAAGGCACCGACAACGCCAATCGCCGATTTTGGAAAGTGCCAATTTCATATACGGTTGTGTCAGTGCGGGGTTTAAGGGGCGGGCCGCCCAATGTGGACCCATCCCCCATTAATACATCATTTTGGTTTTTATAAAACATATATATGGAGGGGCGGGATTTGATCCCCCGACCTCTCCTCAACCATATGCCTCTTTTGCCAATGCGCTAACCAATTACATTGGTAAATCCATCGAAATTCTTATATAAACAGTCATTTTTACCAGTGCACACATTTCGAGACAGAGGAGAGAGACTGTGGGCACATAGTTTGAGAAGGTTGTAGGTGGGCATGGATTTAGAGGCAATGAATTAATATTTTAATGCAGGAACCATGAATTTTGTAGGAGGGAAAAATTTTCACTTTGTCAGAATTTGACAAATTTTATATGGATTCTACACCTCTCTTCGCCACAGACATAGTGGCATTGTCTGTTTCTTCATCAGAGGTATGCATTTTTCGGTCATTTCCAGAATGCACTTGGAACCATGATTTCAGCAAAAACAGGGAGTGGAACCATGAGCCATGAAATTTTCCCGAGGTAAAATTTTGATATGTCAGAATATAGTCAAGTTTATACTTGGTTTTCATGGTTTTACATAGGGATTGCAATGGCGAGATCAGATTCATCATTTCAGTTGCAGATTTCTAGTCCATGCATCGAACAAAACCTTTGAGGAATCCCGGGGGAATATAAAAGATTCCTTGAGCCCAAAATTCTCAACTTCTCTGAATTCGGATTTTGGATAGTCGATTCAGCACTACTCGATGCCACAAATCTAATGGTGTCTTCATATTTCTTATTCTCTCATTTCTTCTTCTAGTCACTTTTCTATGTGCCAATGCAGATGTCCACATTCTTGTGCGAGCAGCCATCTCCATACTATCAATGCCTTGATATCGATGGTCCGAGCATCTTCAACAGTGTGACATCCACTTCTTCAGATGGCCTTTGGTTGTGAGTATATGATGTGTTCATGTACTTCTTCTTTCTGCATTGTGTTGCATAGATCCTTGATTAATGTTGATGCAGGATTTTGTTTATTACATGTCGTCATCATTCCTTGCTTGATTTGATGCATAATATTTTATGTGATGTACTTGTTGTCATAACTCATCATGTTATGCTTTGATATCCCTTGTTGTATGTTGTTGGGATACTCTTGTTGCCGTCATGCATGTGTTTTGTTTTTGAGATCCCTTTTATGCCATGTTGGCGGGATGCTCATCATGCATGTTTTGTGTCATACTGATAGGAGTTTTTTGATTGAGAATTCCAGTAGTGGAATATCTCTTAGAGCCACTCCTGTGTGAGGGCATTTTTCCTTGTATGATCGAGACATCATCTCTGTGTACATCACCATTATTGACAACACTTAATGCAATGGCCTACACCATCTTAACACTGGGGCCCGGAGACATAGTCCCTCCTGGACGAACTCCATTATCAATGGCTTATGTTTTCATGTGTTGATGATTGACATGTGCCTCTTCTTTTCCGCATGCAGATGTATTCATTAATGTTCTTTTTAAAATGTATTTTAACACATCACGAAAGTAAAATGTCTTGGGCCCCGACCTGGATCAAGTAGTATCAGAGCGGTCTTTGCGTGTATGTGAATTGCAGTGTGAACAATGGAACATGCAACGACAGAGAATGAAAAATCGATGCATGAGACCATGGTCAACATTTCAAAAAAAGTGGAAATCCTGTATGAAACTCTAAAGAAAGAGACAGAGGAAAAGGAGTGGTTGTAGCTTCAGTTGCAAGCCACAGAAAAGGCCATGGAAGAATTGAAGCAGAACAAACATAATCTTCAAACAGAGAACAATGAATTGAATATGTGTCTACATGAAGAGAATGAGGAAAAACAAAGATTGCTACGACAACTGCAAGCAAAGGACGAGGCCTTGGAAAAGATGTAGCATGACCCATGCGAGGTAAAAAGTAGTTCTCCATCTTCATGTATGTTTCCTGATGATGATTTCGTTGTGTTTGAAAATCATACCACAGGAATTGGCTCCAAACAGTTGAAGAGAATGGGGTATGAAGGAAAAGCCTTGGGCGTTAATGGCCAAGGCATTGTCAATCCCATCAAAGTGGAGGAATTACAGTGTCGAACAGGACTTGGGTATGTCAGGAAAGAAGTTGGGGAATGCACTAAAATAGTTAGCAAACCACCAACAACGGATGATGAGAAGCCCTCATAAGTTCTTTCCAAATCGAAAGAGGAGGTAAAAGATGTTGATTTCCTTTCGATTTCATCTTCTCATAGTATGATGTCTGTTGGAGATTTGGAGATCCCAATACAAGGACAAACATGAGGCTCCTTACAAAGACGAGGCACGAGGAGAAAGAACTTGGTGCTAATAACCAAGGCATAACTCAACCTTTGGAGGTTGTGCATGAACATCGATTTGCAGGCTCGAGATACACTAAAGGAGAGTACTTGAAGGTGTTAGATTTTTCCAAGACATTGTCGAGGAAAGAGTATGATGGGAAAATATCTCCATCATCCCATGGCAGTTTCCATTACAGGGAGAGAGCTGAGGCAAGCTCTCATCACCATACTGACATCAAAGATGGAAAGGGAAGGTATAACCATTTTCGATCTTCGAATGTTCATTTTGGTTATGATCATGTTTTTAATAATGAACGAAGATCAAGGCATCGAAAAACATGTACCTTTTGTGGTTTACCTACCATACCTTTTCTAAGTGTTGGAAAAGAATGGCAGCACTCATGAGGCATGAAAGACCCTCTCAACATCATGAAAAGAAACAGGTTAAGCATATATGGAGGAAGAAAGCCTACTGCAGTCATTGTGACAGAAATGGCCATCAGAGAGCCACTTGTTGGAGGCTTCATATAGAGCGGTGCCTTAAAGACAAAGCGTCAATGCGTGAACCGGGAAGAGTTGTTGTTCAACAAGAAAAACCACCTCAAGTAGGTGACCCATTCACATTGATAAGTGAAAATTGGTTTCTAGACATGTTTTCATTTCATGGTCATTCTTTTGTAAATCATTTGTTGCATTTTAAAATGTAAAAGTGATGATGTGTTTCCATCACTTGGTCAGCAACAATGATGTCTGGTCATGTTTTGAGTTGTATTTTACACTCTGAAAGTGATGCTATTTTTTCATCACTTGTCAAAACAATAGTGTTTGGCCTTATGAATGTAAATCATGTGTTGTAGTGATGATGTGTTTTCCATCACTTTTTGAAGCAACAATGATATGTTGGCCGTGTTGTCATAGCTGGGGTATTACATCCATCTTGTTGTAAACTTGACCACCAAGTATGTGTTATAAACTCGTGGCAAGTGTGGGAAATTTGGGTCATTAGTTGGTCATGTTATTCCAGCATGTAATTTTCAAAACAATGTATTACAGGTTTCAGAGGCAGCAGGTGTCAGCTCATTGCTTAAGGCTCCAAAGAACAAAGGTGAAGGAGATGGAAGCGAGACCTTTTTAGGACGCTTGTGATGCAGACGGGGTACAGAGAGGGTTGCAGATTATTTTTCATGCTTTTGGAGGACCAAAAGCTCCTCAGTGGGGAGGATTGATCCAGGTGGCTCCAGAGAGAGACACATGACAAAGAGGGCTCAAAAATCAAAGTGCTTAGAATGACTTCGACCCAAGACCAGAGTGTAGACCTCATTGTCCTAATTGCAGAGGTGTGAACGGTTCATCAAACTGAGCTCATATGTGAAAGATAGAGCTCTTCAAAGTTTGACATGACATGGGAAAATAGGGGCCCATAGTGTGCCACATGGCATCCCAGTAAGCAGGTGGGACCCACATGGCAACCCATCAGCCATTAACACTTGGTCCCTAGTCATTGGCTCCTTACCCTGCAAAAGACAAAAATATAATATTAAATACCCAAAAACAAAATCCATTTAAAAATAAAACCATTTTAAAAATTATTAAAATATGGTTATAACCATATAAAATATCATGGTTATTAAATGGTCATAAAACAAATCACAAATCGCATATATATTTTAAGGCCGACGGCCATAACCCCCACCAGCCTAATCGCAATTGCAACCAAAAAACAAGTCAATATATGGTTTCGGGATCGGCGGCCATAACCCCCACTGAACCCTTCTCCACAACCCTCCGCATATATATATCATAACCATATATTGCTATTACATTTTATATCAGAGCGGGCGGGCCACCGATGGTGGACCCGGCCCAAACCCTATCGCCTCGACCTATTTTATATCACCGATACATACGCAGCGCCGATCGCCGATTTAATCAATGCCGATCAGGCCGATTGCCGATATATATATCAGCAATACCCCTTGAATCGTGCCGATATATATGCCAATGTCCACGCCTATTTTAAAGGCGTCAACCACGCCGATCGTCAATCTTGAAGGCACCGACAACGCCGATCGCCGATTTTGGAAAGCGCCAATTTCATATACGGTTGTGTCAGTGCGGGTTTAAGGGGAGGGCCGCCCAATGCAAAACCAACCCCCATTAATACATCATTTTGTTTTTTATAAAAAATATATATGGAGGGGCAGGATTTGATCCCTCAACTTCTCCTCAACCATATGCCTCTTTTGCCAATGCGCTAACCAATTACATTGGTAAATCCGCCGAAATTTTTATATAAACAGTCATTTTTACAAGTGCACACAGTTCGAGAGAGAGGAGAGACACTGCAGGCACGCAGTTCGAAGAATTTGTAGGTGGGCACAGTTTTCGAGGCAATTAATTAATATTTTAATGCAGGAACCATGAATTTTGTAGGAGGGAAAAATTTTCACTTTGTTAGAATTTGACAAATTTTATATGGATTCTACACCTCTCGTTGCCATGAGCACAGTGGCATTGTCCATTTCTTCATCAGGGGTCTGCATTTTTTGGTCATTTCCAAAATGCATGTGGAACCATGATTTCAGCAAACACAGGGAGTGGAACCATGAGCCATGAAACTTTCCCAAGGAGGTAAAATTTTTATACGTCAGAATATAGTCAAGTTTATACCTATTTTTCATGGTTTTCCATAGGGATCGCAATGGAAATATTAGATTCATCATCTGAGTTTCAGATTTCCAGTCCATCCATGGAACAAAATCTTTGAGGAATCTCAAGGGAATCTAAAAGATTCCTTGAGCCCAGAATTCTCAACTTCTCAGAATTCAGATTTTGGATAGTCGATTCAGCACTACTCGACACCACAAATTTGATGGTGTCTTCAGATTTCTTATTCTCTCATTTCTTCTTCTAGTCACTTTTCTAAGTGCCAGTGCAGATGTCCACATTCTTGTGCGAGTAGCCATCTTCATACGATCGATGCCTTGAGATCGATGGTCCGAGCAACTTCATTAGTGTTACATCCACTCTTCAGATGGCCCTTGGTTGTGAGGTATATGATGTGTTCATGTACTACTTCTTTCTGCATTATGTTGCACATACCCTTGATTGATGTTGATGCAGGATCTTGTTTATTACATGTTGTCATGATTCCTTGCTTGATTTGATGTGGAATATTTTATGTGATGTACTTTTTGTCATAACTCATCATGTTATGGTTTGAGATCCCTTGTTGTATGTTGCTTGGATACTCTTGTTTTCATCATGCATGTGTTTTGTTTTTGAGATCCCTTTTATGCCATGTTGGCGGGATGCTCATCATGCATGTTTTATCGTCATACTGATAGGAGTCTTTTGATTGAGAATTCCAATAGTGGAATATCTCTTAGAGCCACTCCTGCGTGAGGGAATCTTTCCTTGTATGATCGAGACATCATCTCTGTGTACATCACCATTATTGACAGCACTTAATGTAGCGACCTACACCATCTTGACACCGGGGCCCGGAGACGTAGTCCCTCCTGGATGAACTTCGTTATCAAGCTCCAGTTGGACTTGTGCCTTTGCCTTTGCCTCAATGAGTGTCCCAATACATGGGATCACATGTGTGTGCACAACAAAATCCATGCTTCTGAATACTGGTGCATGGGAAACCTGCAAACTAGTGATGAGTTGCGAGAGTTCTTCGTAGTTCTGGGTCTGACTCCTAATGCGTGCGTTGAGCTTGACCGCTCTGGACTTCATCATATTGGGAATGTGTAATAGAGCTCCCTTGTATCTCATTGTCCATGTTTGCATGTAGTCAACGGTAATATGCACGTTTGATAAGATACGTGCTCTCCTAGCACATCGTTGCTACCAATAGTTGAGATGGAAAACTGCCTTATGCATGGTACAAAAATTGGAATAAAATGCCTGCATGGCTGTCTCAAGGCACGATACTTCATCCAGTATTGTCGTCTTCAACTCTGCTCGGGTGGATGTTGTAACTAGTTCTCCTCCCTACTTGGTCATCTGTAACTCTTTAGCCATTTGCTCGTTCTTTGATATCAAGAAGTGAACACTCAAGCTAGTGGCTTCGGCATATGCTCTAGTAGCATCAGTCAATGTTGTTGGATGCTTGCACACATCAGACACAATCGCTCATTCCTTACACTACGAAGGAGATGTGTGATCATCTGGAGTAGACACTCAGCCTGATTGCATAACTCTATGTTGCGACTCGTCAAATGATATATTGTGCATCTCCCCTTCTGGATTGTCTCCAAGGATCTCACTGTCTCCTTGGTCACTCGGGACTTTCTCTGCTTCCAAATCTGGTGAAGCTGGTGGGTCGACCACTTGGTGGTAAGGCATGAGTTCGATGTATTGCTCTAACTCTTGATGCTCCATATATGTATCCATCTGCTCAAGTTCTTGTTCAATCTCTTTAGCGAAGTCCTGCTCCTGCAACTGCTCACCCTGCCCACTTTATGCCAACTGTTCGGATGAGTCTATTACATGTACGGGCATAGTTTCATCTATATGTACATGTTGTGCCCCCTGTTGTACATGTTCTTGTTGTGCTTGATTCTCTTGTCTGCACAGCTCCTGTTCCTTCCAAAGTTTCTCCTTCAACTCATGCAATTACTTCACTGTTTCCTCCATCCTGATTTGTTTTTCTCCCTGCCTTTGAGTGATCCTCCTATTGCGTTGTTTCCTCTTCACCTCTATTTCCAAATTTGATTTCTCCACAAGTGGATCTTCTTTGAACTTGCAACTTTGTTCTGCCACCGCATTGTCGACAATATTTCTCTTGCCTTTGTCACGCGCGATACGTTTACCTCTACTGTTGCTCTCCTGGATGCTTCACTAGCCATTCCACAACGATACCGACCAATTCATTGGTCTTAGAGAAGCCATAAAAATATCTCCATGGGTCTTCCTCTGCCTAATGACATGCCCTATGGATCCACAGAAAATGTACTCTCGTGCAGTGATCCTTCACCAAACAATGCGGGTCATACAAATTATAGCTTCGGGTGTCGAAAGGATATTTCTTGATCTCTTTTGTTTCGACATCTGCGTGCTTGAGATTTCATATCTCGTACAACCTGATCTGCAACGGAAGAGTGGGCCAAGGTGCCTTCTTCTTCTGGTGCAGCCTAGCTGACAATCTTGCCGAGATGTGGTATGACACTTCTTGCATGACGAGCTTGTCCATGGCAAACTTCAGCAAAATATGTCGAGGCTTCTCTGCGCTACACATCCGTATGAAGGTGTTGGACGGTGAGGCATACCAATCTGCTATGTCGATAAGTGCCTCCATTGTTGCCTTTGACATGAAAGGTGGATCCTTCTCAAATATCATCTTGTACATAGGGGTGACAAAATGATCTGGCAATTGTGTGATAACTCCTCTGAAGCTGCATTTGGAAAACAATTTACAATAAGTATTCACAGAGGTTTTCGTCGATGTCCATGCCCACTTCATGCCTGGGAACTCCTGACGAGCATAGATTTCATCCAAGATGTAGGTGGACATGTATATTTCTTCTTGTTGATCTTTGGGTGGCTGGCAAGCTCCTTTTACCTATTCCTTCAGCCTATGAGCCAAAATGTAGGCCCAGTTGCATGCTTTGCCTTCACTAGCCAATTGGTCCAACTCGATCACCCAAATCTACGCGAAGGTCTCCGTGCTCTCTTGGCCATACAAGCGACATGGAAATATGACCAAGTATTGATACGCCTTCTGTAGTATCTTCATCTTGTAAACTTGGTTGGGTGTCATCCTGAATTTGGCTGGTTCCTTCAACCAATTCTTCAAGATATCCCTGGAGTTGGCATTGTTTTTCGGTATGCTAAAGGGTGTCTCCATGGTGATCATTGGCTTCGGCAAGTGATACATCTATTGATCATCCTGTGCCTTGAAGGTATCAATCTCTATCCCACTGACACTGCTCAATGTTGTCATCTTGGGATCAGTATGTGAGATGATCCAGTGTACCATGCCCACGCATGGGAACACAGGATACCTGCATGCAATCTGATACAAGCCGAACTTGTGAATGTTCACATAGAGTTGGTGGTCTTCAAGATCTTCCCCAAATGTGCCTGAGAATGCAACATTGACCTCTTGCCATTTCATCTTGATATCTTTGTCTATGATTAGCTTGGTGTCTTCATAGATCGTCAAACTTGTAAACACTCACTCAACCACTGCTCCAGTTGCACTTCCATCGGTGTCCTTTGACCTTACTCTCTTAGAGGCCATTGATCCTGAGCTACTGAGAGATGGAAAAACACCTGCTACATCTAGAGGCATGGTGACACACATGGAAATAAATATGTCAGTAAAAACCAAAGCAACTTGAGGGATGACATGCAACATACCCGAGGACTGACTGGTAAGGATTGCGTAATTTTCATTGGGAGGTCGGGAGACTGACTGCCAGAACTGTGCAAAAGGCAGTCTAGACTATCGGGAGGCTGGTTGACTACTAGAATTGTGCAGTGCGTAATCCAAGCTGGCTTGTTGGGTGCTGAGATTGCACAATGCGCAATTTCAGTTGGCAAGTGATGCAGGCCCAGGGACTGCATTGCACAATTTTTTGGGCCAACGGTCAATGCCTCCCAGAATTATGCAAGACAAGACTTGAGGGTAGTCACTGGCTAGAATTGCGCATTTTCTGGGAGGAAGGAAAAGCCTTCCCTCTCAGAATTGTGCAATGTTTTCTTAGTGAGGCAGAGTCTGGGCCAAGATTTCCCAAACCCATCGACAGGAAACTGAAATCAAATAAATATGTGAATGCATGGTGAAACTAAGTGTAAGTAGAGGTGAATGATCATGCATGTAAACAGTGAATGCAAGATTCAGAAAACAGAACAACATGCATGTTTGTGAAACGAGTCGTTGAATCGGCGACCATTCATGCAAAACAGTGTCATGCATGCGACAATAGTGAGATGCTAACGAAAGCTAAAATGGTGCTTGCACATGCTAACATGCATGCAAACGACAACAAGCGTTCACAGAAATCAAGCAGACAACACTCACATAAGCCAAAACACAAAAAGACAAGTTAAGTGGACTTACCCGGAAATAGCTAAGCTGGATGTGTCAAATACTCCTAGATGTGTCGTGGGATGTCATAGCTCCAAGATCGATGTGAATAATGAGATCTGAAGCATCGAATAAATAATTTTGAGGCTCATGACACATGTTGTCCCTTAAGAAACCAATTTCCTGGTTGTGTAGAAATTGTGCTTAAGACATTAATTTTATTTATGCATGTCACTTATTTGTATAATGTATCCTCATATGAAGGACCTGAAGGACTTGAATTTTAACCCTTAATAATTAGCTGACATGAAAATCTTAGAATGCCATGTGATGTTGAATATGAATGTTGTGTGAAGAATGCCTTGAGAAGTTAAAGATAATATGTTGTGTTTGACAGGAACTATTATCTGTAACTTAGAAGAAATATAGGGGTAGGAATTTTAAATATAGGAGCGCTCTTTTAAGTAACTTTAACTTCATTCACATAAGCAAACAAAGACTTGCAGCTTCATTACCATATTTAAATAAAGGAAGAAACATGATGACACATAACAAAGAAATTACAAAATCATACCCAACAATGTGTGGAAAATTTGTTATTCTTTCATTAATCATCAATTTATCAAGAATACAACAACATAATCTCCAGGTTCTTCAAAATTCAGATCTTTTTCCTATAATTTTTCCTCTTTTTATACATCATGGGACAGTTGGTAACTACCAAAATTGTCAAACCGCTTAACTACCTCCTAACTATCTAAAGTAAAAGTCATTACAGAATATTACATTGGATGGTAAAAGACACCTCATTCTTCTCAAGAAAACAAAATAAAAAGAAGTAATAGAAATTAGAGTATGATTGGTGATTGTTGCTCACTGTTTGAAGCTGTGGCTTGAGTATGTGGTCCTGTTGATGCATCTTTGGTCTGATCTATCATCCATTCCTTGCACTTTCTCCGTAAAGGTACATTTCACTTTTGTGCTCCTCTAACTTATCAAGTGTTATTCTGTAAGTTGTGATCCTACCATAAGTAGGCTTGTCAATAAATAGAGTCTTCACCATCCAGAGAAGCTTAAAATATTTGTTCAGGTAGTTCACAATGGTGGCTCCTTTTAATACTTCTATCTTTTCATGAGTGTTATCAACTTTTCTTTTTGCCTCAACCAGCAAAGTCTCATATTTTTTCCATGGCGGCAAGTTTCCCTGTAAATCCCAGCAAGAAGAAATTCCAACCCTAACCCTTTTATCAAACAAGATGTTAAACTTTGAAAGTGCTTCCTTCATCTCATTTATCTTCTTCTCAGCAGTAATGCGGTAGATGTTTCTGACAATCATTTTATTAAAATCAATTTCACATGATGTTCTGTCTGGCATGTCATGTTCCTTCAATTTCGCAGTAGATTTAGAGTTGATGAAATCTATCATCCTCTTTGCAAACTTTGATCTATCTAGATATTTTTGCTTATTTTTAATGACCACCTCTTCCATATCCTGAACTAGTGTTTTTTCTTCAGATATAATCACCAAAAACTCCCAAATGCCCTTGATAACCTCAATGAATTCATCCCATAGGATTTATATAGCTTGAATTAAGGACATATTGCCCTTCATTTTCTCCTCTAGCCTTTTGATTTCATCTTCAGCCCTCAAAAGATATTTCCTGTACTTATTTTCATTATCTTTCTCCCTTCTTACTTCTTCTTCACTTAAATTCAATAGATTACAAGTTGTTTCCAATTCTCTTTGGGCTTTCTTTACATCATGATCAATCATTTTAAGCTCTGTTCCCAACTGTAAAACCTGTGCTGCTGGATCATCTGTGTTGGTTGGCATTACTATTGTACAAACATGAGTGTCCACCTATTGTTGCATCTTTTCCAAAGATTCTTTAAGTAAAGAAACTTCTTCAATCTTCTGCAACACATCTTGTAGGAGCTTTTCCTTTTCATTTTCTACTTCAGCTATCTCTGCTACTATGGGACGCTCACCTGCAGGTAGATTTAACTTCTTTTCCAAAGCCCCAATCTCTAATTTGGTAGATTGAAATAATTTCTGAACAGCAGGTTGGTCATCTGGATTGACATCAATTTTGATGATAATATTCTTTAGCTCATCCACCTGAGCATTCAAAGCTCTAGAGTTGGCTTTCTCGAACTTTAACTGTTGAATCACCTTATTTAACATTTTTTTCCTTGATAGTTGTTGCATTTGTCTTATGTAGATCATTTACGATCAATTGGCCTTTATTCATATGCAAATTGATCTTGTCAAGCATTGGAAGCTTGTGAGTGTCAATAGTTAAGTTCACAGTCTTGAAATTTCTAGTAGACCCCACTGATATTTCAGTAGGATGAGAAAAATCAATTTTAAGTTGGCTCTTCTCCAAATCCATGGCAGATAGCAATCTAGTTTGTTCAGGAGTTACCTGAGACTCAGCTTGAGCCTCCATATTTAACTTCATCTTCTGATTTCTCTCAGCTATCTGAGAAAACATACTTTGAATTAAAGGAACCTGATCATGAATAGGTTCTCTGGAATATGGGGAAGCAGGGGCACCTTCTGTCTCTCCTAACTAAATCACCAAACCGAGTTGTGCTGAAGACATTGCATCCTAAAGCTTGGTCCTTTTTGTTGCTTCAAATTCTTCCTCATCCAGATCAATAACTTCCTCTCTAACCCTCTTGACCCCTTTTTTTGTAATGCTAGGGGTTTCAATCTCTATCCCATGAGTGTTTTGCAAACCTCCATTTGCCAATTTCTCTGTTTCAGGTCTACTTTCATGTACAAAGGCTGAATAGCCATTCTCTAGTCTTATTTTTGAAATAATTTGATGAGGATCATAAGCCCACTCAACCACCTGTAAAAGACACATATCATTCAACAATCTTTCAACCTCTTGGGTAGCCTGTCTGGTGTTTACAATGAAGGGTCCCACTGCTTTAGGCAACTTGAAGAAGAAGCCTTTCTTCATAGGAACAAAATGAACTTGATCAACATTTAAGATCTTCCTAATAAATTCAAGTGCAAAAAGCCTCATTGGCACAAATTTAGGTAACTTGTAAGGCTTGACAGAGGCTCCATAAAGCCTAATCTTTGCATGCTCTTCAAAGATGAACCAATCTCCACATCTCACATCCTTACTCAATTGAAGACACTCTTGAGCTTTAGGAAGGAAAGTTGGGGGTAGGCTTCCATTCAAAATTTTATAAGCCACTAGAAGGAATAAAGAAGTAAACTCAAATAAACCACTATCTCCTGGATCACCCCTTATCAAGTCTGTCCAAAATACCACTGACTGTTTCTTTTTATTGATATCAACAACATTTATCCCAAATTAGAAAAATGTTCAACATTTTGGTACAAAAATAAATAAGTAATGACTGAAGGAAATTTGAAGGAACCAGTGAGAGGAAAAGTCATAAATTGACTATTGACAGCATCTATCTAGAATGCTGGAATGTCTAGTACTATCTCAGGCTTCATCATTAACGAGAAAAATCCCAGCACACAACTTTATCTACCTGCTTGGAGTCTTCTTTCCCTAGAATATTGGAAATTACTTGCAACACAGGTCTTATGCCAATTGCAAATATTTCTAAAGAGAAGAGATTACCATCTAGGGAGAATTGACCAGATTTAGGGGCCAAGAAAGAGGTGACATGAGAGAGATCTAGAGGAGACACGTTATCATAATAAGAAATCATGGATTCTTCAGTAAAGGTGGTGTAAGTTCCAAACAAAGGGTAATTCAAAGCTTGGTGTATTAACTATGAGGTTACATGAAAAATATTCTCCCCTGATTGATTCATTACAAAACACTTCTTGGGGTACATTACTAAGGCTAGACATTGAATAAATTCAGGAAATAAATGAGTTCTGGGGACAAAAGCATATAGAACACCTGACTTGACCATTGCCATGAATATAGGAGACTTCTTATGGTTCGGAATGACCTCCTAATACAGTGAAAGGTGTTTAATTGTACAGAGGGTATCATAAATATCTCGTTCAACATCCATTAATGGGGTATGGATAATTAATGAGGAACTTACTTGTTTGGCCATGGTGACTGTAGGTGACAGTTTGCTAGTGACAATTGTTGATGATAGTTGTTGGGATGGTTGTTGATTCAGATTTGTTGAACTGGCTGCAAGGTTGCTTAGTACTAAAACAAAAGACTAATACAATGGGGTTTTTCTTGTCTTTTATACATATAATATTCAAACGGGGGGAAAAACCTGTAATTAATGTAACTAATTAATGGAGTGGCAGATGAGGTGACATGGTACGGTGAATGAGGTGGATGGTAATGAATGAGGGTGGCGGATCACATGGAGGAGATGAGATGGAGTGGAGCGATGGGGATGACCTGCTGTGGGGGTAGGGAGTGTATGGGATGTTCATCGAGCTTGAACCCCCACAACAATCTCAGGCCGTAGATCTCAGTCAAACACCTTGACATCATGGTCAACTCTGGGGGTTGAGCCTAAGTTATAACGCGTGCTTGTTTCTCCCCCACATAGCACTTTACCCTCTTCTTGAACCCATGCTTACTTAAATATTGTGATACCACTCGAATTTTAATATGGGTCAGGACCCCACCTTACTTTGGATTTGAATGCCATAAAAAATAAATCATTGTTTTCAGACTTTCACGTTCTCTTTTGATTTTTTAGAACATAATATTTTATTTTTTTTTATTTTTGTTTTCCGTGATAATATTACAAATGAAATTTAAACAACAACGGATGCTACAACATCTGGCTCCACCTGGGGATAGTGCTTTTTCCACAGAAGCACTAAGAACCATAGATCAATGCCTTCACCTCGGGCATGGAGTCACATATTGCCTAACCAATTTTAATTCTATGGAATTTGTACAATGAATTCACTTCGATATGTACAATGAAAGGATGCTTGTTCTTCAGAATTGGAAATAATGTTTGAGGTACCACCCATTGACAAGCAGCTGTAAAGTTTCACCATCAAGATTCTCTAGGAAGAATGTATTATTTCCCCTTGCTTCTATGATCCTGAATGGGCCATACCATAGAGGATCAAACTTTCCATATTTTCCCTTATCTTCTCTTTTAGTATCCCACCTTAATACCAAGTCTCCAACTTTAAAATCAATTTCTTTGGTTTTTCTGTCAAAAATACCCTTCATCTTTGATTGATACATAATCAAATTATCTCATACCTTATCCCTGCTTTCACTCAACTCTAATACCTTATGCATCCTTCTTATTATAGCATTGGGCTCTTCTTTTGACTCTTGAATAATTGCAATCACGGGCTTCACAAGTTGACTAGGGAATAAAGCTTGAGTTCCATACAACTAACTCAAAAGGTGATTTGCATGTAGACCTTTTTGTAGTCACTCGGAAATCCCATAGACCAAACTTTAATTTCAAATCCCAGTCTTTTTGATTCTCTGCAATAGTTTTCTTAAGAATTTTCATCAATGTTTTGTTAGTGGATTCAGCCAGTCCATTTCCCTAAGGATGATAAGCTGTTGAATGAGATAAAATGACATTATACTTCTGACAAAAAGCAACGAACTTAATTGAAATGAACACTTGAGAATTATCAGTTATGATTTTGATAGGGCATCCAAATCTGCTGAAAATGTTTTCCTCTAAAAAATTCATCACCACCTGGTCATTTTCCTTTTTAGTAGGTATAGCTTCTACCCACTTGGTGAAATAATCAGTAGCTGTAAGAACCCACTTGTGCTGTCCACTTGAAGGTGGGTTAATTTCTCCAACAAATTATAGCCCCCATTGTCTGAATGGTTCTTCTATGAAGACTGGGATTTAATGGCAAGGGAGCTAACCTCTTTTTCTCAGCAAAAATTTGACACTTCTAACAGCTTCTCACAAACTTATATATATCACCAAATAGGGTGGGCCAAAAAAAACATGCCTGGAGGATTTTGTGTGCAGTAGCTTTCCAACTATAATGTCCACCACATAACTTCTCATGATAATCTTTGATTGTCTCTGTAGATTCATCCTCTGTTAAACATAACATAAAATTCCCACAGGATCGTTCCAATACAATTTGCCCTCTACAATCACATATGGTTGTGCCTTGATTTTTATTGCTCTATATCTTGTTCTATCTAATGACTGGGACAAGAGAGAAAACATAAATAATGAATTATGTGCTTGTACCATTTTGAACACAAAAATTTATATCGGATCTTCATACCCGGGTTTGATTTTTTTTCACCTTCTTCAATTATTTCCTCATTTACAGGTGTTAGCAAGTTGATTCCCAATGCCTGAAAATTTGACTCTGTCAACATCTTTGCCAATCCCTGCCCTTTCACCAACTTTGTGGGCTTTATGTCCAGGTCATATTCTTGGATCTTAGCTATCCATTTTCCTCTTTTTCCTTCCACATAACTCTGGACTAAGACATCCTTTACTGCAACATTTGGTACATAAGCAATGATTTGTCACTGTAGTACATAAGTATTGAAGGCCTTTAGGGCTTTTACCAAAGCATATACCTATTTTTCAAGGATATTGTATTTGAGTTCAGCATCTCTGAGAATCTTGCTAAAGAAAGCAACTGGCTGCTCTTTTCCTTCATCATTTTTCTGTAACAAAATAGCAACTATTGAGTTAAGTGATGCAAATGAAAAAAGATGAAAGGGCTTTTGATAATCATGGCTAATTAAAACTGGAGCTGCTTGTAATGCTTCTTTGATCCTGGAGAATGACTCTCTAGCTTCCTTGGTCCAATGTACTTCATTTTCCTTCTTCGACATATTGGTAATCTCTTTTACAATTTCAGCATAATTGGACACAAACCCCCTTAAAAAATTATCTTTCCCAAAAATTTCTGAATGTCTTTCTTACTCCTAGGCAGGGGTATTTTTTGCACAGCTTGCACCCTTGTTGGATCTATCTTCACTCCATATCTAGAAACAATGTGCCCCAACAGTTTTCCTTCTTCTAGAGAAAAAATAGACTTCTTAGGATTCAAAGAAATCCCAAATTCTCTACATTTCTCAAAAGTATTTTTAAGATGGTCCAGATGCTCCTCATATGACTTAGAGAAAACAGTGATGTCATCCAAGTATATCACTACAAACTTTGTTGGGCTTGGAATCCCCCCATGGCATGTTTTGGGGCTTAAATCCCAAGTTTTGAATAAGTCTGATGTAAAGACTTCACAACTTATGGGTGCGGAGCGCAAAGTTGTAATTGAGTCACAGGGTTGTCTGCCATTACTTTTGTAAATGTAATGTTGGCTTAAGAGTTCTACCCATGGTTAGTAGACCATGGGATTGTATAAGTAGAGCAAGGCTCTAAGCTATAAGTAGACATCTAAGGAAGAATGATGATGGAATAGAAGAGTCAAGTCAGATCTAAGTATAGAGTCGAGTCATTGGGTTGTAGAGTAGCAGAAGGATCTATAGCTGAGTGCACAGAGGCCTAGTAGTCTGCAGTTGAGTGCGCGGACCCCTGCAACTGAGTGCGCAGGGCAGGTTGAGTCTGCAATCTATTGAAGCATTAATAAAGAGAAGTTCTACAATAATTTTCTATATCTTTTCCTATTTTATGCATTGAAGTATATTGAGTATACATATTGCAAATTTATTGTTTATTTGCTGCGTGAACTTATATGAATGTGTTAAGTGAATATAATATAAAGTATCTGTTTATGCGAAGATAACTAATTTTTATAAGAAGATAAGTGAGATCCGTGGTGTGACTTGGGGAGATAACGTAGATCCCTACTCTAGCAGGGCGAAAGCCCCACAGGCCCTAGCTAGGGGTGCACGAAGACGAATATAGTAGGGCCACGAAGGCCTCGCAGGCCAGAAAAGTGTGCAAAGCAACCTGTGTAGAAGTATTCACAATTGGATTGAATCAACCTCTCACACATCTCAATGGTGCAGAAACCTAGTTCCATCATCCCCCCATACTACATCGCGTGAGAACTCAGTCCGCGCTCCACGAACTGTTGCCGAAAGGGCCAGTAGTACATGGATTTGTTTGGCCAACTAACTCTGAACCTAGGTCAGGCCCCAACAAGCCAACAAATGGTTCCATTGCCGGGACTGGTATCTACATAGAGATGTCTAATGTCGCATCACTGGAATCCAACTAATAGGGAAATCAAAGGCTAGATTGATAGGAGAATTCACAAGTTCGTGGCGCAGGAGAACAGGAATCCGTGACTGACAAAAGAAGAGTCGTTAGACTGCTACCTACAAATAGAGATCCACGAAACTTTCTTCGCATCTTTCCCTATAGAGCTGTATGAGTGGATCGTGAAGCTAACAGATAGCCAAGGGAGGTACAAGCTTGACAGTCCTATAGTGTGGACCCCTAAACTGGTGCACAGATTGGAAGCATCAGAGGATAAGATCACCCACACTATTAGTCACTGACTCGATCGAATTATAGGAGGATTCATTATTGAGTTCGCGGTAGACACTTCAGTCAGCTACAATGAAGCAGAGCGATGCTTTCTCAAAGAACCGCGAGGTAAGTACGTAAATTTTTTGAACACTTGGATTAAAATGCTATTATGTGAAAAGTGTATTATGCAGTTACATTGATGTTCGGGGCTACGCGAAGTGGGAGAATTTACATAAACGAAGGAAGTACAAAACTAGAAACTATCCCCTTGATTTCACCTCCGCGAAGGGACGAGGAAGAGCTCGTGCAGGTATCTCCGCACAGTGCAATCAATTTGATCAGACAGAGGATTCCGTGCATACCACCCTGACCCACACTACTGTCAGTTTCATCGTCATCACAGTCGTCTTCGCCCGTACCACCTCCACCACCACCAAGTTTTAATATGGCAAGCTCGATAAAGTTGTCTATGTTCAAGGGAGTGGGAAATGAAGATCCAGACAGTTTTGGTTCGTTGTAAAAGCTGCATGGGAAGCACAGAGAGTGACAGATGATGCTATCAAGAAAGCCATGTTGGTTAGCACTTTGCAAGATCATGCACTGACCTGGTACATTAAGCACTCAAGTGATCATCTGAATGCAGGTATCGCGGATGTCCAATCAGCACTAACTAGGGAGTTTAGCAGGCCGAAGTTAGAAGTGCAGTCGATCATTAGGTTCAAAGAAATCACAATGCTACTAGGAAATACCCCTTGGGAGTTGGATCAAAGGCTGAAATGCATGATTCCCCAAGCCAACATGACTCTAATAGATGGACAGTACCACGAGTGGTTTGTAGCATCACTATCTCCGCATTTGAGGAACACGTTGTCACAGCAAAGATTGAAAACTCAAGCTGAAGCTTTAGAGACCATGATGAGGTTACATGAGACCTAGATACAAGATCCTAACCTAGGAGTTCATAAGATCCACACGCAGTTGAGAAAATTATACCTTGAGATGCAGAGTCTGAAACAAGACAGGACAGCTCGCTTGGAAGTGCGCGAAGAAGTATGGTGCATAAACTACATGGGTCAGGGACATGACAAGGACCACTGCATGGTGTTTGCAAATTACCTCGTATGAGGAGGGCCGATGCTGTTGATACCATAGGCACAAGTAGGACCTAGTGTGTTGCCTGCTTTGTGGTGCACGATTTGTCAAATAGGAGGAAAACATGTTATGGACAATTGTCATCTATTGCAAAAGTACACGCAGAACTTGCAGTGGTTGTTCTGTAATTTATGTAGATCAGTGGGACATGATGAGCATACCTGTAGAAGCTATGAGCTAATGATACATAGGATTCCCACCTACAGATTTCAGGCTGAAACACAGCCTCTTGACTAGAACGCAGGAATGACGCGAACCAGATTTCAGGGGCGTGGACGAGGCCAGGGTGGAGGAGGACCTAGAAGAGGTCGCTCACAGCGGATATGTTACAATTGCGGGGGGCTAGGACATTATGCCCTTGATTGTACGAATCCAATGTATCCATCATGTCTGTATTGTACCTTGTTTGATCACGAAACAGAGGATTGTCTCACACTGATAGCTAGGTTGCGCGACAAAGGAGCACTCCAACCTCCCCTGAATCAGAACCTGCAAATGATGAGGTCTGACCCACGTGAGGAAGACCCTAATGTGAACATTATGCTATGAATTGGAATTACAACAGGAGATGATAAAGGCAAACAGTCTGAAGATAGTACTTGGGTTTGCAAGACTCCGACGAAAGAACCAAAGTTTGATTTGAAGTGCGCTAAGGAAACCTTCATGGAAGCCAGGGAGAGCTTTGCTGATGCCTCCACTTTAGGAAGCAAAGACAGGCTGGAGCCAGAAATGGACCCATCTATGCTAACGAAATTCCTAGAAACATGCATGAAGCTACTACACGACAATAAGGCTATAAAAGGATTGCAGGAACTCATTAATAGATGCACTTGGACTGTGCTAGGAGATCCGCGCGTAGTTCGGAAGATTGGAAAGCATGCGTCAAGGACAGGAAGGGAAATGAGGTTGACACACAGATCGTAGAATATGAGATGGACCTAGGATCGGACGCGAAAATTCTACCAAATCAGACGTGGGAGCACATGGGAAGGCCTACGCTGCAATGGTCTCTTATCCAGCTGCAAATGGCGAACCAGCAAAAGATCATACCTATGAGGAGATTGTAGGGAATCACCGTGGATATTGAAGGGGCAAGCGTGTTAGTAGACTTTGAAGTGATAGAGATTGTTGATGACAACAATCCCTACCCTGCACTCTTAGGAATTGATTGCGTCACTGACATGAATGGAGTGATAAATCTAAAGAAGCGCAAGATGATTTTTGAGAAAAAGTCCTTGCACGTAATCGTACCTTTCAACCCTACTGATGTATCGCGCTACATTGAGCCAGTGCATTACTATGAAAGTGATGATGACTTAGACTGCATCTACAAGATAACCACGCAAGACAAATATTGGGTAAATCCCACCACGGATGGATGACTTTCATGGGAGCGTGACAACACCTGTACTTCAGATTTCGATGAAGAAACAGAGTGATGGCAGAACAAGTTACATGAAGTAACCACACTTAACTGTAATATGATGACAAGATCGTTGCGCTACATTTCCACAGAAATGAGGGATCTACCTAGTTATGAAGGATTAGGTGAGGTAGATGTTCTTGGACAAATTTGAAAAAGAGGTACCAGAGAAGCAACGTTTTGAAGCCTTGAATTGGGTACTACGCGCTATACCTGCAATATGGTGGGGTATGCATAAAAGGAACTTCGAAGACTAGCACGCGTGCGGGAGGATGATGCGCATGTGTTTTGAGAAGCCTCCAATGCGACTAACAGATAAATATAACGTACAGGATGATCTGCGCATGCACTTGGCCAAGTGGACGAAGGCCTATGGAGAAGAACCACAATCAGAGTGGGTGCACCTGTTTTTTCATACCCTAGATGTTATACCCATGAACTGGTATGTAGAGACAAAACTGCACCATGGGACGAGCAAATGGGATATCTTGCACAAAGGGTTCCTGTTAACCTTCACTTTTGAGGATCGTTGGTGGGACATTGTTGATGACATAATCCAAGTAGTAAAAGCAGCTATCTTTAAGATACCACAGGAGCCAATAGAATTGATTTAGCCAGAATGGGTTGCTCAGCTGAGTTGCACGCTAGAGTGTTATAATATAAATACTGAGGAAGACGGCGAAGATCCGCAAAAAACTAACATTCCAAAAATAGAATGCCATCACGAGGTTTGAGGACCACTGATTGAAGACCCTAACATAATAGCACTGGTAAAAACAAAGCAAGTGAACATTGGTACGGAAGCCGAACCTAAGTACGCAATGCTCGGCAACTATTGGGATGACGCAACGGTGGATAAGGTTGCTAAGTTACTCCACGAGCACCAGGACTTATTCTCAACCAATATCACGGACTTAAAAGGGATCATCAGAGATTTAGGAATGATGAGGATCACATTAAAGCCCAATCCGAAGCTAGTTAAGCAGAGGCCTTACCGCTTGAATCTGAAATACAAGGAGAAGGTCCGCGTAGAACTAGACAAAATGCTCGCAACAGGAATCATTGAGCCGGTGGAAGAATACGATTGGGTAAGCCCTATGGTGGTGCAGGAAAAGAAGTAGAAGGGTGAGATAAGAATATGCGTGGATCTCAGAAAATTGAATGATGCATGTGTGCATGACCCATTCCCAACTCCGTTCACAGATGAAGTATTGGAAAATGTTGGCGGGCAAGAAGCATATTATTTTACTAACGGCTTCTCAGGGTATGACCAGATCAAAATCGTGCTTGAAGATAGGAGCAAGAACACCTTCGCGACTAAGTGGGGCTGCTTTCCATACACTATTATGCCATTTGGATTGAAGAACGCGTCGACCATCTTTCACGCATAGTAGTGGCAGCATTCAAAGAATATATCCACAAGTTCCTGGAGGTTTACCTAGATGATTGGACTGTATTTGGATTGGTTAAGCACCATGTAGCAAGCTTATGTTTGATGCTGGATACCTGCTGAAGACACCAAATGACATTGAACTAGTTCCTTTGGGAACTTGCTGGGACACATGGTTTGCAAACAGGGACTGATGGTAGACCCCGCGAAGATTGCGGTGATTCAGAATTTGGAAGCACTGTGAAGTGTGAAATAGCTGCGCGCTAGCTTGGGACATACGGAGTACTATAGGAAGTTCATCAAAAGTTATGCCCAGATCACTGCAGCGATGGATAATTTGTTGAAAAAATATGTCACATTCTGTTGGAACAATGACTGCAAGAAAATCCTGGACGTACTAAAAGAAAAAATGGCCTGTGCGCCGATCCTGGTCTTCCCGAAATGGGACGAGGAGTTTCATGTCCATGTCGACGCATCGTGTATAGCACTGGGAGCGATACTAACACAGGAGTGTGAATAGGGCTTGGATCACCCTATCGCATTCGCAAGTCACCGATTGTCTAAAGTAGAAAAGAACTATTCCACAACTGAATGCGAGGGATTGACTATGGTGTACGCACTCCTTAAATATCTGTACTATTTGCTAGGCGGACACTTCAAGATGTATACAGATCATTCCACGCTGAAATACTTGGTCAATAAGCCTGTGTTGGGGGGGCGCATATGCAGGTGGCTTTTATTGTTCCAAGAATATGATTTTGAGGTTGTTGTGAAGCCTGGGCACCTGAACGCGGGACCGGATCACTTGTCGCGCATTGAGACAGGAGAGGAACCTACTAGTTTGGAGGAAGGATTACCTAACGCACATCTTTTTGCTGTGTGCGTAGCGGATGGACACTTTGAAGATATAATCCACTTTCTCACAACCAGAACTGCGCCGAAAGGGTACTCTGTCGAGAAGAAGAAGGAACTGGTGGTGCGCATGACAGATTTCTCTATCATTACGGGGCACCTATATAAGATGGGCAATGATGAGATACTACGAAGGTATGTACCTGAATTTGAGCGAAGTCATATCCTTGCAGACGCGCATGGGGGAGTTGCGGGAGGACACTATGAAGGAAGAGCGACCATGCAAAAGATTCTCTGTGCAGGGTTGTGGTGGCCAACCCTTCATCAGGATTCAAAAGCACATTGCAAGGCCTGTGATGTATGTCAAAGAACAAGTAAACCATCGCGGAAGGACAAGATGCCTTGGAATCCGCAAATGACGCTGCAGCCCTTTGAAAAGTGGGTGATTGACTTCGTAGGACCTATCAAACCTCAGGGAAAAATGGGCACGAGATACATTATCACTGCGACAGAATACCTGACTCGTTGGGCAAAAGGACAGACATATAAGATTGCACGGCCGCCACGGCTATGAAGTTTTCATTTGAGCACGTATGGACATGATTTGGATGTCCAAAGATCTTGATGAGTGATCGTGGTACACATTTCCTGAACGAGACCATTGGTGTGATGACCGAAGAGTTTTAGGTGTATCATCAGAAAAGCACCTTGTATCACCCACAAGCCAATGGAACAGTAGAAGCATTTAACAAAGTCCTAGAGACTGCACTGACCAAAGTATGCAACGCACAACGAAGTGATTGGGACCTTCGCGTACCTGCAGTATTATGGGCTTATAAGAAAACATGCAAGAAACTGATGGGACAAACACCTTTCTGACTGGTCTATGGAGTGGAATTTATAATGCCAATGGAGTATACTGTACCTAGTCCACGCATCACAACGCTCACAGGTATGATGGACCGTGGAGCCCTAGAGGTGAGGCTCGCACAATTAGAGGAACTTGAAGAGGAAAGTTTTTTGGTTGGATTCCATCAGCAAGTACAAAAGCAACATGAAAAGGCCTGGCACAATCGACATATTAAGTTGCGCACCTTCAAGGTAAACGATTTGGTGTTGCTATATGATAGTAATTTTGATAAATACCCGGGAAAGTTCAGAATGTATTGGTTGGGACCGTATGTTGTTAAGGAAGTCACAGAAGGAGGCGTGGTGCAGCTGGCAAAGCTAAAAGGTGAACCTTTCCCAGGCAAAGGGAATGGCATTCAATTGAAGCCATACATGGGTGGCCCAACCATCTGACTAGCTGATAGAAGCACAGTCGTCATGCTCCTAGGAGCTACAATAAGGCGCGGGACTATAAACAGGTACAAAGAAGCAGTTCCGACACCGCGGTCTCAGAACAGCGCGTACATGAGATATAGCAGGCAGTCGCTCCATGCGTTACCGACCTTGCAGAAGTCCGAACAGAGTTGGGAGGTCTCCACGCAAAGATCTCCGCACCAACAGAGTAACTCAAGGGCGAGTCACGATGTTTGTGTTGGGGGCTTGTTGGGTGTGGAATCCCTCAAAGGAATGTTTTGGGGCTTAAAGCCCAAGTTTTGACCAAGTTTGATGTAAAGACTCCGCGACTTATTGGCACGGAGCGTGAAGTTGTAATTGAGTCACAGGGTTGTCCGCCCTTACTTTTGTAAATGTAATGTCGACTTAAGAGTTCTACCCATGTTCTGCGGACCATGGGATTGTATAAATAGAGTAAGGCTCTAAGTTGTAAGTAGACATCTAAGGAAGAATGATGATGGAATAGAAGAGTTAAGTCTAATCTAAGTATAGAGTCGAGTCATTGGGTCGTAGAGTAGGAGAAGGCTCTATAGATGAGCGCGCAAAGGCCTAGTAGTCCACAGCTGAGTGAGCGGACCCCTGCAACTGAGTGCGTAGGGTGAGTTGAGTCTGTAACCGATTGAAGCATTAATAAAGAGAATTTCTACAATATTTTTGTGTATATTTTCCTGTTTTATGCATTGAAGTATATTGGGTATACATATTGCAAGTTTATTGTTTATTTGTTGCGTGAACTTATATGAATGTGTTGAGTAAGTGAATATAATATAAATTATATGTTTACGTGAAGATAACTAATTGTTATAAGATGATAAGTGAGATCCGTGATGTGACTTGGGGAGATAACGCAGATCACTGCTATAGCAGCACGAAAGCCCCATAGCCCCTAGCTAGGGTTTCCTGAAGATGAATATAACAGGGCTACAAAGGCCTCGCAGGCTAGAAAAATGTGCAAAGAAACTTGCGCAGAAGTATTCACAATTGGACTGATCCAAAAAGGATTCAGTTTTACCTCCAGATCAAAGTCTTCCAATTCAGTTGAAAGTGGGATCAAGTCGAAGTGCTCGACGAGACGATTCTAATGGTGTGAACGACGCAAAAATTCGATTTCAGATGAAGAGGTTAAGGCTAGTCAAAATTTCAGGCAAACTAGGGCAAAAAGTCAAAGTCAAACTGGTCAACGGTCAACAAGTCAATGCTTACGTCAGTAGGACACGTGTCGTCCCGAGGATGCGCCACACGGTTTTGATGACGTCAGCAAGGAAGGTGATGTAGCAATTTGTGATTGGTGCACATGGGCCAATCCAGTGCTGACACATGGTAGCCTGGATTTACCCAGTGTTAGCATGCAAATCCCAAAATTTGGGGGTCAAGGAGGATCGAACCCCTAACCTCTCGAAATAGCAATGACTTTGCTAGATTACACACACCGATTGGGCTATGGTTTGGATCTTGTTAACTAAAGAGATGATATTATATTTAATGTTGCAAGTTGGGTACGCTGAAAAAAGGGTCGGACGGTCAGGGTCAAACCCAGACCACTGGTCCCTTGGCATCAAATGTTTGTTATGTAATCGTCGGAATAGGAACCATGTTAAATACATGGTACAATTTCAAGCCATACACGATATATCATATCATAACTATATCATATGATATAAAAAACCATATCCAAACATTAAACCATATCAAATATGTGATAACATGTGTGATATGATATCCATATAAAAGGGCGGAAGTGTCGGGCGGGGGTTTCGACCCACCAACCTCCCTCCATATAACTCAAAGTTTGCCAATGCGCCAAGGATATCAAACTTGTGAGGGGAGTGAACTAATCATGTTTTATTGCAGGCATATATCAGAACTCTACTACATTTAGTAGCACCCTGCTAATTTTGGTGGAACTACCAAATTTGGAGGTGAATTTGGCAAAGAAGATAGAGTTTGTGGTTTTTGGGAGTTCCAGAGGTTGATTTGTCAGAAAGGGGTCATGTTTATAGGCATTTTGCACCATCTCGATGCTATGAATTCACTGGTGCTATTATTTTCAGCATTTGAGTTGCAGAATTCTGAAGGGTTCAATGTCATCAAGAAGCTCAAGACAGCTCAAGAGCACTGATTGAAGGAATCAAGTCCAAGAGAGCTTGGATCTATTTTGTAGCGACAACCAAGGATATAGATGGTATTCTAAGCCCATTGGTTCAATCAATAACCATTGGAGTTGAGTGTGGAACTTGTAAAATAATTCAAGCCATAATCCCAAAGAGCCAACTAAAATTAACAAGAGCTCACGGAGACGTAGCCCACGAGAGTTGGGTGAACTCCTAATTAAACTTGTTGTCTTTTGTGGTTGCTTATTTGTTGCATTATATGGCTGTTATGTGTGTTTAATATCAGCAGAAATAAATCAACTTAAAGCACTTAAACATTTAAAAGCAAACAAATACATACACCTGTTTCAAGTACTTAATTCCGCAATTGTCAACATATGCTAGATCATATATTTGTAAGATTTGGAGTGAGAGGTTATTGTAAGAATAACAAGATGTTAAACCATCATTTCAGATCATGGACTAAATCAACCTCTCAAACATCTCAAGGATGTGGTAACTTGGTTCCACCATCCCCCCATACTGCTTCGGGTGAGACCTCAGTCCGCACTCTACGGACTGTTGCAGAAAGGGCCAGTAGTACAAGGATTTGTTTGGCTAACTAACTCCGAACCTGGGTTAGGCCCCAACAAGCCAACAAACTTATCACCCACAAATGAAATGTCCATAGCCCTCTGAAATGTTGCCCCTGCATTCATCAACCCAAAAGGCATTCAAGCATACATGAAGGTTCCCCAAGGAGTTGTGAATGCAGTCTTTTTCTGATCTTCTTTATCAACAGCCACCTGGTTATACCCAGAGAACCCATCCAGCATTGACATTCTGAATGATCCAGCAACCTTTTGTAGCACATGATCCATTTTAGGTAATGGATAGTTATCTTTTAAGGAAGCCCTATTTAGATTTCTAAAATCCACACATAACCTTATTTCTCCATTTTTCTTCTTTACAGGTACTAAATTGGCCACCTAGTTAGAGTATCGAAGTGGAACTATTATCTTGGCATCAAGAAGCTTTTTGACTTCTTTCTCAAACAATGGTAAAAGCAAAGGACTGATCTGCCTGAGTTTTTGCTTAAATGGTTTAATCCCTTCTTTCAAGGGAATCTTGTGATGAATAATGCTTACATCATATGTCTTAAGATCCTCATAGAAATAAGGAAAAACATTAGTATACTCCCTGAGAAGCTCAATATATCTCTCCTTATAATTAAATGGAACTCCGTTAAATAATTTGACTAACTTGGGCTCCTTCTGGGTTCCAATATTGTGATCTTGAATCTGCTCATCCTCTGGAATTTTCTCTGAACTGACAGTTACATCATTGGAGTTACAAAGTCTTTCAAGAGGGACAAGCCCCCTTGGCAGAATATTATCTTTCAATTGAATAATATTTTGATTAACTATGGAATTTTTAAAACCACTTACTTCTGCACCTTCTGTTGTTTCATCTCCATCTTGATCAATCTCGGTGCCCTGAAAATTTGCAATCATAGTCAAGAATTCCTTAATTTTTTTATCATCCTCAAAAACCTGCCAGTGTTTTATGTTATCTAGAACAAAAGGTCTGTGCCTCATTTCAACCTCATATCTCAACCTTGGATTTATAGGAGGCCTAAAGGTGCTGGCAACCACAGCTAATGAGTCTGCTAACCTATTCCCATCTCTTGGAATGAAATGTATGTTGAAAGCCTCAAAGAACTTCTCAACTAAATCCCACACTTCATTTTTGTATGCCCTAAGTCTAGGGTGTTTTGTTTGACAATGATTTTTGATTTGATTTATAATCAACTCTGAATCTCCAAAAATAGAAATAGACTGGACTCCCATTTGTTTTGTTGTTTGAAGAGAAATGATCAGGGATTCATATTCTGCCACATTATTAGTTGCTTCAAACTCCAATTTAAAAGAAAATGGGATCATATTACCTCCAGGTGTAATTAAAAGGAAACCAGCACATGTTCCTTCTTTAGAATAGGCTCCATCAAAGAAGCACTTCCACACCCCTTTTTTTTTCAGCTCTGTATTTACACAAGCTGAAGTACGCTGCCTCTGATTATCTTCAGCCAACTCTACATTGTCATGTAGCATGAAACAAGAAAAGTTATTTTTTTCTTGGATGTATACAGGTGAATTACTTTCTCCGTTCTTTGTGATTGTTTTAGAAAATCTTGTTTCTCTATATAGCCTTCTCTCTTCTTCACCAAAAATTGGTATGATAGCATAAGTAAAATCCAATTTCAGAACTCCCCCCAATTTAGCCCCCCATGACCAAGATAGCAACATTCAAAACCTAGTAGGGATATATGGTACCACTACATCCATTACCAAGCTTCTAGCTAGGATCTGGGCTAATGACACCACCATATCTTTAATGACCCCGAGACACTTGAATTTATTTGAATAAAAAGAATACAAGTCTCTGTAAGGTTTAGTAACTTGTAGGTTTAGTTGTTTCATTACTATTAGTGACATAAGGTTATGTGAAGCTCTTGAATCAAACATACAATTTTACAAGAGGAAACCATGAATCAATAAAGAAATGTAGAAAGGAGGTGTTGAAGAATCTATCTCCTCCACATGTGGACAAAAAACCACTACTGGTTTATCTTCTTGCACATTCACAGTGTCATTTATATTCACATTCTAAGATAGGTTGATAAACTCAGCAATCTCTCTTTGATAAACTAGTGTTTTGACCAACTCTGTGAGGGGCACCTGAATTCTGATTTTTTCTAACTCTTTAGTGAGACTAGATACATGGACCTGTTTAGTATTCAATTCATTTTCATCTTCACTTTTCTTCATCACTGAAATCTCTTGTGGAATGGAAACAAATTTTCTAAAGGAATTTTATCACTTTTATCTTGAGAAAACTCACCTTGAAGTTTTGAGTTTTGCTATTTGTATTCTGCTGTTGCTTTCCTTTATTTAATTGTTTTGTAGGCTGTGGTTCTTGTGGAGTCGCCTTTTGTAGGGGAGTTGGAACTTGCTGCTCATCTTCATTTTCTTGAATTCTGGATCTTTTTCTTAATCTCAAGTCATATTTCTTATGTACTTCTGCCTGCATAAAATCAGTAAATTGCTTCCAATATTCATCAATTGCATTCTCATCATAAATGGCATCTGTTTCATAGTCTTGTCCCTCAACACCTAGTTCATCTTCATCTCCTGCATACAACGTGGAAATATGATCATCATGATCTTTGGAATGCTCTGGTACTTCATCGGGATCTACCTCTAAGTAAAGTGGTGCTTGAACCTGATCTTGGTCTTTTCTCTCTTTTTGCAAAATTTGTAGAGGTTGTCTTCTATATTGAGGGTTAAAGTTTTTGTTTTGTTGTACTTGTCTCTGAGAATTATTACTCTCCAACTCCAGTTTAATCAATTTACTAGACAAATTTTTAATCACATTATTCATATCCTCTAATGTTTGACTTTGAGAGGATTCCTCTTTGGCCTTTCCCTTATCTTGGGTAGGTTGTGCCTCTAGTGCTTTACCTACAGTGACCAGATTTGCTTCTATCTCTAAAGCATGAATTTGGATCTGATCAAGAGTTGTGGATCTTCTCTCCCTCAACATGAACCCAAAATCTGATTCAAATTCCCCTGCAAAAGTTATTTTTGCACCAGTAGGAGGGGGCTTGATCTCCACTGGAAGACTATTGTAAAGTTTATTGAACCTTCTGATGAACTCAACAACACTTTCATCAGATTTATTTTTAATAGCATTAAACTCTGCAAGTGAATACCCATGGTCTCATTTCTCTCCCCATCTCTAGGTGATCTAGCGCTCCATCTCTTCCCATGTAGGAATAGATTTATTAGGAAGCCCTTTAAAGCAATTTCTCGCTTCACCATCCAAGGATTGCACAAAAATTCTTAAAACAACATCTAGGTGTTCAACATTGAGATTTTCTGCAAAATTACAAAACACTGCTATATGCTTCTCTGTTGTTTGTTCATCCTCCCCTGAGAAATGAGGAAGAATTTTTAATTATTCTTGAGGCATTGGATTCAGCTGTTGTGGTAACTGAATAGGTGTATACCTATTCAACAAGAATGCACGTGCTTCCATGTTTTCTTATGAACTCACTGAACCTTGAGTACCAATAGATGTAAAACCCGTCTTAGGAGTAAATGGAGTATGAAAAGGTGGCAATGTAGTTATAGGTTCAGGTTGAACAACTATAGCAGATATATTTCTAAATACTGAGAAAGAAACAGATTCTAAAGACTGTTCTTGATAGTTGGGTTCTTGAAATGAAGTGGATGTAAAAGGTAGCTCTTGGTCAATAAAAGGTGAATGTTTGGATGAAATATGTGTTGAACTGCTACCAGGTGCAGACAGTGTAGGACATGGTGTAAATGCAGTTTTTGGCCTTCCAACCCTCTTGGAAACTAGTCTCTTAGGGTCTGAAAGGGCTTCAACTTTTTGCTGTGAGGTATCTGACCTCGCAAGAGGCCTATTTGAAGCCAGAGTTATTGTCTTTTGTTCGATACAGTGAAATATTCCCTCCTCACTAAACAACAAGAGGAAAATATTGAAAACCTAGGGAAAAATGTTCTTGATTTCGACCCTGGAAACGACGCCAATTAATGTTGTCCCTTAAGAAACCAATTTCCTGGCTGTGTAGAAATTGTTCTTAAGACATTAATTTTATTTATGCATGTCACTTATTTGTATAATGTATCCTCATATGAAGGGCCTGAAGGACCTTACTTTTAACCCTTAATAATTAGCTGACATGAAAATCTCATAGTGCCATGTGATGTTGAATATGAATGCTATGTGAAGAATGCCTTGAGAAGTTAAAGATAATATGTTGTGTTTTACAGGAACTATTATCTGTAACTTAGAAGAAATATAGGGGTAGGAACTTTAAATATAGGATCCCTCTTTTAAGAAACTTTAACTTCATTCACATAAGTAAACAAAAACCTGCAATTTCATTACCATATTTAAAGAAAGAAAGAAACATGATGACACATAACAAAGAAATTACAAAATCATACCCAACAATGTTTGGAAAACTTTTGATTCTTTCATTAATCATCAATTTATCAAGAATACAACAACATATTCTCCAAGTTCTTCAAAATTCGGACATTTTTCCTATAATTTTGCGTCTTTTTATACATCATGGGACAGTTGGTAACTACCAAAACTGTCAATTATTGTTTAATTTTTGGATTTACTGATTTGATAATCAGTATTATTTTTGTGAATTACTTACTGAGTGTTGTTGGTTTATTATTTCAGTTAAGAGGTCTCAATAGGATGTGTTTTCGTATCCATAATGTCAGTTAATTGAATTACTTCATTAACTTGATATTCATTATAAACAAGACATATTTAAATCCCAATATTTTAAATATCTTGCTCTTGGTTGGGTTAGATCTATATCTGCCTAATTGAGATAGGATTAAGATAGTTCCTTTTGCTTGCTTCTTAGAATAAGTTTGCATTTAGATTAAAGTTCTACATTCTTTTAAGTCCTCTTATCAAAAAGGAAAAATTTTAGTTGTGGCTTGGCTGAACCCAAATCAGCTTAAGGGTCATTCTCTTGCCTGATTAGCAAGAAGAAGTGATTTGATATCCCTGTCTGTTGGTAGTTTAAAATACATCATAAACCAATAGCAATAGGGAAAAGGTAACTAGACCTAGTTAAACCAGTCGGAGCCACCACACCAAATGGAAAAGGAGCTGCTTTAAGGTCCGGACCAGGTGGTTATCCCCCATTGTTGTTGCAGCGATTTTCGAAGCATCAACATTTTTGGCGCTAGAAGGAGGGCCTTAGACTTTTTTTCTATTGGATTCTTTTCAATTTTAACACTTTATTTAATTAAGATGGCTCCTCTTAAACTTCTAATTTGAAGTTGTACTCCACCTGAAATGGTAAGACTCTTGTCTCAGGTAAATTTTAATGGTAAGAAAAATTCTTCTGCTTTTAATCATGTCTTTCAATTTATTCAAAATGTTTCAAATTATGATTTTCAAGGAATTGATGAAGGCATTTTATGCAGAATTTTTACTCTCACATTTGCGGCAAAAGCCAAAAACTGGCGTAAAACTCTTCCGGTCGCCTCAAACCATAGCTGGGATCAATTTATTACAATTTTGATTTGTAAATTTGACGGCTATGATTATGAATAGGTATGTGATGAAATTGAATATCTATGAAGGTTTGAAAATGAGTTTATTATTGATTCTAATATTCGATTTCATTTGAATTATTTAAGTTTCAAAATTAAAGATAAACCTACGGAAGAAGAATCACTAGATTGGTTTGAATATATTTGCTCTCTTCCTCCCATTCCCAATCCATATGAAATTAGTTCAAGCTTTGTTCCATCCCCTTCTAATATAAATGAGAATTCCAATATGGATGTCCAAATAAATTGTGATGAAGTGGTTTCACAAAGCTTGGAAAATATTTCTATTCAAATACGAAAAGACAACAACAGCAATTTTGGAGAAAAAACTGCATTGAAATCTAAAAGTTACTTTGAGGTGAATTCAGAAATCAGATCGCAAATCAACAAGTACAAGCAACAAACAAAGTAAATAATAAAATGCAAACTGTTGTGCAAATTTCTGAATTTTTCCATGATAAACAAATGACGAAATCAGAGCAGCAACGCAATCTTCTTCAAAAAGTCATGAGTACGCAAAGGAATGATCTACAATCTGAAATTTACAATGAGCATAATGTACAAGAGTTCTCAAACAGAGACATTTTTAATTGCATTATTTCAGATTCACATTTTTCCCTTTATCCTGATATTTTTAATGATGGTAATTTTTCCCCTCTTGCTATTAATGATATTTCAGAAAATAAAGAGGATGATCTAAATGAATTCCCAATAAATTTTTATCAAGATAAAGAAGCAATTATTGATCATTCTTTTGCCATTAATGAACATGAAATTTTTATTCCTCCTTGTTTTGATATATTGGATGAGATCGAAGGAAATTCTAGAAAATCTTTTGAAGTCATTTATGATAATTACTCTGACATTGAGGATGTTAATTACTATCCTCATGAGAAAATTCAAATAACATCTGAGAATGAGGAACGCTTCAATTTAGAAATTATCCCAACTAATCATCATTTTAGAGCAGCGAATTATCTTCATGATTTCACTATTCGAGAAAACATTCCAATTTATGATTCATATCATGATCAAACTCTCATTCTTACTCATAATCATAATTTGTTTTCTAGTTCACAAATTGGAATTGGAAATTACTCAAATTTCATAATTTTGATCCATCCTTGTGAAAAAAGAAATTATTTTGAAACAATCCCAATTGTGTTATAACATTAGTTGTACAAATAGTGATTTCATTTTATTTTTGTTTCCTCACTTATTTTGTTTGAATTTAGATTTATTTTCTAATTTTATTTTTCAAATTTTTGATACTTTACGCTGGCATATTGAGTACTTTACTATCAAACATTCAATTGATGCATTCCTCTGTTGGAAAATTGAAGTTTCATATTATAATCAAGAGCATCAAAAGCTATTAATATTTCAATTTCAATCAATGCTAATGTTTCATCAAAAGCTTCTATCTTCTCAAAGGAAATGTCAAAAAGAGAATGTATTTTTACAATCTGGCCAGAAATCCAATTCAATTAATAATTCTCCATTTTATTTGACATATTTCCATCCATTTTTCATTAATTCATTTGAAAAATATTTGGAAAATTTTCCTTCATGGAATATTGTTAATAATTTAACATTTGTAAATAACATTAACAATTTTTTTCAGGCCTTTGAATTTAAAAACTCATATCCACAATTTGGTCTGTCATCTCTTCTTTTGAACATTTCCCAATCATTAATGGAAATCCATCCAGATTTCTATGATCCAATTGGTATTTAATTGAAAAGGAAATTTCAAGAGAATGAGATTTTAATTAAGTTGCTAACAATCACTGGGAATTCTATTTATAGATTTATCTTCCTCAGTTTAGTTAGATTTTTATTTTTATTACTAACATTTGAATTGTGCATACATGCATGAATTAAAATCAGAAAATGGTTACATTGGAAATATGACTATACCTAGTCATTTTCATGTATATGGTTAAAATAGGAGTATAATTAATTTAGTTTGTTTATTTTTTATTTCAATAGTTTTGTAGATTAAAAAATAAAACAAAGCTATCAGCCCTTCTCATACATGTTCAGTGAAAACATTTTCTTCCTATTAGAAAGTTTTAATTCTTGTTTTCTTTTTTTAAATTTCTTGCAGCAATACCTCTACTCTGTCTATTTTGAATAATGTCTTGATTAAATTCAATTGAGGTTGCACTTGGCATCGATCGCCTCACAACCACTTTTCTTCATTTCGAAATTTCATTCTAGGATTTTCTTTTGAAATTTATATGATAAAGGTTTTGAGGATATAAAAGCTTCATGATCTCATTATCCCATAAAATGTATGATTGTCTATGATAAGCTTAATTCTAATTCAATCATTATTAGTCAGTCTAACCTTTCGCAGTAATCATATGAAGTTCATATTATCCTCCTCGAAATTTGCTAAACTGACCTTAAGGATGTCCATTTTGCTGTGTGCACACATTCAAATCTGTTTTGATATTTTTCCACAATTAGTGGTTTTATTTCATTCCGATCTTTAGTTTATTATTTGATGCTGCAATATGCATCATATTCATTTACTAAAATCATTATTGAACAGTCACTATAACAATACATATTCTTCTCAAGTTATTCGGAATAAGCAGAGGTAATAAATTGTTGTTTCAAATTCAAAAGGGAAGACTATTTTCATATTTATTTCTGGTAAATTTTATATTTCCTAAATATGAATAAGCCGATTTTATTTACGCTGATTGTTCACTCCGATTTAGAATAAATAATGAGATGGTTTTGAACAAAGACAAAATTTTGATAAATCGAAGGAATAATTTGAAGATTCATGAGGTAAAAACTATAGACAATTTCCTTCCAGGTACGCATTTACAAATTCGTTCTCATCTATTATTAGTTTCTTTTCCTTAGTTTATTTTTTATTTTTGTTCTGTTTTATTTACAGGTTTGCATTTTTTTCAAAACTTGAAGTAAGCAGCAAACCCATTTCAAATTTACAACAGGTTCAGGGAAATTTTATTTGTGATTCATTAGAATTTGAGCATTTTTAACTTTGCTTTCAACCATCAGAAAAACCAATTGAAATTTCAAGCAATATCATAGGATTCAACCTGATTTTCATATTGTTGATACTTCAGTGAAAATATTTTCAATACTACCATCCCGCTCATCTTCGTCAATAATTTCATTCCGATATCACATCATCCACTTCACAACCATTTGTAGTGAAATATTTCATTGGAAGTAGCTTTTAGCATTTTTGATAACAAATTGTTTATAAAAGGTCTCTGAACTATTACCTCGCTCATATGTCATATCGCATTTCGCATATCGGAGGTTTGCAGTTGAATATACTTCCATTATCATGAATCACCAATCTCCGATAAACGACTTTACTGATATTGCGATGACCACATAATTCTGAATCCGATATGAAATTCAAATCAAGTTTATAAAATATCGCGTCCATTCAATCACAATAAAAGTAAGGGCATAATTTTAAAAGGCCGATATCTCAGATCCGATATGTTATTAAAATCCCATCATAAAGTTATCGGGTCCACTCTTCATCACATATCGACGTATCAAGAAGTGTTACATCATGTGCTTAAAATTGCCGATCGCTGATTAGCCACGTCATTCATCGCATATCGGCATCGCAAGAATCATATTGTGTTTCATTCAGTACTTAAATTTTGCCGATCGTCGATTAGCTATGTCATCCATTGCATCGCCGATATTGGCATTTCCAACATGATTATACACCGATATTCCAATACGCCGATATCGCAATTACTTCATCGCATTTTTATTCATGGCCATACCACTATTCCGAATCTGCAATGCACGATGTGCGATGTGCAAAGTATAAATCGCGAGATGCAATGTGCGATGTGCGATTTGCGACATGACTGTCTCCGATCCTAAATATAACATTTCTTCAATGATGTGATCGCTCAATCTCATCGCACATGTTCTCATATCGCCAATTTACCATTTCAACCTCTGATGCGATAAACTCCAACACATGCCTCTATATGCAATATGAATCATCTGATAAGGCATTGTGTTAATTTAAATAAAGCTTGGGAAACCACTTGGTAAGAAAGCAATTGATGACAAATTTGCAGCATATTCAAATAATTTCAATTTCTTATACATTTCAGTTTTAAATATATAATTCCATAATTTAATAAGAAATTCAAGACCTTTCTATCTTCATATTTAAAGTTCATTATCTTGGATTTGGTCTTAATTCTGGAAAATTTATAAAATCATGGAGTTTATATGAAACTTATAATATTTTGAAAAACAGTCATTGCTGCAAATTCTCATTCTTTCCTTGAGCACTAAGCATTCCATTTTTACATTTTACTGCTTGCTTTAGTGTAAATAAAATAAATAATGATTTTGGGTTATAGGATTTTGATTAGTTTGGCTTCTTCATGTTTTTAATGTTAATTAAAATAAGAAGTCAGCTAGTTTGGAGAAACTGATACCTTTCAAGTAAGATCAAAAGCAATTATCCAATGGTAAGATCCACGTTCCCACTTTCATTAATTTCCATTTTATTCCTTTAGTCTTATTTTTTAAGTATTCTGATATAAAAATCTGTTTTGCAGTTCTCCATTTAAAACTTTCAATTCTCTCCCGGATCATATTTTCGAAATCCTATACTCTTCTCCTTGATTTATTTCAATAAGCAGCGATAATCTTCATCGAAACAGCTAAACCAAGAAGTTTTTGAACCTTTAATTTGTTTATTTAAGCATTCATTTTATTAGAAAATGATTAAGATGATGCTTTGGAACAAAAAGATTAATATCAGACAAAAAGTTTTCATTGTGGCTGAACTTTATCATCACTACTATCCAAAAAGCCTAAAACACTTACAACCTTGAAAGGTATGATTTTTCTAAATCTAGACATAAGAAGGATTGATTACACGCTTATTTTCTTTCTTCATATTGTTGAGACATTGGTATAAACATTCTTGTTTGAGTTTATCTTTTGAAACTAGGATTTTCTTTTCACTTTTCAAATTTCTTCATTTTTATTTTTATTTGATGATTTATTTTCTCACTTTCGCATAAGAATTCTTTTCCTTTGGTTTTCAATTTTGATTTTGGTGACTTTGCCATGATTTATATGGAAAGCCTTTTTGTTACCTAAATATGGTCGGTATGCATGGGGAAAAATTGTTAATAGTCACCTATTAGCTTTTTCTTTAAAATCTCTTAGTAAAGTTTGATTTTCTTATTATAAATGTAGACATACTTAAGGAAGAGATTACCAATCAAGAGAAGTTGGCAAAGTATAATAAAATCTGGAGAAATTTCTTTTTCATCAAAATTAAATCATTTTGAGATTTCAATATTTTATTAAGATCTTTCAAAGTTCTATTATCAGTCAAGAAAAGTTATTTTTAACCAAGTAAAGACACTTTACAGCAAAGCACCTTTAACTGTGAAATTGTCATTCTTAACTCTAAAGGAGGCAATGATTCTCCCCGTCCCAAAGAGTCTTATTTTTCTAGAGTATAATCCAGAAATATATTTGAACTTAAAAGATAAAAGGACTCATCTTGAGCCAGCTTACCATGATCATAGGGGAAAAATAAGCTGACATTACCAACACTGTTAAACTAACTAGGGTAATGGCTTATGATTGCAAACAATTATAAGACAAGGGTTCTCATCACGAGCTAGTTTGTTCAGTCCAATTATAACCAGTGAATGGCATTGTCAACTATCTAGATACCAAACCAGGACAATGGCTTTTAGAAACAAAAAAATAAAAATAAACATATATAAATGGATTTATCTCTAGGTCAATAATTCTTAAAGAGATGGGATTCTGAATTATTGATGATTAAATGGTAACCATGTCGAGACTATAAATGTTTGCTGGCAGCAGTGGCTCTACCTATGACAAATGAGTATATTTTAAAAGCTAAGCTGTAAAATGACCCTACTTTATCTCTACAACTAATTAAACACTGATATAGAGTTTTGAAATATTTTAATTTATGAGGAATTTTAAGAAAAATTACAGTTAGATGATTCTTGCTTTTATTCAGACTAATGAACCTAGTCAAGCAATCCAAAAATAATTTTCTCTTCTTTAATTATTTTTACTCTAATTTTAGGAAAATCTCATTCATATCAAACAGAGATAACTGGTTCTTCTGCCGTGTGTCGCCATTGTTGTGGCGAAAACACAACCCCCCATTATTGATTTGTTCACTTCAAATAATAGGGGCCCTTCCTATAAAAAATTGGTTAAACACCCTTTAGGATTTTTATTTAGTTTATTATTTTACGCGTTTGTTAATTTTTCATTATCTTTGGATTCTTATTTTGATTGTTTTGTTAGAATCGATTTTTTATAAGCTTCTCATTGACGCTTGTTTCACCTCATTTAGTCAATTGATTCGTAAACGGCACTCCTTTGAAATCTAATCATTTATGTCCTCTGGGTTAAAAATGCATAAAATGTAAATATTCTACTTTTGTAAATAAATTAGTTCAATAATGCATTCATTTTAAATATTAACCCCTAGTTAGTTATTACTAACATTTTTTTATTTTTTCTCACTTATACAGCCAAATCATAAAGCATCGGGATTTCAGTCATTTGTTCCAATTTTCTATTTTCAAATAAATTACTAATCTCGAAAACTCAAAATGTCAAAGTCGATGTAGTTTATTTTTATCAAAATGGCTGTAGGTTAGATAAGAAAATACATTTTAGATAATTTCATAATTTAATTAAACATCATTAAAATAAAACCAAAATAAAAATTGATATTTAATATTAAATCTTAAATTAATTAAATTAAAATTTAATATATATATATATATATATATATATTTCACGATCGGAGAATCGCATCGAGACTTTTCAATAAACCCATTTTTTAAGGACATGATGACCTCTCTTTCCCTGAGTGCCAATGCCTCCATACCCCTAATCACCGATAAGCATAAGTCAAAGGGCATTTACCAAAGGTTAATAATCCATTCATTTTGGGTTTTAAAACTCACTCATACGTGAGTGGAGCAAATGAAATATGGTAGGGTAGTGTTAATATAATATCATATTTAATATTTAATATTTAATATTAAAATAATATTTTATAATAATAAAATTTATACTAATTAATTTAATAATATATAAAATTTAATTAAGTTAATTAAATTTAAATTTAAATATTATTTAGATTAAATTAGTTATAAATAGTTAAATATATTAATTAGTTAGATTAAGATTAATTAATAATAATTTATTTAATAATTAGTTTAGTTCATAATTAATAATTAAATTAGAATTAATTATTAGCTAATTAGAATTCTAATTTAGGATTAAGTTTTTAATTGAAAATTCTAATTTTTAGCTCAGCAACAGAAATTCTAGAATTGTGCCAAATTTGACTCATCAACTTTAAAAGCTCATAGAATGAGTTTTACTTGGCCAAATGAGGCCCAGGACAGCTCATTGGAAAGATAAAATCGAGGAGAAGATTTCTGAGGAGGTTCCACTAATAGATTTGGTCATTTATTGGGTCAAAAATCAGGCAGAAGATCAAGCTACGAATTTTTAAACAAAATCAATTTTCTGAGTTTTATTTTCTGCATTTTCATTTATCCAAGTCTCTTCTAAATGCAGAGCTATTCGCCAATAATATCATTGCCCAATTAAACCATCACAGGCATCAATAGAGAGCTTAAATTTTATTTTCAATTATTTATTTAAATTTAATTTAATTGGATTTGTTTTAAATGTCAGAAATGATATTTTGATTTTATTGATTGCAACTTAATTTATTTTGATTTCTTTTTGCAGGAAAACAGTGGAAGAAATATGGAGAAAAGGGTCTCAATCAATGAGAATTCTCTAGCAAGAACTTTTGAGCAAATAAAATTGGATTTGGAAGATTTACCTTCAACAAATTTTCCTCTCAAGAATTCCTTTGCAAATATTATAAATAATAGATTGCAGAATGTAATAAGGGGCTGCTCTCCTCTGCAATTTTGGACTTCTAAAAGCACTTCTGTAATAGGAATTTAAAGTTGTAGGAAGGAGTAGAGAAAATCTCAGATCTGGGGATTATTGAATATTTTTCTTTTATATCTTGAATTATGTATGATAGGAAAAGTTTGCACTATTGTGGCTTTAGCTTTGAAAGCAGAAGTTCAAGCAATGTAAAGAACTGTTGGAGACAAGGTTCAGAGAAATAGATGCAATAAATTGGTATTTCTAATACTATTGTTTCAAATACTAGTTTCATTTTTATGATAATAGGAATGTGTCATTTTATTCACTTTGTGTACTTTTGTCAATATGGGTAATTTGTTTCAATGTTGTTATTATATATCTTTATTCTTATGAATTAATTTCTGATTTCTGAGTAACTATTTACTCATAAATCTGTCTTATAACACTGATTTATTAAATAGTAATGTGTCGTGAACTATTTCCACATATTATTGTTTAATTATTAGATTTACTGATTTGATAATCAATATCATTTTTGTGAATTACTTCCTGAGTGTTGTTGGTTTATTATTTCAGTTAAGAGGTCTCAATAGGATGTGTTTTGGTATTCATAATGTCAGTTAGTTGAGCTACTTCATTAACTTGATATTCATTATAAACAAGACATTTAAATCTCAATATTTTAAATATCTTGCTCTTGGTTGGGTTAGATCTATATCTGCCTAATTGAGAAAGGACTAAGATAGTTCCTTTTGTTTGCATCTTAGAATAAGTTTGCATTTAGATTAAAGCTCTACATTCTTTTAAGTCTTCTTCAAGGAGGCAAAATTTTAGTTGTGGCTTGGCTGAACCCATATCCGCTTAAAGGTCATTCTCTTACCTGATCAGCAAGAAGAAGTGATTTGATATCCCTGTCTATTGGTAGTTAAAGATACATCATAAACCAATAGTGATAGGGAAAAAGTAATTGGACCTAGTTAAACCAGTCGGAGCCACCACACCAAACGGAAAAGGAGCTGCTTTAAGGTCCGGACTGAGTGGTTATCCCCCATTGTTGTTGTAGCGATTTTAGAAGCATCAACATTTTTGGCGCTAGAAGGAGGGTTTGAGACTTTTTGTCTATTGGAGTCTTTTCAATTTTAACACTTTATTTAATTACGATGGCTCCTCTTAAACTTCCAATTTGGAGTTGTATCCATGGACGTGCATCTTCCAATACTCCACCCAAAGTGGTAAGACTTTTGTTTCAAGTAAAGTTTAATGGTAAGAAAAATTATTCTGCTTTTAATCAGGTCTTTAAATTTATTCAAAATGTTTCAAATTATGATTTTCAAAGAATTGATGAAGGCATTTTATGGATAATTTTTACTCTCACATCTGCGGCAAAAGCTAGAAACTGGTGTAAAAATCTTCTGGTTGCTTCAATCCACAGCTGGGATCAATTTGTTACAATTTTCATTTGTAAATTTGACGGTTATGATTATGAACAAGTATGTGATGAAATTGAATATCTACGAAGGTTTGAAAATGAGTGTTATTGATTTTAATATTCGATTTCATTTGAATTGTTTAAGATTCAAAATCGAAGATAAACCTACGGAAAAAGAATCACTAGATTGGTTTGAATATATTTGTTCTCTTCCTCCCATTCCTAATCCATATGAAATTATTTCAAGCTTTGTTTCATCCCCTTCTAATATAAATGAAAATTCCAATATGGATGTCCAAATAAATTGTGATGAAATGGTTCCACAAAGCTTGGAAAATATTTCTATTCAAATGCAAGAAGACAATAATAGCAATTTTGGAGAAAACGCTATATTGGAATCTGAAGTTACTCTGCGGTGAATTCAGAAAATCAGATCGCAAATCAGCAAATACAAGCAGCAAACAAAGTAAATAATAAAATGCAAACTGCTGTGCAAATTTCTGAATTTTTTCATGATGAGCAAATGTCGAAATCAAAGCAGCAAAGCAATCTTCTTCAAAAAAGCATGAGTACGCAAAGGAATGATCTACAATCTGAAATTTACTATGAGCATAATTTACAAGAGTTCTCAAACAGAGACATTTTTAATTGCATTATTTCAGATTCGCATTTTTCCCTTTATCCTGATATTTTTAATGATGGTAATTTTTCCCTTCTTGCTATTAATGATATTTCAGAGAATAAAGAGAATGATCTAAATGAATTCCCAATAATTTTTTTTCAAGATAGAGAAGCAATTATTGATCATTCTTTTGCCATTAATGAACATAAAATTTTTATTCCTCCTTGTTTTGATATATTGGATGAGATCGAAGGAAATTCTAGAAAATCTTGTAAAGTCATTTATGATAATTACTCTGACATTGAGGATGTTGATTACTATCCTCATGAGAAAATTCAAATAACATCTGAGAATGAGGAACGCTTCAATTTAGAAGTTATCCCAACCAGTCCTCATCTTAGAGCAGTGAATTATCTTCATGATTTCACTATTCGAGAAAACATTCCAATTTATGATTCATATCATGATCAAACTCTCATTCTTACTCATAATCATAATTCGTTTTCTAATTCACAAGTTGGAATTGGCAATTACTCAAATTTTATAATTCTGGCCCATCCTTGTGAAAAAAAATTTTGAAACAATTCCAATTGTGCTATAACATTAGTTGTACAAATAGTGATTTCATTTTATTTTTGTTTCCTCACTTATTTTGTTTGAATTTAGATTTATTTTCTAATTTTATTTTTCAGATTTTTTATACTTTATGCTGGCATATTGAGTACTTTACTATCAAACATTCAATTGATGCATTGCCCTGTTGGAAAATTGAAGTTTCATATTATAATCAAGAGCATCAAAAGCTATTAATATTTCAATTTCAATCAATGCTAATGTTTCATCAAAAGCTGCTATCTTCTCAAAGGCAATGTCAAAAAGAGAATGTATTTTTACAATCTGGCCAGCAATCCAATTCAATTAATAATTTTTCATTTTATTTGACATATATCCATCCATTTTTTATTAATTCATTTGAAAAATATTTGGAAAATTTTCGTTCATGGAAGATTGTTAATAATTTAACATTTGTAAATAACATTCACATTTTTTTCAAGCCTTTGAATTTAAAAACTCATATTCACAATTTGGGTTGTTATCTCTTCTTATGAACATTTCTCAATCATTAATGGAAATCCATCCAGATTTCTATGTTCCAATTGGTATTCAATTAGAAAGGAAATTTCACGAGAAAGATATTTTAATTAAATTGCTAACAATAACTGTGATTTATATTTACAGATTATCTTCCTCAGTTTAGATAGATTTGTATTTTTATTATTAACATTTGAATTGTACATACATCCAGGAATTAAAATCAGAAAATGGTTACATTGGAAATATGATTATAACTAGTCATTTTCATGTATATGGTTAAAATAGGAGTATAATTAATTTAGTTTATTTATATTTTATTTCAATAGTTTTGCAGATTAAAAAATAAAACAAAACAATCAGCCCTTCTCATACATGTTCAGTGAAAACATTTTCTTCCTATCAGAAAGTTTCAATCTTGTTTTCCTTTTTAAAATTTCTTACAGCAATACCTCTACTCTGCCTATTTTGAATAATGTCTGGATTAAATTCAATTGAGGTTGGACTTGGCATCGATCGCCTCAAAGCCACTTTTTTTCATTTTGAAATTTTCTTCTAAGATTTTCTTTTGAAATTTATATGATAAAGGTTTTGAGAATATAAAAGCTTCATGATCTTATCATCCCATAAAATGCATGACTGTCTATGATAAGCTTAATTCTAATTCAATCAATATTAGTCAGTCTAACTTTTCGCGGTAATCATATGAAGTTCATATTATCTTCCTCGAAATTTGCTAAACTGACCTTAAAGATGTCCATTTTGCTCAGTGCACACATTCAAATCTGTTTTGATATTTTTCCACAATTAGTGGCTTTATCCCATTCTGATCTTTATTTTATTATTTGATGGTGCATTACGCATCATATTCATTTACTAAAGGCATTACTGAACAATCGCTATAACAATACAGATTCTTCTCAAGTTATTCGGAATAAGCAGAGGTAATAAATTGTTGTTTCAATTCAAAAGGGAAGACTATTTTCATATTTATTTCTGGTAAATTTTATATTTCCTGAACATGAATAAGCAGATTTTATTTACGCTGATTGTTCACTCCGATTTAGAATAAATAATGAGATGGTTTTGAACAAAGGCAAAATTTTGATAAATCGAAGGAAGAATTTGAAGATTCATGAGGTAAAAACTACAGACAATTTCCTTCCAGGTACACGTTTACAAGTTCGTTCTCATTTATTATTAGTTTCTATTTTCCTTAGTTTATTTTTTATTCATGTTTTGTTTTATTTACAGGTTTTCATTTGTTTTCAAAAATTGAAGTAAGCAGCAAACCCATTTCAAATTTACAATAGGTTCGGGGAGATTTTATTTGTGATTCATTAGAATTTGAGTATTTTTAACTTTGTTTTCAACCATCAAAAAACCCAATTGAAATTTCAAGCAATATCATAGGATTCAACTTGATTTTCATATTGCTGATACTTTAGTGAAAATATTCACGATACTACCATCCCACTCATCTTCGTCAATAATTTCATTCCGATATCACATCATCCACTTAACAAGTATTTGTAGTGAAATATTTCATCGGAAGTAGCTTTTAGCATTTTTGATAACAAATTGTTTATAAAAGATCTCCGATGTATTACCTCGCTCATATGTCATATCGCATTTCGCATATCGGAGGTTTGCAGTTGAATATACTTCCATTATCATGAATCGCCGATCTCCGATAAACGACTTTACTGATATTGCGATGACCACATAATTCTGAATCCGATATGAAATTCAAATCAAGTTTATAAAATATCGCGTCCATTCAATCACAATAAAAGTAGGGGCATAATTTTAAAGGGCCGATATCTCGGATCCGATATGTTATTAAAATCCCATCATAAAGTTATTGGGTCCACTCTTCATCACATATCGACATATCAAGAAGTGTTACATTATGTGCTTAAAATTGCTGATCGCTAGTTAGCCACGTCATTCATCGCATATCGGCATCGCAAAAATCATATTGTGTTTCATTCAGTACTTAAAGTTTGCGGATCGTCGATTAGCTACATCATCCATTGCATCGCCAATATTGGTATTTCCAACATGATTATCCTCTGATATTCCGATACGCTGATATCACAATCACTTCATCGCATTTTTATTCATGGCCATACCACTATTCTGAATCTGCAATGCACGATGTGCAATGTACAAAGTATAAATCGCGAGATGCAATATGCGATGTGCGATTTGCGACATGACTGTCTCCGATCCTAAATATAACATTTCTTCAATGGTGTGATCGCTCCATCTCATCGCACATGTTCTCATCACATGTTCTCATATCGGCAATTTACCATTTCAACCTCCGATGCGATAAACTCCAACACATGCCTCTATATGCAATATGAATCATCTGATAAGGCATTGTGTTAATTTAAAGCGAGCTTGGGTAACCACTTAGTAAGAAAACAATTAATTACAAATTTGCAGCATATTCAAATCATTTCAATTTCTCATACATTTCAGTTTTAAATATATACTTCCATAATTTAATAAGAAATTCAAGACTTTTTTATCTTCATTAAAGTTCATTATCTTGGATTTGGTCTTAATTCTAGACAATTTATAAAATCATGGAGTTTATATGAAACTTATAATATTTTGAGAAACAGAAATTACTGCAAATTCTCATTCTTATTTCTCATGCATTGGTTTTAATTTCAATTCCCTTGAGCACTAAGCATTCCATTTTTACATTTTACTACTTGCTTTAGTGTAAATAAAATAAATAATGATTTTGGGTTATATGATTTTGGTTAGTTTGACTTCTTCATTTTTTTAATGTTAATTAAAATAAGAAGTGAGCTAGTTTGGAGAAACTGATACCTTTCAGGTAAGATCAAAAGCAATTATCCAATGGTAAGATCCATGTTCCCACTTTCATTAATTTCCATTTCATTCCTTTAGTCTTGTTTTTTAGTATTCTGATATAAAATTATGTTTTGTAGCTCTCCATTTGAAACTTTCAATCCTCTGCCGGATCATATTTTCGAAATCCTATACTCTTCTCCTGGCTTTATTTCAATAAGCAGCGATAATTTTCGTCGAAACAGCTACACCAGGAAGTTTTTGAACCTTTAATTTGTTTCTTTAAGCATTCATTTTATTAGAAAATGATTAAGATGATGCTTTGGAACAAGAAAATTGATATCAAACAGAAAGTTTTCATTATCGCTGAATTTTATCATCACTACTATCCAAAAAGCCTGAAACACTCACAACCCTGAAAGGTATGATTTTTCTAAATTTCGTCATAAGAAGGATTGATTACATGCTTATTTTCTTTCTTCATATTGTTAAGATATTGGTATAAACATTCTTGTTTGAGTTTCTCTTTCGAAACTAGGATTTTCCTTCCACTTTTCAAATTTCTTCATTTTTTTGTTGTTTGCTGATTTCTTTTCTCACTTTCGCATAAGAATTCTTTTCATTTGGTTTTTAGTTTTGATTTTGGTGACTTTGCCATGATTTATATAGAATGCCTTCTTGTTATCTAACTATGGTCGGCATGCATGGGGAAAAATTGTTAATAGTCACCTATTAGCTTTTTCTTTAAAATCTCTTAGTAAAGTTTGATTTTCTTATTATAAAGGTAGACATACTTAAGGAAGAGATTACCAATCAAGAGAAGTTGGCAAAGTATCATAAAATCTGGAGAAATTGATTTTTAATCAAAATTGCAATCATTTTGAGATTTCAATATTTTATTACGATCTTTCAAAGTTCTATTATCAGTGAAGAAAAGTTATTTTTAGCCAAGTAAAGACACTTTACAGCAAAGCACATTTAACTCTGAAATTGTTATTCTTAACTCTTAAGGAGACAATGATTCTCTCCGTCCCAAAGAGTCTTATTTTTCTAGAGTATAATCTAAAAATATATTTAAACTTAAAAGATAAGAGGTCTCATCTTGAGCCAGCTTACCATGATCATAGGTGAAAAATAAGCTGACATTACCAACACCGCTAAACAAACTAGAATAATGGCTTATGATTGCAAATAATTATAAGACAATGGGTCTCATCACGAGCCAGCTTGTTCAGTCCAATTATAACTAGTGAATGGCATTGTCAACTATCTAGCTACCAAACCAAGACAATGGCTTTTAGGAACAAAAAAATAAAAATAAACATTTATAAATGGATTTATCTCTAGGTCAATAATTCTTAAAGAGATGGAATTCTGAATCATTGATGATTAAATGGTAACCCTGTCGAGACTATAAATGTTTGCTGGCAGCAGTGGCTCTACCTATGACAAATGAGTATATTTTAAAAGCTAAGCTGTAAAGTGACTCTTGCTTCATCTCTACAACTAATTAAACACTGGTATAGAGTTTTGAAATATTTTAATTTATGATAAATTTTAAGAAAAATTATAGTTAGATGATTCTTGCTTTTATTTAGACTAATGAACCTAGTCAAGCAATCCAAAAATAATTCTCTTCTTTAATTGTTTTTAATCTAATTTTAGGAAAATCTCATTCATATCAAACAGAGATAACTGGTTCTTCTTCCGTGTGTCGCCATTGTTGTGGTGAAAACACAACCCCTTCATTATTGATTTGTTCACTTCAAATAATAGAGACCCTTTCTATAAAAAAAATTGGTTAAACACCTTTTAGGATTTTTATTTAGTTTATTATCTTACGCGTTTGTTAATTTTTCATTATCTTTAGATTTTTGTTTTGATTGCTTTGTTAAAATCGATTTTTTATAAGTTTCCCATTGACGCTTGTTTCACCTCATTTAGTCAATTGGTTCGTAAACGACACTCCTTTGAAATCTAATCATTTATGTCCCCTGGGTTAAAAACGCATAAAATGTAAATATTCCATTTTTGTAAATAAATTAGTTCAATAATGCATTCATTTTAAATATTAACCCCTAGTTAGTTATTACTAACATTTTTTCATTTTTTCTCACTTATATAGCCAAATCATAAAGCATCGAGATTTCAGTGATTTATTCTAATTTTCTATTTTCAAATAAATAACTAATTTCGAAAACTCAAAATGTCAAAGTGATTGTAGTTTATTTTTATCATAATGGCGATAAATTAGATAAGAAAATACATTTTAGATAATTTCATAATTTAATTAAACATCATTAAAATAAAATCAAAATAAAAATTAATATTTAATATTAAATCTTAAATTAATTATTATATAAAATATAATTAATTAAATTAAATTAAAATTTTATATATATAACACTTATTTCGCGATTAGAGAATTGGATCGGGACTTTTCAATAGACGCATCCTTTAAAGACTCCGATGACCTCTCTTTTCCCGATCACTGATGCCTCCATGTCCCCAATTGCCGATAAGCATAAGTTAAAGGGCATTTACCAAAGGTTAATAATCCATTCGTTTTGGGTTTTAAAACTCACTCATACGTGAGTGGAGCAAATGAAGTATGGTAGGGTACCGTTAATATAATATAATATTAATATTTTATATTAAAATAATATTTTATATTAATAAATTTAATTGAGTTAATTAAATTTAAATTTAAATATTATTTAGATTAAATTAGCTATAAATAGTTAATTATATTAATTAGTTAAATTAAGATTAATTAATAATAGTTTATTTAATAATTAGTTTAGTTCATAATTAACAATTAAATTAGAATTAATTATTAGTTTATTAGAATTGCAATTTATGATTAAACTTTTAATTGAAAATTTTGATTTTTAACTCAGCAATAGAAATCCCAGAATTGTGTCAGATTTGACTCATCAACTTTGGAAGCTCATAGAATGAGTTTTACTTGGCCAAATGAGGCCCAGGATGGCTCATTGGAAAGATAAAATCAAGGAGAACATTTCTGAGGAGGTTCCACTAACAGATTTGGTCATTTATTGGGTCAAAAATCAGGCAAAAGATCTAGCTACGAATTTTTAAACAAAATCAATTTTCTGAGTTTTATTTTCTGCATTTTCATTTATCCAAGCCTCTTCTAAATGCAGAGCTATTTGTCAATAATATCATTGCCCAATTAAACCATCTCAAGCATCAATAGAGAGCTCATATTTTATTTTCAATTATTTATTTAAATTTAATTTAATTGGATTTGTTTTAAATGCCAGAAATGATATTTTGATTTTATTGATTGCATCTTAATTTATTTTGATTTCTTTTTGCAGGAAAACAGTGGAAGAAATATGGAGAAAATGATCTCAATCAATGAGAATGCTCCAGCAATTGAAGATTAGAATTTTTTAGCAAATAAAATTGGATTTGGCATATTTACCTTCAACAAACTTTCCTCTCAAGAATTCCTTTGCAAATATTATAAATAATAGATTGCATAATGTAATACGGGACTGCTCTCCTCTGCAATTTTGGACTTCTAAAAGAACTTTTGTAATAGGAATTTAAAGTTGTAGGAGGGAGTAGAGAAAATCTCAGATCTGGGGATTATTGAAGATTTTTCTTTTGTATCTTGAATTATGTATGATGGGCAAAGTTTGCACTATTGTGGCTTTAGCTTTGAAAGCAGAAGTTCAAGCAATGTAAAGGACTGTTGGAGACCAGGGTCAGAGAAATGGATGCAATAAATTAGTATTTCTAATACTACTGTTTCAAATACTAGTTTCATTTTTATGATAACAGGAATGTATCATTTTATTCATGTTTGTGAACTTTTGTCAATATGAGTAATTTGTCTCAATGTTGTTATTATATATCTCTATTCTTATGAATTAATTTCTGATTTCTGAGTAACTATTTACTCAGAAATCTGTCTTATAAAACTGATTTATTAAATAGTAATGTGTTGTAAACTATTTCCACATATTATTGTTTAATTATTGGATTTACTGATATGATAATCAATATCATTTTTGTGAATTACTTCCTGAGTGTCGTTGGTTTAATATTTCAGTTAAGAGGTCTCAATAGGATGTGTTTTGGTATCCATAATGTCAATTAATTGAACTACTTCATTAACTTGATATTCATTATAAACGAGACATATTTAAATCCCAATATTTTAAATATCTTGCTCTCGATTGGGTTAGATCTATATATACCTAATTGAGATAGGATTAAGATCGTTCCTTTTGCTTGCTTCTTAGAATAAGTTTGCATTTAGATTAAAGCTCTACATTCTTTTAAGTCCTCTTATCAAAGAGGAAAAATTTAGTTGTGACTTGGCTGAACCCAAATCAGCTTAAAGGTCATTCTCTTGCATGGTCAGCAAGAAAAAGTGATCTGATATCCTTGTCTATTAGTAGTTAAAGATACATCATAAACCAATAGCGATAAAGAAAAGGTAATTGGACCTAGTTAAACCAGTCGGAGCCACCACACCAAACGGAAAAGGAGCTACTTTAAGGTCCGGACCAGGTGGTTATCCCCCATTGTTGTTGCAATGATTTTCAAGGCATCAACAGCTTGTCAGTAAACAAAGTCTTCACCATCGAGAGAAGCTTAAAATATTTGTTCAGGTAGTTCACAATGGTGGCTCCTTTTAATACTATTGTCTTTTCATGAGTGTTATCAACTTTGCTTTTTGCCTCAACCAGCAAAGTCTCATATGTTTTCCATGGCAGCAAGTTTCCCTGTAGATCCCAGCAAAAAGGAAGTCCAACCCTAACCCTTTTATCAAACGAGATGTTAAACTTTGAAACTGATTCCTTCTTCTCATTTATCTTCTTTTCAGCAGTAATCATATAAATGTTTCTGACAATCATTTTATTAAAATCAATTACATATGATGTTCTGTCTGGCATGTCATGTTCCATCAATTCTGTAGTAGATTTAGAGTTAATGAAATCTATCATTCTCTTTGCAAACTTTGATCTATCTAGATCCTTTTGCTTGTTTTTAATGACCACCTCTTCCATATCCCGAACTAGTGTTTTTTCTTCAGATATAATCACCAGAAACTCCCAAATTCCCTTGATAACCTCAATGAATTCATCCCACAGGATTTCTCTGGCTTGAATTAAGGACATATTGCCCTTCATTTTCTCCTTTAGCCTTTTGATTTCATCTTCAGCCCTCAAGAGATCTTCCCTGTACTTCTTTGCATTATCTTTCTCCTTTCTTTCTTCTTTTTTGTAGTGTCCTATCTAGGGTGCTAGACTAGGTTATATTTATTATCGACCAAGATGCGTAGACTTAGAGGCATCTGTCTAAAGTATATAGACATAAAGGATTATTAGTTAAGTGGTTATGATGGTAGGTTACAGGACTTCTTTACGGAAGATTGAGGTGTGTTACCTATCACCCAAACACTTAGGTCGCTCAGTTAATCTACCTAATTAAAACACTGTCATTCAATTCATTTACCAAATTAAAACACTGTGTATCACTTCAAACCAAGATTTCAATCTCCTTACGGAGACACTATGCATAAAACCCCTGTTCAGCAAATACTCAACATTCACTAATATTCATGAAAGATAAAGACATACGGAAATTATAAGCATACTTTGAAATGATAACAGAGTTCATGACATTGCTTTAGAAGACAACAAAGGATCGAATCCCTTACAGGATACGATTCACGATCTCAGTGATGAACTATTCAAGCACTATCATAAACATCACCCATAAGCATTCTACTGAAATCGAAAACCAATTCTAATTGTTGTGCATATCATTTAATACCCTAAGTTGCAAATAAAAAGAAATGACAGTATACCAGTTTAACGCAGGGCCCGTCCGCGTTTCAGAGGTATACTGGACTGTGGTCAACCGATTATAAAATCAACGCAATAAGGAAAATCGTGACTGCAATCGTGTTCTTGGTATTAAGTTCAAAAACTCTGTTCTCAAAACGATACAATGATAACCAATACTAACTATATAGAACTGTGTTTACATATGTTTTTACAACCCTTACATTTCGAAAACGAATGTACATTCATGATGTGGTTGTTGCCGCTTTTACCATGTCGTGATTTTTAAAATGTTTCTATCCTGAACTGATTTCAAAAATGAACAAAACTAAATCAGTTTAGAATGCTATGATGTTGTTGCCTTTGTCGCCAACATTCTATACCTTGACCAACGTTGACCGCGCATGTAGGAGAGTCGGTTCTGCTATAGGATAGGTATTCGTCCATGCTTGGACATTCTACTTTTCATCCCTACCCTTCGCTCTAGCCTAGCTGTCATGCCACATCTCAAACAATAAACCAATTACAGGATGTTGGAACTTCCTGTAATCATTTTACCAAAAATTCCTAATTCTTTAACATAAAACTCCTAAATCAATTTTAATGCATTTTAATAACTATAGTACTATTAACTAATCAATTTCAAGGGATCTAAGAGATGTATGATGGAAAGAGGTAGGCAAATGATATGTTTTAGGAGGAAAAAGGAGGTCATGGGATGGTACCAACATCTCTCCCCAACTTAATGAATTAGCATGTCCTCATGCTAACCCCGAAGTGCTTCCCTTGAACTCTGTCCCTGCCTGTACCTCTGTTGCCTTTAGCAATGTATCCACATTATTTTTCACCTGGGCATCTTTCTCACCATGGAGCTCCTGCTTTAATCTTTTGTATTTTTCTTTGAGGGTCTTCTTCTGGTTGTACCACTTAGTGGCCCATTTACAAATATCTGTTTGCTCAGCCTCAAGTTCACTGATTCGCTCCCTTAACTTTTCATTCTTCTGTTGAGTCTCTTTACTCTGCGCTCGGAGCATTTTATTTTCTTTCTTGATAAATTTTTCTAGCATATTAGCCTCCATGAGTTCTTCCTTTAATTTCTCAATTTGTTTCTCCAGTTTCTTCTGTTTCTTAATGGGAGGTGGTGAACCTTTTTCTTGCCTGTTATTGCTTTCAACCTCTATATCAGCTCCTAGTCCTGGTGGTGAGTGGTCACTACTCTCAATATCCATCGGTATAGGTGCATTGGATTCAAGCTGGTCTTCTTGTAACTGGGCTTTTGGTGCTCTCCTTGTTCTTCTTGAATAGGTGGTGAAAATTTTATCTTGCTCTGCCTTCTGAGCATCCTCTTTTCTCATTTTCCTAGTCCTTATGCTGCTCACAGGTGGAGGTACCTTGCTTGCTTTGGATACTGGGATCTCTTCATCGATATCCTTCATGAATCCTGTGTTCTCCTGCAGTTCTTCTTTGTCTTCTTCATCTTTAATTTGGTTAGCAGCTAAGAACTCCTTCCACGTTTTCCCTCTTCTCTGCAATTCATGCTCAATAGGAATTTTAATTAACCCAAAGTGATATAGGCTCTTGTCTTCATTTCCCTTCTGCTTTTGGATGGTCTTCGACATCTTGGTTAGGCTTTGCAATAGAAAATATGGTAGACTGATAACACACTGCCTTTTCAAGTGTAGCAGCAGTTTAATATGGTATAGATAGACAATATTGTAACGGCCTTCACAAGTTACGAATTTTTGGAGGATATAAACCATCTCGTCCCAGGGATGCATCAACCAACTCCTAGGGACGCCTTTCTTCCAATTAACTGATGAGACTTTGGATCTAGACATAAATTGAGTCCATGACTTCTCTTTAAATTGCTTTGTCTTAAAGTACTTCTCCCCTTCTGGGATGATCCCTATTGACTGGGCTATGGTGTCTTCCGAAACCCTGAATGAGAAATTACCTATCAAGGCTTTCTCTCCATTGAATGTGAAAGTGAATTGTTTGGTAACCTCTTCATTACTTCCATGAAATTTCTCTAAAAATGGCAACCACTGTATCTCTTTGAGAATTGAAATGCAATCTTCATGATACTGAGAACTGTCGAACATGCTCGGCTCGACCCTATTGGTCATTTTGGCAGAGGGTCGTGCTCTAACTCTTCTCTGTTTATGTTTTGCAATTTCAACAAAGAAGTTTCAATTTGTTACCTGGTGGTGTCGCTCCCTTAATATCCAGTATGATGCTCGGTTGACTGTCTTGTGACTTTGGTGGGAGTCGAACCCGAATGGCTATATTTCCCTCTTGTGGCGCTCACTGCTTTCAATCCTTACTGTGGAAGTCACGGGAGTTAAATGCCAGCGTGAAATAACTGAGAATGATGGTGAAATAACCAACTACACTTACTTCATAGTGTATTCATCTTTTGGAACAAAGGAATGGCTGTACCGTTTGTATAGATGCCATCATAGGAGCGCTGGAAGCGTATATGCAATACTGGGGTATGATTTCAGGGAGTCCTCTGAATCATTTGGCTACGTCGGGTGGTGGAATCATAATTCGGCCGTGTGGGATACAATGAATAAGCCCACTTAACATTTGTTTCCTTTTTTTTCTTTTTTTAAAAAACAATTCACCACGTGTCCTGCTTCTATTGGTACTCGGCCAAATGGAAGATGTTGGTATGGCTGTAGGATGCGATTGGCATAACAAGGTTGATATGAAAAGGGGTAACAAATTTAGAGGTATGAAATAGGTTGGAGTATGAAAGATGATAAGAATTAATAGTGAGATAAGGGATGATGGAAAATGTAGTGTCCTTGAAATCGATCATAACAGTCACAGTCATTAAATTCAACATTAAAAATTAATCTAAGAAATTAAATGTTAAGAATAAGGAACACATTACACTTTTGTTGGTTGTTGTTGCATTGGCATGCTGAGTAGGACTAGTCTCTTTTGACTATTCTTTGTTGTTCATAACAGGTCCCTTGAGATAGATTCGAATGCAACTGGTCCCTCTGAGATCTTGAAGATGTTCATGTAGCTCCTTTGAAATCCGGAGAAAGAATTATATGCATACAGGTTCCTTGAGCTTGGGTATTTGATGGAGTCTTGGTGCCCAGCAACCTGTGGATCCTTGTAGAAACTTGATGGAGCTTTGTTGAAGTAATCCTGAAGTAACAGTCTCTTAACAGGTCCCTTTTATGTGTCTTAAATAGGTCCCATTACTGCTGGTGTTGGTAGCATGGTCTTCTGGACAGAACAGGTCCCCCTGCATAATGTTTATAACCAGGTCCCTCTGAGATAAAACAATGACAAAACAACTTCTTTATTGAAATCTGGAATGCTGGAACAAACTGCTTTGGAAATTTACAGTGAGGAGATGAGATAAGAAATCTTTAAGAATTTACAATGGAGAGATAAAAGAACAAAATGTTGATGCTTCTCTCCCCCGCTAAAGTTTTGACTTGTCCTCAAGTCATTATTCAGTTGATAAATGAAATAGTGAACAAAAGAAAAGGAATTCTTACCCGCCAACGAATTGGTTTTCAAGTAAGAATTCGGGGTTAGAGTGTGCCAGAGTCTGGTTTTCACATCTAACCCAGTGTTATTATATATATTTTTTTTAATTTATTTTTTTTTATATTTTGTTTTTTGTTTTTTTTTTAATTTCTTTTTGAATTTCTAAATTGAAAGGAAATGAACTAAGGCAGGGATACTGCAGCTAAAGGCTGCAGTATCTCAACCTCTCTTTGTTGAGATACTGTTTGGAGAAAATCTTGCTTGCTGATGGGCTTAGTGTATAGTTTCAGGCGATGACCATTGACAGTAAAGGAATGGCCTTCTCCATCAATAGTTTTGAGCTTTACTGAACCATTGTCGTAAGCCTGAATAATTTGGTATGGGCCCATCCAATGGGTGGTAAACTTGGCTTTATGATCTTTGAATTTAGAGTCAAAAAGTAAAGCCCAGTCACCTTCCTTGAACTTCTTCTTCTTGATATGTGCATCATGCCACTGCTTCCTTTGTTTTTGCATGAGGATTGTGGTTTCCTCTTCTTGCTGCCTCATTTCATCCAGCTGGTTCAACTGCTGAATTCTTTCTTGTTGTGCTTGGTCCAAGTCGCTTTGCAAATCTGCAGCCAGTTTAAAAGTATGTATTTGAAACTCAATAGGAAGCATTACCTCTTTGTCGTACACCAACTGATATGGTGTAAATCATGTAGTATCTTTCCATGTAATTCTGTAAGCCCAGAGTGCATCTTTGAGCTTCTCTTCCCAATTCTCCCTGTTCATTGCCACAGTTTTAGTAATGATCCCTTCCAAAGTTTTGTTTGTGGATTCCACCTGCCCATTGGCCTGTGGATGGTAAGGTGTACTTTTCCTATGCTTGATTTGGTATTTTTCTATTATGTCCTTCACTAGCTTTGAGGTGAATTGAGTACCTTGATCAGTCACTATCTCCTTTGGTACTCCATACCTTACAAAAATCTTTTCAAAAAGGAAATTTACCACTGTGTGTTCGGTGGCTCTAACCAGTGCTTTTAGGTTGGGTTAATGGGTCCTATAAAGTCTAGAGCCCATTTTTCAAATGGCTCTAGGTGAACTTGGGGCTGAAGGGGCATCTCGTCTGTAGCTGTTGGCCTGCCCATTCTTTGGCAGCTGTCACAACTCTTCACATACTTCTTGGCATCCTTGAAAATGGATGGCCAGTAGTATCCAAGAGTAAGAACTTTGAATGTTGTCCGTTTAGCTGCAAAATGCCCACCACACGGTTCATCATGGAAAGATTTTAAAATATCAATTATCTCATCATTTCTTACACATCTTCTAATGATCATATCATAACCAGTGTAAAATAAATCACCATTAAGCCATGAATATCTAGCACTTTGTTTGACTAGTCTCTTCTTTTCCTTTGTAGTAAAGTGTGGAGGTGTCCTTCTTGTAGACAAATAATTGGCCAAATCAGAATACCAAGGATTTACTATGGAAATTGCAAATAAATTTTCATCTGGAAAAGAATCTTCAACCGGAACAACCTCACCTGGATTTTGCAGTCTAGAAAGAAATCTGCCACCTGATTCTCTTTACCTGGTCTATCTAACACTGTGATGTTAAATTCCTGTAACAATAATAACCATCTGGTAACTCTGCCACTAGTTATTGGTTTATTCATTAAATGTCTAATGGCAGAAGGATCAGTATGTACAAAGACCTCATAACCAGTTATATAATGTCGGAAATTATTCACAGCATATATGATGGCAAGTGTTTCCTTTTCTATGACTGTGTAGTTTGACTCTGCAGGTGTTAGATTTTTGCTAATGAAATAAATGGCATAATTACAAGATTCCTCTTTTTGGCCTAATGAGGCACCCACTGCAGTGTCAGATGCATCTGTAAATATATGAAATGGTAGGCTCCAATTAGGCCCTCTCAAGACTGGTGTAGTTGATAACTTCTTTTTGAGTAGTTCGAATGCTTGTTGGCAGTTCTCATTCCAGTTGAAAAGTACATCTTTTGTTAGAAGTTTAAACAAAGGTAAAGCTATTTTACTAAAATGTTCAATAAACCTTCTGTAATAGCTTGCATACCCAAGGAAACTTCTTACCCCTCTTTGATTCTGTGGAATTGGCAAATCAACAATGATCTGGATCTTTTCTGGGTCAACTTTGATGCCTTGAAAAGAGATATAGTGGCCTAATACTATCCCTTTGTTTAACATCATAAAGCACTTTTCATTGCTCAGGGACAGATTAGCTTCAATACATCTTTTCAAAACTCTTTCAAGGTTCTCTAATGCATGTTCAAATGAATTTTCGTACACTGAAAAATCATCCATGTAAACTTCAACACAATCATGAATTAAATCAGCGAAAATAGCTAACACAACTCTCTGAAATGTAGCTGGAGCATTGCAAAGTCCAAATGGCAAAACATTGTAAGCATAAGTGCCCCAAGGACAAGTGAATGTGGTTTTGTCCTGGTCTTCCGAGGCTATCCTGATCTGGTTGTAGCCACTGAAACCATCAAGAAAAGAAAATGATGATTTCCCAGCTAGGGTGTCTAACACTTGGTCAATAAATGGTAGTGGGAAATAATCTTTGAGCGTTGCTTTTTTCAGTTTTCTGTAATCAACACAAATGCGCCACTTACCATTTTTCTTGGGCACTATAACCAATGGGGATACCCACTGACTGTCAGAAATAGGATATATAAAATTAACTCTCAACAGTTTTTGCAATTCTTCTCTGATAATATCCTGGAGCATGGGGTTCATTCTTCTTTGTGGTTGCCTCACTGGTTTGATAGTACTATATGTATAAATATGGTGAGTGCATGTGTCAGGGTGAATCCCATGCATATCGGTGTAGTCCCAAGCAAAGGCTTTCTGGTATTTTCTCAATAGTCGAATCAATTTCTCTTGTCGAGATGAGTCTAGGTGATTGCCTATGTTCAGAGTTTTCCCTGGACTAATCTCTATGATCTGACTCTGTGTGTTGGTGATGGATTGAACTGGAAAAATATCATGAAATGTGGTTTGCAAAGATTGAATGGTGCATGTTTCCTGAAAATTTTGGGCCAAAAGTACATCGGCAGCATGACATTGGTCATTTCTCAAATTTTCGGAAATATCAGGTTGAGAAAGGAATAATTCTACCAAATCATTATTGTTTTGTTCTTGGAAATCATAGATTTGGTCAATGCTAAAAATAGATTGTACTTCTTCTTTATCATTGAATTTATCATCAAGCCACAAATTGTGTGTTACTGCTGGTGATTGTGCCGATGGATAAAGAGTGAGTTGTTTTCTTTCAGTTCCTCTTGAAATGATCATGTTGCCCGATCGACATCCTATGAATGCATCAGCAGTCGCTAACCATGGTCTACCAAGGATGATAGGGTGCCCTCCTAAATTGTATTTGGGTTGAAGAACTAAGAAATCCACTGGATGCTCCTAGGAGTCCAGTGAGACAATTATGTCCTCCAAAATCCCTTCAGGAATCACTTTAGACCTATCAGCTAGTTCTAGAACAATCGTTGTATGTTGCAAATTTATGAGCTGGAGTGTTCTCATGGTTTCAAGAGTCATGACATTTATTGCGGCCCCAAGATCTATCAAAGTGTTTGGAATTTGTATGTTGTTAATGATGGTGGTCACTTTGGGAATGCCAGGATCAACATACTTTTCCATGGAGATGGTATTGGTCATAAGGCCAGCTAAATGTCCTATGACATGAATGGTTTGAGGATCAATCCTTTTTCTAGCAGGCTTCTTGAGGCACATGTCTTTGATGGCTTTAGTATATATGGGAATGTCTTTTATAGCTTGCAGCAGTGGAATTTTTATGTAGACATTCTTGAGTTCATCTAAGACATCAAACTGTGGTATAGACAGTGGAGGTTTTATTTGGACCAATCGGTCTGGAAAAGGTGGATGCAATGGTTGCACCTGCTTATCTTTGGTATCATCGTTTGGTTTTCTTTGATTTGTCATTTCATTTTCATTTTCTATGTTTTCTTCTTGTTTATCTGTTATTGGAGAATCTTTGTGGAGTACCCTACCAGACCTCAAGTTGATATTTTGCAAGGGTAGTGTGGGATATGAAGTTCTCTCTTCTACATTGTAGGCTGGCCTCTCTGCTCTGTTATTTGGATTTGGGACGGTTTGAGCAGGAATTTGAGTAGGTCTGGGAGGTTGTGAGTTAGCTGGAAATCGCAGTTGTGGTGGATTTATTGGTGGAGGAGAAGGCAGTGCTTGTTGAGTAGATTGAGGCTGATAAACAACTTGCTGAGGATACTGCTGATATGGTTGAGAATGTGATGAATACGGCTGATGGTATTGTTGATATGGTTGTGAATATGGTGGGTATGATTGAGGATATGTATGATAGGATTGAGAGTATTGTTGAGACGGTCTCCATTGTTGCTGTGGGTGGTTGTGGTGCTGCCATGGCATGGGTACATTCCATGAATTCTGTGCATACATTTGATCATTTACAGGAAATTGCAAATTTTGATTTGGAAACATACCTTGAGGTGCTGGCCTTGGCTGACATGGTCTCTTTGTGCCCATGTAATACATGTTTTCCATCTTTGCATTAGCTGCCATATTACAGTTATGCAAAACCTTAACTTTAAGACAATTAAACATATCATGATGTTCAGTACAGAAAGCACAAACTTGGATGTTTTCTAGTGGGCAATCATTTAATGCATGTTTCTTCCGGCATTTTGGGCAGAAGATAGCCATTATCTGATCTTCATCTTCTTGTTTCTTCTTAGCTTTTAGAGTGTCAATTTGGTTCCCTAGGGTGCTTAACAGATCTGTTTTAAACTCTTCTAACAGATTCCCTATTTCAGCCCTTGTGACACTTGCTGAGGCAGATTTTGTGACTTTGGATGACAGGGTTCTTTTTCCCATTTTAGCTTTGCTCTTTGAATACTTTTCGCATAACTCAGCGATTTCTTCAAAGGGTAAGGCAGAAATGTCACCTTTGCCCATCAAGTTAAGATCATCCATGTATTCCTCTCGGATGCCTTTCAAGAATATTGTGCGGATCAGATCAAGAGGCATAGCTCGGTGCTTGGAGTTTTGTATGTTATAGACAAACCGTTCTAAGTATTCCTCTAAGGTTTCATCCTCTTGCTGGCTCATTCTAAAGATATCATCTTTGGAATCTTTGGATCTACAGCAAGGTTGATATTTCCTTAGAAATATTCTTCTCATGCCATCCCAATCAACTATAGCATGCTCACCAAGCCTCATGAACCATCTTAAGGTTGATGCCTTTAATGTCGCTGGGAAGAGTCTAAGCCTATGGGCATCATCTGTATAGCCATATGTTCGACATACAATGTCAAACTCAAACAAGAATGAGTCTGGATCTTCCGAAGCCATACCATAAAAGTTTGGTAGCACGGATGGAGGTATGTTTTTCAATTTGATCTCATCATCCTCTTGTGGTTCATGTATAGGAAACTTAAAAATTGACTCTTCTTCGTCTCTCTGTCCTTGATTTGGTACTCATCCAGCTCCTTCCTCATCCATTCTAATAGGTTTCTCTGTGTCAGTGTCACTTGTTTTAAAGAGGAGATTAAAGAAAGATTGTTCGGTCACTGTGCTACTTTCTCCTTGTGTGGAAGATCTAGGAAAATGCTTCTTCTGCGATTTATGTGTTAATAAAGTTTGTCTTTCGATGAGAGTAAGTCTTTGTCCTGACTTTTGTTTTTCCTCTAATACTTGGATGACTTCCTCAGCTGGTGTTGTATTCCCTAAAGAGTCTGCTCCTGATGATGATGGGTTAGTTTTTGGATGGTGGGGGGTTTTTATGAATCTACCTTGATTGTCTCTAAATCTAGGCATAAATGAACATGATTTCTAACTGTGTTTTTGCTCATTTTTGTTTATTGAATTTTTTCTTTTTAAATCCTTTAAGTACGCCTCCCCAGCAACGGCGCCAAAATGTAGTGTCCTATCTAGGGTGCTAGACTAGGCTATATTTATTATCGACCAGGATGCGTAGACTTAGAGGCATGCGTCTAAAGTATATAAACATAAAGGATTATTAGCTAAGTGGTTATGATGGTAGGTTACAGGACTTCTTTACGGAAGATTGAGGTGTGTTACCTATAACCCAAACACTTAGGTCACTCAGTTAATCTACCTAATTAAAACACTGTCATTCAATTCATTTACCAAATTAAAACACTGTGTATCACTTCAAACCAAGATTTCAATCTCCTTACGGAGACACTATGCATAAAACCCTTGTTCAGCAAATACTCAGCATTCACTAATATTCATGAAAGATAAAGACATACGGAAATTATAAGCATACTTTGAAATGATAACAGAGTTCATGACATTGCTTTAGAAGACAACAAAGGATCGAATCCCTTACAGGATACGATTCACGATCTTAGTGATGAACTATTCAAGCACTATCATAAACATCACCCATAAGCATTCTATTGAAATCGAAAACCAATTCTAATTGTTGTGCATATCATTTAATACCCTAAGTTTCAAATAAAAAGAAATGACAGTATACCAGTTTAACGCAGGGCCCGTCCGCGTTTCAGAGGTATACTGGACTGTGATCAACCGATTATAAAATCAACGCAACAAGGAAAATCGTGACTGCAATCGTGTTCTTGGTATTAAGTTCAAAAACTCTGTTCTCAAAACGATACAATGATAACCAATACTAACTACACAGAACTGTGTTTACATATGTTTTTACAACCCTTACATTTCGAAAACGAATGTACATTCATGATGTGGTTGTTGCCGCTTTTACCATGTCGTGATTTTTAAAATGTTTCTATCCTGAACTGATTTCAAAAAGGAACAAAACTAAATCAGTTTAGAATGCTATGTTGTTGCTGCCTTTGTCGCCAACATGCTATACCTTGACCATCGTTGACCGCACATGTAGGAGGGTCGGTTCTGCTGTAGGATAGGTATTCGTCCATGCTTGGACATTCTACTTTTCATCCCTACCCTTCGCTCTAGCCTAGCTGTCATGCCACATGTCAAACAATAAACAAATTACAGGATGTTGGAACTTCTTGTAGTCATTTTACCAAAAATTCCTAATTCTTTAACATAAAACTCCTAAATCAATTTTAATGCATTTTAATAACTATAGTACTATTAACTAATCAATTTCAAGGGATCTAAGAGATGTATGATGGAAAGAGGTAGGCAAATGATATGTTTTAGGAGGAAAAAGGAGGTCATGGGATGGTACCAACATTCTTCACTTAAATTCAGTAGCTTGCAAGATGTTTGCAATTCTCTTTGGGCTTTTTTTACATCATGCTCAGCCATTTTAAGCTCTGTTCCCAACTGTAAAACCTATGTTGATGGATCATCTGTGTTGGCTGGCATTACTATTGTACAAACATGAGTGTCCACCTGTCATTGCATCTTGTCCAAAGATTCTTTAAGATAGGAAACTTCATCAGTCTTCTGCAACACATCTTGTAGGAGCTTTTCCTTTTCATTTTCTACTTTAGCTATCTCTATAGCTATGGGATGCTCACCTATAGGTAGATTCAACTTCTTTTTCAAAGCCCCAATCTCTGATTTGGTAGATTGCAATAATTTATGAACAACATGTTGGTCATCAGGATTGACACCTATTTTGATGATAATCTTCTTTAGCTCATCCACCTGAGCATTCAAAGCTCTAGAGTTGGCTTTCTCCAACTTTAACTGCTGAATCGCCTTATTTAGCATTTTTTCTGCCTTGACAGCTGCTGCATTTGTCTTATGTAGATCATTTACGATCAATTGCCCAGTTTTCATATGCAAATTGATCTTGTCAAGCATTGGAAGATTGTGAGTGTCAATAGTTAAGTTCACAGTCTTGAAATTGCTGGTAGACCCCACTGATATTTCAGTAGGATGAGAAAAAGAAATTTTAAGTTGGTTCTTCTCCAAATCCATGGCAGATAACAATCTAGTTTGTTCAGGAGTTACCTAAGACTCAGCTTGAGCTTCCATATTTAACTTCATCTTCTGATTTCTCTCAGCTATTTGAGAAACATACTTTGAATTAAAGGAACCTGATCATGAACAGGTTCTCTGGAAGATGGGGAAGTAGGGGCACCTTCTGTATCTCCTAACTGAATCACCAAACTGGGTTGTGTTGAAGACATTGCATCCTGAAGCTTGGTCCTTTTTGTTGCTTCAAATTCTTCCTCATCCAGATCAATAACTTCCTCTCTGACCCTCTTGACCCCTTTTTCTGTAATGTTAGGGGTTTCAATCTTTGTCCCATGAGTGTTTTGCAAACCTCCATTTGCCAATTTCTTTGTTTCAGGTCTACTTTCATGTACAAAGACTAAATAGCCATTCTCCAGTATTCTTTTTGAAATAATTTGATGTGGATCATAAGCCCACTCAACCACTTGTAAAAAACACATATCATTTAACAATGTTTCAACCTCTTGGGCAACCTTTCTAGTATTTACAATGAAGGGTCCCACTGCTTTAGGCAACTTGAAGAAGAAGCCTTTCTTCATAGGAAAAAAATGAACTTGATCAACATTTAAGCTCTGCCTAATAAATTCAAGGGAGAAAGGCCTCATTGGCACAAATTTAGGTAACCTGTAAGGCTTGACAGAGGCTCCATAAAGCCTAATCTCTGCATGCTCTTTAGATATGAACCAATCTCCACATCTCACATCCTTACTCAATTGAAGACACTCTTGAGCTTTAGGAAGGAAAGTTGGGGGTAGGCTTCCATTCAAAATTTTATAAGCCATTGGAAGGAATAAAGAAGTAAACTCAAATAAACTACTATCTCCTAGATCAACCCTTATCAGGTCTGTCCAGAATACCACTGACTTTTTTTTTTTTATTGATATCAACAACATTTAGCCCCAAATCAGAAAAATGTTCTGCATTCTGGTACAGAAATAAATAAGTAATTACTAAAGGAAATTTGAAGGAACCAGTGAGAGGAAAAGTCATAAATTGAGTATTGATAGCATCTACCCAGAATGCTGGAATGTCTAGTACTATCTCAAGCTTCATCATTAAGGAGAAAAATCCTAGCACAACTTTATCTACCTTCTTGGAGTCTTCTTTCCCTAGAATATTGGAAATTACTTGCAACACAAGTCTTCTGTCTGTTATCACCTAGAACTGCAGTCACATGTACATAAATTTTGTCCAAAGTTTTATTGTCAAAAATGGGTGTCAAATGGTTGTTGTCCTATGTGTACTACTTAGGGGTCATGTTTCTAAAGATTTTGATGTGAACCATTTTCAAATACCGTTAGTCATCCTCCATCATGATTGTATAAGACATGTCTTATCTCGTATACGTCATTTGTCCTTTCCGCATTTTCGCAGCGCAGTTTGATTGGTTGATTTTGCAGCGCAATGATGTTTTAGCCTTTTCGTAGCGCCAGCCATTTCGCAGCGCATGTCGCTAAATTATAACTGTCTGCGCTACGAAATCGCGGATTCGAGGATTTTGCAGCGCATATTCTTAAAATGTCATGTCTGGGGATGAGTCATTGTGTCCGTCCGGTTATTGTCAGTTGGCGTACCTTCCAAGCACTTATGAGCCATCACTCCACCAATAGGTTCATAGCCACGCACATTAAAATCATTCAAACGGTTTTGTCATGCATGGTTGTGTCATGATGTTTGTTAATATTGCATGAAGTGGCCAGCTTATATGTTAAGACATTTGAATTGCAAATGAGCCCGAGTTTCTTCTTCAAAGGAGCCTAATTGCAAGCGAGCTTGCGTTCTAAAATTTGAATTTGCCATTTGAGTTGAGGCTGGTGGTGTTTCTCTGTGCGAAAGATTTCAAAAGCGGAATGGAGAAGAAGGAGCATCGGTCTGGAAGGTGTCAGAGGGCAGAGCCTGAAGGATTGGACCTTGCATTGAGAGATGAAGGTGTTAAAAAAGCTTTTAAGGATGCTGGTTGCTGGAGTTTCTGTGAAAAGCTGAAGGGTGGTCATGCTCAGGTAACAAAAGAGTTTGCCTTGAATTTTACAGGTTTAAATTCTAAGGTATCTATGTTAGAATTCCCAGTATCTCCAGAGGCTATTGCTAGTGTAACTGAGATTCCCAGAGGGGGGCAGGAGTGGTTTAAAAACTTCAAATTTGATATGAACCCCTGTAAAGAGTTCTTGAAGGAAGCCTATGTGAATGAAGATTTAACCAAGGCTGTGCCTAGAAGTTATGTTAAGGAGAACTATGCTATGCTTCTTACCTGTATTCAAAAGTATTTGACTTGTGAGGGTAGATATAATAAGGTTTATTCCTATCATTTTAAGTTGTTGCTGCATTTTACGGGTAAAGCATCTATAGACATCCCATTTTACTTGTTTCGTAGCCTCAACAAGATGTGTGACAAGGTTCAATTGAAAAAGGACGATTGTGAGACATCACTATTTCATCATGGTCTAGTCAAACTGCTAGTGTTGGATGCTCTTCAAAAAATTGGTAGGGATTGGATTTCTTTTATCTATATGGCCGGTTTCCAGAGTAAGACAGGCCTCACCCCACAGCCGGTTAGAGAAAGAGAAGAATCAATGGAAGAACCTACAATAGCTGAGCTTAGGAAGGAGGCTAGGGAGAAAAAGAAAGTTAAATCTCAGTTGAACAAACCAGTCAAGCCCTTGGTTATTAAAGAGCCACCTCAGCCACCTCAGTCATTATCAAAGGACAAGGTTAAGCACAAAAAAGATGTACCTGGATCAGCTGGGTCCGAAAGAGCATCAAGAGTTAAAATAAGGAGTCAATTAAGCAAGGAGAAGGGCAAATCAGTAGCTGTTGAGGAAAGTCCAATATCAAAGGCCAGTTTAAGTGATTTGCTTGAGGCCATTGAATTTGAGCAGGAAGAACCAGTGCATCTTGAACCCATGCATATTGATTTGACTCAATCATCTCCTGAGAGTACTAAGAAATCAAAAGCTTTGAAGAGATTAAGGTTTGATGAGCCTAGTGAGGAGTTTATGTTCAAACCACGAAGGCCAGTTACAAGGAAGCAAGTTAAAGAAGCTGAGAAAGTGCATAAAGGAGAGAAAACTGTAAAGATACCCAGAACAGAGGTAATTGAAGTATTGACCAAAACAGTGGAGGCAGTCAAGCATAAAGATAAGAACAGAAAGGTTATCATTACCCAAGGAGGAAATGTTATAGCTATAAAGAATCAAGCAGGAACAACAAAAGATGAAGTTGCCCCAGCAAAGAATGTTACTAAGGAGCGTGCAGTTAGGTATGCCAACTATCGAAGAGCTGTGTTAAAGGGTAGCAAAAGCCTAGTGAGTCAGGTAGATTCAGTGGCTGATGTGTATACATGGACGGTTCCAGCCCTCAAGCAAGCTAAACACGTCAGAAAAATGAACATGACCCTGAGAGCTAAAAACAAAGCTTTGAAGAAGGAGATTGCAAATTTGAAGATACAGCTAGGTCAACTAGCTCACTGATTTGAGGAAAAGGTGATATTCTTAGTTTTGGTCAATTTTGTTTAAGCTCCATTATTTTGAAGTCATATAAGTCTTTGACACCTGTAGAAGAAGTTTGAAGAGTCATAAGTTCAAGCAAAAGACGCTTTAGTGCAAATATACTCTGTTTTAGCAAAAACAGCAGTTTCGTAGCGCTCTACGAAACTGCTGTAGGTGCTGTTTTATAAGGAAAACAAAGAGTTTAATGATGGGATCAGCAAATTTTTGAAGGAAATGCCTCAAGAACATAAGGGAGACCACATAAGACTCTCCTAGCTATTCAGAGAATGACAGGTGTGCATTTTGGAAAAGGTGAAATATTTTGTCTTTAGCTAAAGCTTTGTTAAAGGTACTTTATTACCGAATTGTTAGGGTTCTGGTTAGGGTTACCGGAGATTTTGGTTTGTACACCTGTTCAGTCCACAAGGCTTCCAGCTCATTGGGGAATATGGTGATGTTCGTTGTTTTTGAGGAATTAAAGAGCTGGGAACATGTTCCTTAAGTAGTGAAGAATGATGGGAGACAAGGACCGGGAAAACAGGGCACTTATCTTGTTGATTAATGAACCATCTACGCAGCCAGTATCCAAAGCCAGCTTGTTCGTTGCATTCTCCTCCAAGATATCTCGACCAAAACAGAAAGAAGACATGTGTCAAGAATCAGGAAGGAATCATGCTACGAGGAGGACAGATTTTGAGTTTTGAATAAATTAGGACTCTTTGTAATTACAGTTTAGCACTTATGTAATTAATGAATTAGTTAAACAGTAGATAGGAGTAGTTAATAGCAGCCTTCGAGCTCCCCTCATGCTGGAGGAGGAAGCTCGAGGTGGTTAAGAATGTATTCCTATATATGGATCAGACTTGGATGTAATTGGGGTTGGATGTTTTGACAAAAGATAAGACTATTTTGGTTTATGTATAGCAGATTTCAGTAATGCAAATGACTGTTGTTTCTTCTCAGGATTCACAATAGATCTGATTGTTCAAATGTATGATGGTTTATTCTCTTAGTGTTCTTTTACAGTTTTGTTATTGCATAATCACTCAGAACTCATGTATCATGCTCTGACTTCCTGTATGCCTTCGCAAACTGTGTTTTATGTAAGTTATGTTTGAACATTAGATGTAAAGTGCCCTGATTTCTATGAAAGGATATTGCCATTGTTTACTGAGATTTTAGTGACTCCATAAGCCCAATGGGAATCAATTTGATATTTGTCCAGCCAGCTACTTTTTCTTCATGTGTCTTATAAGAGTTAGCCATCTTTCCTTGTCATTAATCAATATTCATAATCTGTGAGAGAGCCCTCTCTGACTAAGGAGGCTAAGCCTTAGTCTAAAGCCTGGTTTGAAATAGTTACACAAAATCTTGCTAATTGGCAGCCCTTAGTACCTGATTTTGTGATAACAATGTCAACTGAAAATATTTCTAAACAGAAGAGATTACCATCTAGGGAGAATTGACCAGATTTATGGGCCAATAAAGAGGTGACATGAGAGAGCTCTTGAGGAGACATGTTATCATAATAAGAAATCAAGGATTCTTTAGTAAAGGTGGTGTAAGTTCCAGACACAGGGTAATTCAAAGCTTGGTGTATTAACTGTGAGGTTACTTGAAAAACATTCTCCCCTGACTGATTCATTACGAAACACTTCTTGGGGTACATTGTTGAGGCTAGCCATTGAATAAATTCAGGAAATAAATGAGTTATGGGGACAAAAGCAACTAGAACACCTGACCTAACCATTTCCATGAATATAGGAGACTTCTTATGGTTCAGAATGACCTCTTGATACAATGAAAGATGTTTAATTGTACAGAGGGTATTGGAAATATCTCGTTCAACATCCATTAATGGGGTATGGATAACTGATGAGGAACTTACTTGTTTGGCCATGGTGACTGTAGGTGACAGTTTTCTAGTGACAGTTGCTAATGACAGTTGTTGGGACGGTTGCTGATGACAGTTTTCGGGACGGTTGCTGACTTAGATTTTCTAAACTGGCTGCAAGGTTGCTTAGTACTAAAACAAAAGACTAATTCAATGGGGTTTTGCTTGTATTTTATACATATAATATTCAAATGAGGGGGGACTTGTAATTAATGTAACTAATTAATGGAGTGGTAGATGAGGTGACGGGGTACCGTGAATGAGGTGGATGGTAATGAATGAGGGTGGTGGATGACATGGAGGAGATTGGATGGAGTGGAGCGATGGGGGTGACCCGCTGTGGGGGCAAGGAATGTATGGGATGTTCATCGGGCTTGAACCCCCACAGCAATATCAAGCCATAGATCTCGGTCAAACACCTTGACATCATTGTCAATTGCGGGGGTTGAGCCTGAGTTACAACTTGTGCTCATTGCTCCCCTACAGAGCACTTTACCCGCTTCTCGAACCCACGCTTACTTAAATCTTGTGATATTGCTCGAATTTTAATATGGTTCGGGGCCCCACCTTAATTCGCATTTGAATGCCATCAACTATAAATCATTGTTTTCAGACTTTCACGTTCTCTTTTAATTTTTTAGAACATAATACTTGATTTTATTTCCTGTGATAATATTAGAAATGAAATTTGAACGACGATGGATGCTACAACAACGCACATGCTACAAATCTAGGAAAAGGTGACACTTGGAGGAAAGTTTCTAAAATGATCTTTGCATGTAACCTTCAACTGCTAAAAATATCTCCCAAAAATCTAGGGATGCTTTTTGCATGTTTATTTTTGCTATTTTGATAAAAAACATCCCATGCATGCAAGTCAAGTTTTCTCTGTCCCGAGTGGAACCGGTCAACCTGAACGCACAAGTAATAGCTTGGTTGACTAAGGGAGATTTTTGTGAAATTTCTGGGAGGAAGTTGGGTTGGCTTTCCAGAGGGATTACATAATTTCTGGAAGGAGCAGCTGACTGCTACCCAAAATTGCGCAATTTCTTGGTTGAACTGTACTGCTGGGCCAGATTGCGAAATTTTCAAGAGGAAGGTTGCTTGATAGCATTGTGCAATTTTTTAGCCCAGCAAGCTATTAGTCAGAATTGCACAATTTCTGGAGGGAAGACTGGTTCCCCTCCAGAATTGCGCAATTTCCTAAGGGAGCTACTCAACTAATAGTTGGACCAAGTTTGGGGAAGTAAGCTATGAGGGGAGTGAAGGAAGCTATCATGCACAGGCTAGCAAGCTGCTAGAAAACCAATGAAGCTCATGTACTTGACAATGCAAGACATGCTGCTCGGATGGTTGGTAGGGAGGCTCCAAAACAAAGCTAAGGAAAAATTTTGGAGGGTGGTTGTAGCCGCTACAATATTTTAGTAACTGTAACTTGGTCAAGTTGTTGTAGTCGAGGCAAGACTTGGTTGGGTTCCCAAGTCCCAAAAAAAGTAAGGGTAGTTGTGAGGGCATTATAGCTAAGGAATGAAAAGTCATGCTAACACATGTCAAACATTACCAATTCATGTTGAGGAATGTTAAGGAGTGTTAGGGCATCACAAGGGAGAACTAGGTCAAAATACATGGAAATGAACAAATAAGTGTGTGTGCTAAGGAGTGTTAATGAATTCTAGGTGTCTCAAGGACAAATTGTGTTAGGAGAAGGTCAAAATACGAATTGTAGGAGGAAAGCATATGGTTATAATTACAAGGGGTTGGTGAAAGAAGTTTCAGATAAAGGGATACTTTGGGTTGGGCACAACACTATTTTGCCAATGACTTGGTTAGGTTCCCAAGTCGCAAAAATAGTAAAGTTATATATGAGGGCATGACAATTAGGGAGTACCAAGGTGTGACAAGGAATTCCAGGAAGTACTAACACATGTTAGAAAATTCCAAGGCATGTTAGGCATGTTAAGACAAGCCAACTACTCAGGCATGCCAAGATGTGTCAAGTGTCAGAGTGTGGCGCGAATGCATGCTAGGGAGTGTTAGGGCCAAGTGCCAAGGAAACACAAGGGAAAACAAGTTTAAAAAGCATGGAAATGAATTTTTATCAAGTTCAGGGTGTGCTAAGGAGGAAGTGACAAGGAATTCTATGCACTGCCACGAAATGTTAGAGTCCTAGGGAAGCATAACAAGACGTGACAAGTGCCAAGGTGTGCCAATGCATGTTAAGGAGTGTTAGGGAGTGTCAGGGAAACATAAGGGAGCACTAGGTCAAAATGCATGGAAATGAATGAATAAGAGTGTGTGACAGGGAGTGCCAGTGAGTTCCAAGTGTGCTATGGAGAGTGTGACATAGTATGCTAGGCTACGCTAAGTCATGCTAGATTGTTAGGGTGACATGCATGCAAGATGTGCCAGGTGCGAGGGTGTGTCAACATGTGCTAGGAGTGTTAGGGAGTTCCATGGAAGCATAAGGGAGCACTAGGTCAAATTAGTGCATGCAAATGAACAAATAAGAGTTTGTGATAGGAAGTGTCAATGAGTTACAAGTGTACTGAGGGAGTAGCAAGGTATGGTAGGCAGTTCTATGGCATGTTAGAGGCCATGGAAACATGCCAAGATGTTTTAGGTGCTAGAGTGTGCCAATGCATGCCAGGGACTGTTATGGAGTGCCAAGGAAAAAAAAAGGATCACTAGTTTCAAATACATGGAAATGAATGAATAAGAGTGTGTTATAGGGAGTGTTAGTGAATTCTACGTGTGGTAACGAGGGAGTGACAAGATATGTTAGGTAGTTCCAAGGAATGCTAGAGTGCTAGGGAAACATGCCAAGATGTGTCAGGTGTTAGCGTGTGTCAATGTGTTCCAACAAATGTTAGGGAGTGCAACAGAAACACAAGGGAGAACTAGTTCAAAATGCATGGAAATGAACAGATAAGAGTGTGTGATAGGGAGTGTCAATGAGTTCCAAATGTTCTAAGGAGGGAGTGACAAGGTTATATGCTAGGTAATGCCAAGGCATGCTAGAGTGTCAGGGCATGTTAGGGAGTGCTAGGGTGTGCTAGGGAGTGCAAAACATGCCAAGAAATGCAGGGGATGCTAACACGCGCCACATAATGCTAAGGGATTGTTAAATGTGCTAGTTGTTATGGAATGTCAAGATGTAAACTGTGTTGCTTAGTTGTTTTATGGCCATGGTTGGACATGAGCCTTGACTTGGTAACTTTTTAAGTGGGATAAGTTGAGATTGGACATGAGTAGCATAATATGTGTTATAGGAAGTTCTTAGGTGAACAAGGCATAATCTAGTTGTTGTAACTATAACTTGGTTAACTTGTTGTATTCAAGGAAGGAATTGGTTGGGTTTCCAAGTCTAAAAAAATAAGGGTAGTTGTGAGGGCATGATAGCTAAGGAGTGTGAGGGCATGCCAAGGAATGAAAAGGCATGCTAACAAATGGAAAACAATGTCAATGGATGCTAAGGATTGTTAGGGAGTGTCAGGGGAACACAAGGGAGACTTAGGTCGAAATTCTTGGAAATGAACGAATAAGAGTGTGGGCTAAGGAGTGTCAGTGAATTCCAGGTGTCCCAAGGATGAATTGTTTTAGGAGAAGTTCAGAATAGGACTTGCAAGAGGCAATCTTATGGTTGTGATAATGCATGGACAAAGAACTTTCAGAGAAAGCGAGACTTTGGGTTGGGCACAATATTGTTTTCTAATGAATTGGTTGGGTCCCCAAGTCAAAAAAAAAGTAATGATATCTATGAGGGCATGACAACTAAGGAGTGCCAAGGTGTTCTACAAAATGTAAGGTTCCCAAGTCATGGAAAATTGTAATGCTAACTATGAGGGCATGACTTCCAAGGCGTGTTAGGGAATTCTAGGGAATTCTAACATGTGCTAGATAGTGCAAAGGCATGTCAAACAAGCTAATATTTTCCAAGTGCTAAGACATGACAAGATGTGCAAGGGTGTGATAATGCATGCCAGGGATTGTCAAGGAAACAAAAGGGAGAAACAAGTTAAACTACAAGGAAATGAATGCATAATAGGGTTAATAAGTCATCAATTTACTTTTTCCATGAGTGGCATGCTAGGCACACCAACAATGGGTGCCAATAGGTGCCAAGTGCAAAGTGTAAGTGCATTCTAAGTGTCAAATCTTCCTCCATTGCTTCTCATCTACTTTCCAATAATTGATCTCAAATAATTTTAATATTAAACCATTCTAAAGCATACCAAGTCATCTCAATGCATGCCAAACATGCTAAGACATGCCAAGTGCCAATGTGTGTCAGGGAGTGTGATGCATGTTATGAAGTGGAAAATCATGTCGAAGAGTGCTAAGGTGTGCTAATGGGTGCCAATGCATGCTAAGGAGTGTTAGGGAGTACTAAGACAACACAAGGGAGAGCTAGGTCAAAATGCATGGAAGTGAATGAATATGAGGGTGTGTTAGGGAGTGTCAATGAGTGTTAGTTGGCATGCCAAAGAGGGAGTGACAAGGTATGTTAAGCACCGGTAAGGCATGCCCGGGAATATCAGGGCATATTAGGAAGTGCTAGACTGTGCTAGGTAGTTCTAGGGTGTGCTAACATGTGCCAAATAGTGCCAAGACATGCTAGGTTCTAAGACATGCTAGGATGTGCAGGGTGTCAAAGTATGCCAATACGCATCAAGGAGTTTCAAGGAAACAAAAGGAATAACCAAGCTAAAATGAAAGGAAATGAACACATAAGAGGGTTAATAAGTCGAGACTTTATCTTTTTCAAAACGGGCATGCAAGGCACACATAATAGGTTTCAATACATGTCAAGTGCCAATGTGTGCCAAGTGCTAATGTATGTCAATGCAATATTATGCCAAGGTGTTATAAGGTATGTTTGGGACTATAATTCATGACAACACATGTTAGGGGAGTGCTATGTTATGCTAGGGCATGCCATCATGTGCTTGGGTGTCCTAATCATCACAAGATGTTCTAGGTAAAAAGATGTTCTAAGACATGCAAGGTGGTAAGGAATGTTAGTGTGTGCCAAAGCATGTTAAGGTGTGACATGAGTGTTGAGGAATGCTAGGTCTCTCTCATTAATATAAATGATAGAGCTTGATTATGTATTAAATAATATATTTCCTACACATATTAGTGGAACTTTATCTAAAGGGAATTTGCTAGATAATAAACCTAATAGAGATGAATCATCTGTTGACTCATAGGAGAACTATATTCTTATTACTTGAGGTAAATGATATGCACTAATTACTTCTTATCAAATTGACTGACTCTAACCACTATGGCCTTGGACAAATAATGAAAAGGGCTCCGCAAAAATGGTCTTAAATCATTATATTTTGAAAAAAAATATAGTAACAAGTGCATAGCGTCATCAAAAACTCATTGGAATGATCAATGATGACGAACATTTTTTTACCATCACCAAAAGTAACCAAAAAGAGCATTCGTGAGGGTCAATAAAATATCGTCACTAGAAGTGTAACCAAAGAGAGAAATAGTGATGGCATTTAATGACTCTCACCAAAAGTGTCACCAAAGAGAGAACTAGTGACGGACCTTTAACGAACCTCACAAAAAGTGTCATTGAAAATGGATTTGGTGACAAACCTTAAAGGACCATCACTATATACACTTACAACGACACTTTTTTAAAAATTGTCACCATATTTGACATTGGTGACAGACCTTAAAGGTCCATCATAGGCATGACCCTCACCAATGACCTTTTTTCTTGTAGTGGTTAAAACAATCACCAAGGATGTGGTATCAGAAATTTGATACATATATACAGGGATTTGGCTTCACTAGAAGTAAAGTAGACTACTATGTGTATTTTAAATTAATTGGTGACCATGTTATTTATTTGGTCTTGTATGTGGATGATATGTTGCTGATTGGAAATAGCAAAGAAATTATCCAAGATTTGAAGACCCAATTGTCCTCCAAATTCGACATGAAAGATCTTGGTGTTGTAAACTATATTTTGGGCATGGAAATTAAACAAGATTCAGGTAAAGAGGAAGCTCTGGTTAAACTAGAGGAATTGTGTCGAGAGAATACTGCAGAGGTTTAATATGAAGGATAGTAAACCGGTGAAGGTTCCTATTCATGTAGGTGTAAATATATCTCTTGAATAGTGTCCCAAGACATAAGAAGAGGAAGAGGAATGTATCGTGTTCCATACACAAGCGCAATTGGTAGCCTGATGTATGCAATGGTATGTACTAAACCAAATATTGTTCATGTAGTGGGAGTATTGATCAGGTTTATGTCAAAACCAAGGAAGGAGCATTGGACAACAATGAAGAGGATTTTTAGATATATGTGTGGCATTAGTGATTATGGTTTGTGCTACTAAGGAAGACCAGGATTGGACAAAGTTTTGGACTTTCGTGGCTTTGTTGATGAAAATTGGGATGGATATCTGGATCGGAGAAGATCTACAAGTGGGTATATGTTTAACCTATTTGGAAGTGCAGTCAGTTGGATGAGCAAAAGACAGTCTGTAGTAGAACTTTCAACTACAAAGGCAGAATACATGGCAACCACTCATGCAAGCAAGGAAGTAGTTTGGTTGCAGAAATTGTGTTCAAGTATGGGGTTAGTACAACGAGCTATAAGGATAGACTGTCACAGCTAAAGTGTAATTTTCTTGGAAAATAACCTTGCTTATCATTCAAAGACAAAGCGCATTGATGTTTGGTATCACATTGTGAGGGATATGGTTGAGGACAAAAAGGTGTTGCTGGTAAAGTTGGGCACTTTAAATAATGTTGCAGATGCATTGATGAAGTCTGTGAGAACTGAGAATTTTTCTTGGTATAGAGAAACAATGGGTGTTGCAAGGTTGGACCAATGACTAAGCTCTCTTGTGACCCCTTGTGTGGAAAGAAAACAACAAGTGGGAGAATGTTGGGTGTGTGTTATATTATTTCCATGACTAGCCCCATGCACTAAGCGAGGGGTTGGGGGGGGTGGCAGCCACCCCTATCAGGGGGTTTGAGGGGGGACGGTAGCCCCCCTCTTCAGGGTCTGGGGTAGCACTCCGGGAATTTTTTTTCTTTGGACCCTATATTAGGTGTGCAAACCTACCTATGGGTTTCGCACATGGTTTTGGGCATGATGGTTTTCTTTCCATGGTATTTTGTAGATCTGGTCAAGGGAACTATAGTTATGTTATAATCCAAGGTTAATGGATTGGGGTTTATGAATTTTTCGGCATGTATATATATGTGTTGTAAAATTGAAAGGAATATAATGAAAAATAAGTCTGATAGTCCCAGTTTTTGGATCTAGGGGAAAATCTCTATGTATTTGTTTTGTGTTTCTCTCCATTGTATATTTTCTATTTTTAATAATTTGTTTGCATGTAATTTCTATACAAGGTTAAAACCTACATTGAAGTCGATGGGACAAGATCTGTTGGAAGGTGGGCCTTAAGGAATTCCACATTATCCAACTCGACGATAAGACCAGAAGGATTTTGAGGAACCATAATAAGAGATTCGTACCAACATGAACATATAGAAATTTATTGTGAATCATGCTTGCTATGAAGCCTATTTTTTGAGCATGTGTAACAACCTCAGGTTAAAATTTCATGTAATAAAAATTAATAAAGGTAAAATAAGACCACTGGAGGGAGACACTTATTCCAAGCTAAATATTGGGAAAAATATACTAGTGGGCATCACTTCTTGTGTTTTATGGCTAAAGGGAAATTGGCAAAGGTAATGAATAAGGCATTGGAAAGTCAAAATGGTATTTTTGGCATATTTTTTATGAAAATAATGGAAATTAGGAGAAAAGGAAGGTGAAAGGTCATAGGTTGTATGTGGGGAGGAAAATAATGGAAAATTGAAGAGAATAGAGGCCTCATTAATAAAAGGCTTCTGAGGATCAGTTCATGGGTTTTGTCAGTTTTATCCTTTTATTAGTTTAATCTTAGAATTTGTCTCAAAGAGGAGAAAGCACCAAGAGGAGAAAGAAAGTAAGAAAGAAAGGAAAGGAAAGGAAAAGAAAAGAAGGACAAGGATATAAAACGAAGGCAATGAGCAAGCAGGTTCAGCAGCAATACTTGCAGGTAATAGATTGCATGTGTGATTTCCTAGCTAGTTTTGACAGGCATGGTATGTGCATGTTGGTATTTGGTTCTTTTGATGCCTTTGGCATGGATTTTGTCGGGTTTCGACAGTGGATTTTTTCCTAGCCTTGCCATTTCCAGATAGCCATGGTGTAATGGGATTCTTTATCAATTTGAGCCTTGGATTGTCAGATGGTTTTGGAATTTGGGGTGAGGTGGTCTCAGGAAAATTCCCAAAGGCCTAGGAATCCCTAAACCAGTAATAGCGGGATACATGGTAAAGCCCGAGGGTGGAGACAGGAAAATTCCTCAAGGATGGTGAAGAAATTTTGAGGCATCAAAGCTCAGTTGATTTTGTGATCTTGATATCGGTTTAGGTTTGATCACGTTATGGCGAGGTTGGAGGTGGTTAAACCTCTAGATTCCCTTGGTTGTCTATGGATTGGTTTATCCCATGAGATCCCACATTCATGCTTGGAATATGGCATGGGGGTAATTGGATGAAAGAAAGATCTGTTTCAGCAAACCTATGGTCGGATGGAACATGGAAGTCCCGAACCCGGTTGTTGTTTACCTATGGTTAATAAGACCTAAATTTCTCTTACTTTTGCTAAGGAAATGTACTATTTATTATGTAGCTTTAATCATTGTTCTCTTATGGTTATTTATTTGGTTATATGTTGGTTATAAGCATAGTTTTAAGAAAAATATTAGTCATGGCTTTATTCAGGTTTTTAATTATAACTGAATAAATAATGAATAAGATACCTAATTGGTGTTAAGACAACTAATGAGAGAAGGTAGATACCCTTGTTGTTAAACCTCATATAAGTTTTCAGTCCCTTATGTTTAGGCTTGCATTCATGACCTGTAGGTTGTATATCTACCAAGTGTTTGACCGAATGTCAGTCCCGGTTGGGGATGGTTAGGTCAAGTCCTCATTCCCGTTTTGGTTTACATGCATTGTCTTCATGTATTTTATGATTTCTAGAAGTTTCATAAATTTTTGGGTAGAGGCTAAGCCCCAACTCTAATAATAGCCTTAATTCTCGCAGTCGCTAGCACATCACTAGCAGAAAAAGGCCACAGTTTCACTGATGCAGGCCTATGGGAGCAACTGGGAACCCATAGTCACATGGAGGCCTTGGCAAGGGAGAGAACGGGGCTCTAGGTCAAGGAAAAGGTATGTTGTCTAAGGGATTGGACAACTGGAGGGGTTGGGTTACTCCTGAGGGTCCTGTTGCACATGAGGGAAGTCAGTAAGGTCTAGTTGTGTCAACTCCATTTCCTTAATGTCATATAGGAGGTTGAGTCATAGAATAGTAACCTCTCATCTCATGTTTACCTCGGGTAAGCCGTTGAAAGTGGGTAGATGTGAGAGGAGGCACATTACAAGGTGGTATCAGAGTGGGTTTTTCTCTCTTTGGGTCATATCTGATACAACATGGTGGTATCAGAGTATGGTTTCACTCTCTTTGGGTAAGTCTGATGTTTTCAAGGTTATGGTAATCATGCATGGGATCAAGGTATACCGTTGATATGATCATGCATGATGTTGTTTTGATGTTATATTATTACATAGATATGTTTATGATTATACGTGTACATGCTAATGTGGACTAATTTTGTAGATGGGATAAGCCTCCCTTGAACATCACTAAGGTATGGATTTGGTTTTGGTATCTATTTGGTTTATCTTACATGGTATACTTTTAGGAAGAAGATCATTCAAGATGAAAAGAAAAATGGTAGACTATAGCTCCTGTGACTCTCCCTATAGATCAATTCGGCAACAAGGAGAAGAGTATTCTCCTGGTATAGTAGATACATTTAGGAGCTTGATCACAGATATCAGAAGTTGCAAAGTAGACAATGAAATGTTAGTGGAGGCTCGAGAAATACTTGCAATGGCCCAGGAGAAGCAGGTAGAGGTTAATGCAGCAATCCTTCAAAGCTTGTCAGAGTTACAAAGACAGATATCGCTGATAATTAGTCAATAGTATGAAGAGAAAACTAATGGAGCCTATGGTAGCATATCTCGGTCCAGATACAGGTTGGATAGAGGGGACATAGTTAGAGGTGGCAGATCACTGGATAAAATTGACAGGAGGACTAGTATGTATGGGCATCATTATATTTCCTCATCTAGGAGAAATCATTATAGTCATCACCATCATCATCCTTATAGGAGGAGGGAGTATTTACCTTAAGAGAGTAAGAATGTGAAGCCTACTACATTTGATGGAGAGATGAAGAAGGTAGAAGATGTAGAGGCATGGTTGCTTGGAATGAAGAAATTCTTCATATTTCATAGCTACTCAGAGAACATGAAAGACAAGATAACCAGCTTTGGTCTTAAAGGGAAAGCAGATATTTGGTGGGAAGATGTGAAGAATGTAAAGGGCATTCGGGAACAAGACTTGATTTGTGATGATTTTGAGAGGATGTTCAAGAAAAACTACTTATTGGAGAGGACTATGATGATAGAGCTAAGGATTTTTATGAGCTATATATGAGTTATATGACAGATGATGAGTACACTAGTAGGTTCTTGGAGATGTTGAGGTATGTGCCATATCTCAAGGATGAGAAGGCTAATATTCAAAGATTCATCAATGGATTGCTAGTAGTATATAAAGACCAGATTGAGTTTCATGAACCTAGATCGTTAAAGGAATCCATCCGTAAATTGAAGCATTGTTATGAGAAGTCAAAGTGAAAAGCTAAGCCTAAATGCGACTTTAAGGGAAATGAGAAAGTAAAAGGAAAATCTCCACTGAAGCGGGGAAGACATCAAGATGCAAGTGAGAAAGAAAATGTTTCTCCTTAAAGGAAGTTTAGTGCAGTTGAGAAGGGACATGTGTCGCGTCCTAGAGAGAAGTAGACTAGAGGTGATTGTAAAGCACCATTGCAGTGTTGGATATCTGGCAAAGATCATCATAAGAAGGATTTTCCATTGTACCAGGGAGGTAGGACTCAGATCTATAGTGCTTAGGAGGCACATACAGTTGGGGATGTTGTTCATAGTATTCCTCAGATTTATACAGCAGTGAAAAACAGGCAAGTGGATCACCAAGCATCTATCATTGAGATGGAAAGTAATATTTGTGATCAAGTTATTTCTATTTTTATTGATCCTGGATCTAATTATAGTTACGTTAATCCTGACCTAGTGGATAAGTGTGGCTTGAGAAAATAAGTGCATGCAAAGTCTTGGTTGGTGCAGTTGGCTACAAGTACGAAGAAGAGAGTTCATCACTGGATAAGAGCTTATTCATTTGAGTTGAATGATATCCCTACCACAACACATTTGAATGTACTACCATTGGGATCATATAGTATGATTTTGGGTATGGATTGGTTGTATATTCACAGGACCAAAGTAGATTGATATGATAAGGCTATTGAGTGCCTAGATGATAATGGAGAGAAGAGAATCTTGCAGGGGAAGAAAAATCCTACATCAGTGAGGATGGTCACAACTATGCAAGTTAAGCACAGTTGCAGAAAATGGTGTGTGATGTTTGCAGTTCATATTTATAGTGACAAGGGTAAGGATGTAGAATTTTTCTACAAATCAGCGAGCTTTGATACCATGTAGAAATTTCCCACCTATAAATCACCTGGTAATGCAATGTACTAAAGCAAAACACTTGATCTACTTCTACAAAAAAAATTAGCGGAAGCTTAATCAACCATGAGCAACATCAATAAGAACACATATAATTGATAAGAAGGAATCAATCACACATAACACAGAAGAATTTACCCGGGGAAAGAACCTACCTAAAACCCCATCTTTGTATTATCATACAAGTGGAAATATAGTCTGGATTACACAAAGCCTTAGCTCGGAAGCTATCCAGCTCTTAGTATAATCCCTCTGCTGCTCATAGACAGTCAAAGGCTTCTCACAAACCTTCTCCTCTTCCCTCCAAGACTCCTACTTCCTTGTGCAGTTTCCTTGGGGTCCAGTGCTGACACCTGTGTGAATTGGCCTCTTCACACACTCACTAACCTCTAATGTAACTGCACAAACCTGAAGGAGATAAATCCTCATCATGTATAAGCTTCCTTTATAGGAAAAATATTCATCCAACAAATAGTAAACTATCCCTTCTCTGATCTCAACTGGGTCTCTATCTGAACTGACATGCATCAGTTATCCATGAGTGAATAAACAGTTATCTGAAAATAATAGTTGTCACATGCATGCAAGCATCAACAAACTATATCTCATTAATGTAACAACTTGTTAAATTAATCTAACTGAACTTGACTAAGTTAAACTAAGTCAACTGATCCTCTCAATATAGAACTCATCCTTAATTCCTCAATCAGTGGAGCAAATCAAGGACACATTCCCCAATGCATGGAGAAATAATTGCATGTTCTCACAAAGACTTCAAGTTTGCTTTTCCTTAACTAATTAACTCATGGAGAATTAATTAATTAATATTCCAAACTGCTGGTAAGACCAAATTCGAATTTACTTCCTATAGATAGACCAGGGACTGCTATAAATAGGAAGGGACCCAGAAATGCTATTTTTAGAAGATGTTATTTTTAGCAGTTTCACCTCTCACCCAAGGTGGCAAAAATGCTCATTGGCCAAACTGCTATTTTTAGAAGTGCTATTTTTAGAATTTCTATTTTTAGCACTTCCTAAATTTAGCATTTCTTGTTGCACACTTTTCAACAAAGGATGTTGAGGATGCAGAAATATTCAAGAGGTACCATGTATTAAAACAATTTCAAGATGTGTTTCTAGAAAATATGCCAGAGTTTCTTCCACACATGGAAGTATACTTTTATGTTGAGTTGGTACCAGGGGCAACACCAGCATCAAAGGCACCTTATAGGATGAGCATTCCAGAGTTAGTAGAGTTGAATTTCTAGTTGAAGGAAATGCTTGATAAGGGATACATTAGAACAAGTTTATCGCTTTAGGGTGCACCAATATTATTTGTGAAGAATAAGGATGGTACTCTTAGATTGTGCATTGATTACAGGCAATTGAATAAGGTGACGATCAAGAATAGGTACCCATTTATGAGGATTGGTGACTTATTTGATCAGTTGAAGGGAGCAGCAGGGAACGCATCAAAGAAGAGGACATCTACAAGGTTGCATTCAAGACCCGGGATGGGCATTATGAGTTTGTTGTAGTTCCATTCGGTTTGACTAATTCTCCATCTACATTTATGTGTTTGATGAATAGTGTGTTGTGTCCTTATCTAGACAAGTTTGTTATTGTATTCATTGATGACATATTTATATATTCTAAGAATGAGGAAGAGAATGTCGAGCATTTAATAGAAGTGTTGAGATTGCTAAGAGAGCATCATTTGTATGCTAAGCTTAGCAAGTTCAGTTTATTTCAGACAAAAGTACACTACTTGGGACATGTTGTTTCCAAGAATTGCATAACAATAGATCTAGGGAAGATAAAGACTATCATGGAGTGGGAAAATCCTAAAGATGTGGAGGAAGTCAGATCATTCATGGGCTTAGAAGGATACTACAGGAGGTTCATCAAGAACTTCTCACGCATTCCATATCCCATTACATCATTGTAGAGGAAATGTAAGAATTTTGAATGGACAAAGGAGTGTGCAACCAATTTTGAGGAGTTGTAGTAGTTGTTTACAAATGCTCTACTATTAAAGATTGTAGATCCATATAAAGAGTTTGTAGTATGTACAATTGATTGCAAGAGATCGATTGGTGGAGTCCTTATAAAGGAGGGATAAGTGATATCTTTAGTCCAAGAAACTGAATGAGCATGAGCATAACTATGTGACTCATGATCTTGAGTTGGCAGCTATTATTCATGCCTTGAGTATGTGGAGACATTATCTTCTTGGCAGGAGGTTTTTGTTGATGAGTGATCATAGTGGATTAAGATATATGTTTGACTAGCCGAATTTGGATGCCATGCAAGGTAGATGGCTGTCTACCCTTAATGAGTTTGAATTTGAGATCAGGGTTGCAGATGCTCTCAGTAGGAAGGTGAAGTTGAACCATGTTGAAATAGTGAGCTCATATGGGACACATTTACATGATCAGATCTTACAAGCAGGACAATAGGATGACAGGTAAAGGGAGCTTATGCTCAGGTTATAACATGGTACATGTGATCAGGATATGGATTATCATCTTAAAGAAGATGTCTTGTTGATATTTAAGGACAAGATCTGTGACGGATGATAGTGAAATAAAGAAGATTTCCTTGAGGGATTTTCATGTAAAACCATATTCAAGTCACCTAGGATATCAGAAGATGTTGACAACATTAAATAATTTCTACTATTGGCGAAATCTGAAGAAGAAAGTGGCAGAGTTTGTGGTGAGACGTTTAGACTATCAGTAGGTCAAAGCAGGGTGTAAGAATTTAGGTGGGTTGCTTCAACCTATTACGATTCTAGAGTGGAAATGGGATGTCATTTCCATGGATTTAATTATAGGTCTTCCAATGACATCGAGGCATCATGATTCTATCATGGTTGTGGTCAACAGGTTGAGCAAGGTAGCTCACTTCATTCTAGTGAAGACTACTTATTCATCTCGTGAGGTAGCACAGGTCTTCATCAGGGATATCGTGAGATTGCATTATGTTCCAAAGACGATTATGTCGGATAGGGATGCCAATTTCACTTCCAAGTTTTGGAAGGATTTGTTTGTAGCATTAGGGACAGAGTTGGATTTCATCACATCTTATCATCCATAGACAGATGGATAGATAGAGAGGGTCAACAAGATCCTCGAGGATATGTTGAGGATGTATGTGATACACCAAAAAAGGAGATGGGAAGAGTACCTTCCATTGGTTAACTTTGCGTACAACAATGATTATCAGGAGTCACTGAGGATGAGTCTGTTTGAGGCATTGTATGGGTGGAGTTGTAACACACCTATCAGCTGGAGTGATCCAATGAACAAGGTACTTATTGGACCAGACATGTTGGCAGACATGGTACAGGAAGTGTAGGTTATAAAGAAGAATTTAAAGGCAACACAGGATAGGTAGAAAAGTTATGCATACCAGCATAGAGAATTTATTGATTTTCAGGTTGGGGAGCATGTGTATTTGCAAGTCAAGTCCAAAAAGTGTTCCTTGAGGATCGGATCATGTGCAAATTTGGCACCATGGTATTACGGGCCTTTTTAGATCCTTGAGAGGATTAGACTAGTGGCCTACAAACTTGTAATACCTCTGATAGTGAAATTCCATGATGTTTTTCATGTTTCATTGCTTGAAAGATATGTAAAGGATGTTGATCATATTATTGATTGGTTTGTATTGCAGGTGGAGAAAGAAGGAGAATTCTAGTTGGAACTGTTGGCTTGTGGGGGCCTGACCCAGGTTTAGCATTAGTTAGCCAAACAAATCCCTACACTACTAGCCCTTTTGGCATAAGCCCGTGGAGCGCAGACTGAAGTCTCACCCAAAGCAGTATGGGGGGATGCCAGAACCAAGTTTCCGCACCCTTGAGATGGATGTGATGTCGCTTTATTCCAAATATACCTGCCTTCATGCAAGTTTCTTATCCCTATACTCTGCCCTTCAGTACCTTCGTGAAATATTATAATCGACTTCCACGCAGCCCTAACCAGGGGTTGATATGCTTTCACGCTGCTAGGCCAATGAACTGTGATATTTCCCAAACTATACTAAGTATATTACTTGATTTATTAATAGATCTTAGTTAGCTTCACGTAAATGGATTCTCTTACTTGCATTCACTTAACCAATATATTTACATACATTCGCACATCATATAAGCATTATAAGTGAAATTTATACCCAATATAACAGATGCATAAACAGGAAATAAAGACATAGAAATTATAGAATACTTCTCTTTATTTATAATTCCAGATGATTACAGACTCAACTCACCCTGCGCACTCAGTTGCAGGGGTCCGCGCACTCAGCTGTGTACTTCTAGGCCTCTACTCACTCAGTTGCAGAACCTCTACCTACGCTACGACCCAAAACATAGACTTCTACTTCAGAGCTATCTCTCATACATCTTCGATCATTGATTCCTTCGTGTCTTTTAACTACTTATAGCTTTGCTCTATTTATACAATCTCATGGTCTGCAGACCATGAGTGGATATTTTACAACCGACATTACAATATCAAAATAAGGGCGAACAACCCTATGACTCTTTAACATATACGTGTTCCGCAACTACAAAATGTGGAGTCTTTACATTTGGATTACAAAATTGGACCAAAATCTGGGCTTTAAGCCCTAAAACTACACTTGGGGGATCCCACACCCAACAGGCCCCCAACACAAACATCATGAGTCACCCTTGAGTCACTCTACAGGTGCGGAGATCTTGGCACGAAGACCTCCCAACGCTATTTGTATCACTACAACGTCGGTAGCGCACTAAGCGACCGCCTATTGGACTTATTCCACTCGTTGTTTGGTGACTACTTCTGAACTGCTACTCTGAATCTTCTGTTGAGCTGCCTGCAGTCTCGCGAGCCCTTCAGTGGAGACTGTGATCACGTAAGCCTCGTCAATCCATTTTTGTAGGCGTGCTTTCAAGACCGCTTCTTTGTGTCGAGCAGCATCCACCTATTCCTTGAGCGCCTTTGCCTCCTGCATCCCTGCAAGCCTCTATGTAAGGGAAACCATCTGCATGGTCCCTTTTACCTCGCTATACCTTTGTTGGAGCTCGCGCACCTCTGTCTCTAGGCACTCTACATTCGAGTCCTCCTGTAGGGTGGTTAGGACCTCAAATGATTGTTTGAAAAGTTGCATGCATTCTTCCACTGCATTTTCAACCGTCGCTATTATTGTTGTAACAATGGTGGTACGTTGTTCCCTGATCTCTGACGGAGTTGAAGGTTGAGACTTCAACTACAGTTCTGCGATCTACAGGTTCAGCTCCAGTTGAACCCTGGCCATCTCTACGATCTGCAGGTTCAACTCCAGCTGAACCCTGGCCATCTCTACAATCTGCAGGTTCAGCTCCAGCTGAACCCTAGCCATCTCTGTCGAGCATCATGCCCTACATGCAACAACTTGAAGAGAGAATCCTTAGACAATTTGTGGACTTTAGAGACTCTCTTAGGAGACCCTTCCCTCCTCAATGAGTTCCCCAATACCAAAATGATAAAATCATTTATGGGGTGAAACCCCTCAATCCTTCCATTACCGGCTTCTTTTATTGCACTTGGGGATAGAGCTATGTTATTCCCTCAACTTCAATAGGATGGAATTGAATACAATTTTTTATGAATCGTCGATCCAAATGGCTCTGGATAGAACCTATAACAGGGTCTTGAAAAAGAAGTAATTTCTTTTGGGCTTGTATCCTCTTTCTGGGTTCACTAGGATTTTTCCTAGTCATGATCTCGAGTTATTTTGGTGAGAACCTGATACCCCTATGGCCAATTTGCAGACGCGCACCTCTACCGATTCTTCTGCTTGAGTTTCCAACTCTGGAACCATCCGGCAGGCTTCCTCAACAATCTGCATTATCTTCTTATTCTACTCTACTGCTTCGTTTCACTTTAGGCCCAACTACTCGATGTTGATGCACTCCTTGCTCATCACTTGCAGAGTGTGACTCTCCCGGGCCCTAAGTTCCACAGTGACTCCATCCTATAATAGGTAGAGTGTCTCCTAACGGAGTGCGGCCATGTTCCATCCTACCACTTTCAGACTGCTAACCATAGGCTTGTCGGCCTCATTTTTCTGTGTTGAGCGCCCCATTAGGTAGCAATACCGCATTGGTCACCCTTGTGCACAACATCTCCTTGGAAGCTGAAGTGTCAATCACGAGGTTGGTGGACATTGTGCCAGCTTGTGGAGTGTGAACCTACAACTCCTGTAGTTTTGTTCGAAGAGCCCCCAATACCAGCTAATGTTGTTCTTCAAATTATTGGAGGGCCTCCATGGTGACATCGCTCACCGTTTCTCTGATTTCATGCAAATCCCCCTCAGTGAGGGTGATTGGGTCGAAGGAGGTTTTGGATGCCTTGGTTTTCTTTCGTGGCACTGCCTCCTCTCGCGGTCGCAGACACTTGAGTTGGGTGGACGTCGTCTGCAGGTCCGCGCCACCTTTTTTTGTCTCTATTTCTGCCTCAGCGCTAGGCGAAGCTGACTTCTGTCCTTCGCGCACTTCTTCCCTTGTTTTCTACTGTTCTACCACTTTCGCAATGTCACGCGCTGCCTAGGCCTTAGCCTCTACTTTCTCTTTTTTGCGCTTCTCTTCCCACTGCACCATTCGAAGCTTTGTCTCTTCCTTCTTCTACTATGCGGTGGACATGTCCATTTCCACCACGAAGCCAGCTGGAGCGTGCCACTCGGGCGACCAAGACTTGAGGATTGCAAATATCACATCGTCAGTCACCAGATATGGTATGTTGTGCCATGTCTTTGTAGGGTCCTTCCGCACCTTGATAAAGACATGGTGGAAATCCGCTTTGAAATTTGCAAATATCTACAAACTGGCATAAACTGTGGGCAACAACTGCAGCTTGCGATTGATCCCCATTCGGATGCTCATTTCCATTAGAACCCATAAGATCTTACTTTCTATGATATGTTGTGTGTCCTTGGTCACCCATAGCAAAGCCTACTTCGCTGCCTCTAGAAGGTCCGACGTGACCGAAGGGAATTGGCTATCTTCAGGTAGCTCCCATGCCACCAGTACTATCGACAATAGGAGCCACGCATACTAAAATGTTTTTCCATGCTCCTGTGCCTCGCGCCAGTTTGCAAGGAACTCACTGCATAGATAGTTCGCCCATTTGAACTAGACTCCTTCCACACATTGGGCCACTAGTGCAACCACAGGCACAGGCACCTCATCCACACGACACTTCCGCATCACCTTCCTTGCTAGGATTTGTGTCACGACCTTGACTACAGGGTTGTTAATTTTAGAGATAGCGTATCCTTGCTTCTTCTTCTCCAATTTGAACCTCTTCTTCATTGCTTCTGCGAGGGCCAACTCGCCACCTTTTTCTTCAGAAATATTAGCTGGATCCTCCCCTGAGTAAGGAAGTCGTGTAATTCGGTGAATCAAATGGTTTGTGATGGGAATGGGCTCCTCTAGCCACAAACACCCATCATGCACCAAGCAGAGCAGCTGCCTGATGATGAAGACGATCATTAGGGCACGGTGGTAATGCAAAACCTAGAGCAGGTTAAGCAACCCGGATTTCTCTACACCCCTAAGCCATTTGCGCGGCTCCAATTCAATCATTCCGACCGTCGCATCAATCCGTCGGTGCATTAGCTGCTCAACCGCTAAATGCGGGAATTTCTCATGATCCGCGAGGTCCCAATCTTCAAACTTCAGTATAGGAACTCACCCTAAGTGCGGTCCCTCAAAAACAATATTGTCAGGGAGCAATGGAGTTTGCAGAGAGCTCTTGCTCTCATCTATATCCTTCGGTACTTTGTCTTTGCCCTTGTGCAGAGGAACATATTCTGGCAGCCTGGTAATAGGGTCCGCACCATGGGTTTCAACTTCCATTTCTTCGTCCTCCTCCTCCACCACGATTTCTTCAGATTCCTCCTCGTCGGCCTCCAGATTAATGGTCTTCCCCTTTTCCTACAGGGTGAGCTTGGTCCTCTGTGAGTTTCTTGGTGAGACACGCACCGATGTCATAGCCTACTTATCCTTCTTAGGTCTCATTGTTCAGGGTGATTTAGGAACCTCAATGATTCTTCCAATGCTCTCTGGGGCTTTTACTACCGCAATGTCCTGCATGGCTTATTTGGCTATCACTACTACTGTGTCCATGGCTTATGCGGGTGTTGTCATAGTGCTATTCTACAATTCTTGCAGTGTCTTTGGTAGTTGCTCAAACAATGAATTCACTTTCAGTCTCGAATAGGTCTTGGTTCATGTATACTTGAGCGCGCAACAACTCAGTTCTCAAAATGCCAAGTGTTTTTCGCTAGATAGCCACTTGTAATTTATAAGGCCTTTTGAATTCAAATTCGACCATTCCCCCCACATTCGGTTCATTAATGCTATATTGGCGGTAGATTTTCAAGAATCTAACCCATAAATATCGCCTTAAATGCCTGCCTCCCACTCCATTTGGCCTCAAACCGACCATCAAATCGTGAATAGTGACTTTAACGGTCACTTTTCAACGGACCTGTCTGCGAGCGCATCTATCTTTGCGCTGTCACGGACCCTGTGACACTTTGCTGCATCACGCAGTCTTGAAATCGTGCAGCTCTCCAAACCGGGCAGTGTAGTTTATAGTCCTGCGCCTCCTTTCAGTTTCTTGGAGTGTTAAGATTGTCCTGTTGTTGGCTAGTCAAATGGTTGGGCCACCTGTGTATGGCTTCAAATGACTGCCATTCACTTTTCCTGGGAAGGGATCTCCATTCAACTTAACCAACTGGACAGTGCCACCATCGATAATCTCCTTAATAACATAGGGCCCCAGCCAATGCATTTTGAATTTCCCTGGAAATTTATCAAACTTACTATCATACAATAGCACCAGGTCATTCACCTTAAAGGTGCATAGCCTAATATGTCAGTCATTCCATTACTTTTCGCACTGCTTTTGGACCTACTGGTGAAATCCAACCAAAAATCTCTCTTCTTCGAGCTCATCCAACTACACGAGCCTATCTTCCAGGGCTCCATGATCTGTCATACCTGTAAGCGTTGCTATGCACAGACTAGGCACTATGTATTCCATAGGCATCACAGCTTCAACCCCGTATACCAGCCTAAAGGGTGTTTGTCCCGTTAACTTCTTGCACGTTGTCTGATAAGCTTGCAATACTGCAGGTATGCGTAGGTCCCAATCATTTCACTGAGTGTTGCAAACCTTTGTCAGCTCAGTCTCCAATACTTTGTTGAACGCCTCCACTATCCTGTTAGTCTGTGGGCGATAAGGTGTGCTCTTCTTGTGATACACCTGAAATTCCTCCGTCAGTGCACTGATTGTCTCATTCAGGAAGTGTGTACCACGATCTCTCATCAAGATCTTTGGACATCCAAATCATGTTAGTACATGTTAAAATAGAAACTTCGCAGTCATCACGCCTGTGAAATCCTTCACTGGTTGTGCTTCTGCCCAACGAGTCAAGTACTCTGTCGTAATGATAATGTACCTCGCGCCTGTCTTTCCTTGAGGCTGGATAGGTCCTACAAAATCTATTGCCCACCTTTCGAAAGGTTGCAACGTCATTTGTGGATTCAAAGGCATCTCATCCCTCTGTGATGGCCTACCTATTCCTTGACATATGTCACACGCCTTGCAATATACTTTTGAATCCTGATGAAGGGTTGGCCACCACAACCTTGCGCGTAAAATATTCTACGTGGATGCTCTTCCTGCATAATTTCCTCCCACGGCGCCCCATGAGCGTCTGCAAGGATTTTGCTTCGTTCAAATTTAGGTACATACCTTCATAGTATCTCAGCGTTTCCCATCTTGTATAGATGCCCAACAATGACAGAGAAGTCTGCCGCGTGCACCACTAATTCCTTCTTTTGCTGGAAAAAGTATCCTTCCGGCACAGTTCCAGTTGTTAGGAAGTGTATTATATCCTCGAAATGTCCATTCACGACATACATAGCAAAAAGCTACCTGTCAGGTAATCCTTCCTCCAAATTAGTGGGTTACTCCCCTGTCTCAATGCGCGACAAGTGGTTAGGTCTCGCATTCAGTCGTCCAGGCTTCATAACAACTTCAAAATCATATTCCTGGAACAATAATAGCCATCTGCAGATGCGCCCCCCAAACATAGGCTTATTAACCAAGTACTTGAGTGTGGAGTGATCTGTATACATCTTAAAGTGGCCTCCTAGCAGGTAGTACTGATACTTCTGGAGTGCATACACCGTAGTCAATCCCTCACGTTTAGTGGTGGAATAGTTCTTCTCTACTTTGGATAATCTGCTACTTGCGAACATGATAGGGTGGCCCAAGCCTTCTTCGTCATCCTATGTTAGTACTACCCCCAGCGCTATACATGATGTATCAACATGTACATGAAATTCTTTCTTGTAGTTCGGGAAGACTAGAATCGGCGTGGTAACCATATGTTCTTTCAATATATCAAATATTTTCTTATAGTCATCGTTCCAGCAGGATGAGACATCCTTCTTCAATAATTTTTCCATCGGCGTGGTGATTTGGGCATAGCCTTTGATAAACTTTCTGTGATATCCCATATGCCCTAGAGTACCGCGCAGTTGTTTCACACTTCTCAGCACTTCCAAGTTCAAAATCACCGCGATCTTCACAAGATCTACCATCAACCCTTGTCTGCAAACCACATGCCCCAATAGGTTCCCAAAAGGAATGCAAAATAGACACTTCTTGATGTTGAGCGTGATCTGGTATCTTCGACAGGTATCCAGTATCAAACGCAAGCTCGCTACATGGCGCTTAACCAGCCCAAATATGTTCCATTCATCAAAATAGACCTCTAGGAACTTATGAATAAATTCCTTGAATGCCGCAAAGACCACATGCGAAAAGATAGCAAGTGGATTCTTCAACCCGAACAGAATTACAGTGTATTGAAAGCAACCCCACTCAGTTGTGAAGGTTGTCTTGCTCCTATCCTTCGGTGTGACTTTGATTTGGTGGTACCCAGATAACCCATCAGTGAAGGACTATGCTTCCTGGCCACCTACATTGTCCAACGCTTCATCTGTGAACCGAGTTGGGAAAGCATCATGCACACAAGCGTCATTTAGCTTCCTAAGGTCCATAGATATCCTTATCTCATCCTTCTACTTCTTCTCTTGCACCACCATTGGCCTTACCCAATTGGACTATTCCATAGGCTCAGTGATGCTTGTTGCTAGAATTTTTTCTAGCTCTAAGTGGACCTTCTCCTTGTATTTCGGATGTAGGCGATAAGGCCTCTGCTTAACTACCTTCGCGTCGGGCTTTAGCGTGATCTTCATCACTCCCAGGTCTCCGATTATTCCTTTCAAATCCATAAACTTGGTAGGGAATAAGTCCTGATATACGCGGATTAATTCAGCGACCTTATCCACTGTCGAGTCGTCCCAGTAGTCTCCAATCTTCACGAACTTGGGTTCTACCTCCATACCAATGTTCACCTGTCTAGTTTTCACTGGCACGGTTATATTAGGGTTCTCAATCTGTGGTCCCTGAACCTCGCGGTGGCCTTCTGTCTCTAGAATGTTAATCTTCCGCAAATCCTCGTCCTCTTCTTCAGCAGTTACATTATAACATTCCAGTGCGCGACTCAGTTGAGTAGCCGATTTAGGCTGCGTCAGGTCTAAAGGATCCTACGGTATCCTGAAGATGGTTGCTTTCACCTCTTGTAGTGCTTCATCAATACCGTAAAACCCGTCCTCATAACTAAATGTCATCATGAATCCTTCGCGCAAGATATCCCATTCACTTGTGCCATGGCAAAGCTCTGTTTCTACATACCAATTCATTATGATAACATCTAGGGTATGACAGAATAGGTGAACCCACTCAGGTTGTGGATTTTCCCCATAAGACTGCGTCCACTTGGCGAAATGCACGCCGATCATTCTTCCCATCGTACTTTTCTGTCAGTCGCATCTTAGGCTTCCCAAATCGTTTTCACGTCATTTTCCTACATTCGTGCCAATCATCAAAGCTTCCTTTGTGCATACCCCACCATCTTGCGGGTGTAGCGCACAGTACCCAGTCCAAGGCCTAGAAGCTTTGCTTTTCTAGCACCTCCCTCTCAAATGCATTCAAAAATATATCCACCTCATTCAGTCACTCATAAGTAGGTAGATTTCTTTCCTCCGATGACACACAGCGCAATGACTAGGTCATCATGTTGCAATTCAACATAGTTACTTCGTGTAACCGATTCTGCCAACGTTCTATTTCTTCGTTAGAGTCTGAAGTGCAGGAACTCTTGGGCTCACCCAGTCTTGGTCTCGTGCTATTATCTTATAGATGCAGTCGAGATCCTCATCACTCTCATAGTCGCAGACCGGTTCCGTATAGTGTAATCCTTCAGCAGGATCCAGGGGTATTATTACGGTTAGTGATTTCTTCTCAAATATAATATTTCGCTTCTTCATATTGATTACCCTGTTCATATTAGTAACCCAGTCAATTCCCAAGAGCACAGGGTAGGGATTATTGTCATCAACAATCTCTATTACTTCAAAATCTGCCAGCACACTCACTCCCTCAATATCCACGGTCACTCCCTGCGGCTGCCCCATGGGTATTATTTTCTGTTGATTCGCTATCCTTAGCCGAATCAGAGACCATTGTATCGTAGGCCTCACAATTCGCTCCCATGTCTATTTCAATAAAACATTCGCATCTAATCCCAAATCCAGAATGACTTGATCCATCTCGTATTCTCCAATTTGCGCGGTGAGTCTCATTTCACGTCTCTTCCTTGTCTTATGCTTTCTGATCTTGCAAACTACGCGTGGTCCCAGCAAATCTATTGATACATTCCTGTAACCATTTCACAGCCTTACTGTCGCGTAGTAACTTCATACAGGTTTTGAGGAAAGTTGTCAGCATAGAGGGGTCCATCTCCGACTCCGGTTTATACTTGCTTCCTGAAGTGGAGGCCTCAACGAAGATCTTCTTAGCTTCCATGAATGCTTCACAAGCGTGCTCCAAATTGAACTCAGCCTCTTTTGTCGGGGCTTTGCGAACCCATGTATTGTCTTCCAACTGTTTCCTTTTGTCATCTCTCGTCGCGATTCCACTTCAGAGCACTATATTTACATTCGGATCTTCCTCGTGTGGCTCGGAACTCATCATTTGTAGGTTCTAAGTCGGGGGAGGTAGTAGCACTCCTTTGTCATGTATCCTAGCTATTATCGTAGGACAATCTTTTGTTTCATGATCAAACAATGTGCAATACTTGCACGACGGGCACGTTGGATTAGTGCAATCACGGGCATAGTGTCCTAGCCCTTTGCAATTGTAGCAAATCAATTATCTGAAATCCTGTCCGTGCCATCCCTGCATTCTAGTCAAAGGGTTGCATTTCGACCTGAACCCTGTAGGTGGGAGTTCTATCCATCATCAATTCATAGCTCCTGCAGGTGTTCTCATCATGTCCCACTGATCTTCAAAAGTTGAAGAACAACTCTTTTGGAGTTTGTGTATACTTTTGTAACAGGTGGCAGTTATCTGTGGCATGTTTTCTGACTATTTGACAGATAGTGCACCACAAAGTAGGCACTGCACTAGGTCTTGCTTGAGTTTCTAGCCTTAAAGGCATCGGTCCTCCTCCTGCAAGGTAATTTTTAAAGACTGGGCAGTGGTCTTTATCATGACCCTAGCTCTTGCATTTCACGCACCATACTTCTTCGCGTACCTCTAGTTGAGCTGTCCTATCTTGCTTCAAGCTTTGCATCTCAAGGCACAGATTCTTTAGCTCCACATGGATCTATTGAACTCCTAGATTAGGATCTTGCATTGGAGTTTCATGTATTCTCATGGCAATCTCCAAGGCCTCTACTTGAGTTGTTATCTTCTACTGTGACAACGCACTCCTTAAGTGTGGTAGTAGCGAAGCCACAAACCAATCAGGATGTTGTTCATCTGTCAAATTCATGTTGGCTTCCCAGATCGTACATTTCAGCCTCTGATCTAGTTCCCAAGGCATTTCACCTGGTAGCATCATGATCTATTTGAATCCCACAATCGACTGTGCTTCGGATTTAGGCCTGCTAAATTCCATATTTAGTGCTACTTGGATGTCTGCTACTCTAGCATTCAGGTTATCGTTGGATTACTTAATATACCAGGTTAGCGTGCGATCTTGCAAAGAACTAACCAACGTTGCCTTCTTTATGTTATCATCTGTAACACCTTGAGCTTCCCATACAACCCTCACAACGAACCAGAATTGGTTTGGGTCCTCATTTCCCAAACCTTTGAACAAAGGCAAATTCACTGTGTTTTCCATATTGAATCGTTGTGGTGGTGGAGGTGGTACAGGTAAAGTTGGAGGTGATGGCGGTGAAGATGGAGGTAGTGTGGGCAGAGGTGGTATTCGCAGAAATCCCTGTCTTATCAATTGAATATCACTTCACGGAGAGACCTTAGCTATCCCCTCTTCATCCCTTCGCGGTGGTGAAATCAAGGGGTTATACTCTAGACCCTTATTTCCTTCATTTCTGTAACTTTTTCCGCTTCACGTAGTCCCAAACATCAAGGTAGCTGCATAACCCATTTTTCGCACAACAACATTTTAATCCAAGTATTCAGAGAGTTTACGTACTTACCTCTTGGTCCTTTGAAAAATCATCGCTCTGCCTCGCTATAGCTAACTGAGGTGTCAACCGCGAACTCAATAACAAATCCTCCTATAATGCGATCGAGCCAGTGATCGACAAGGCGCGTGATCTTATCCTCTAATGCTTCCAACCTTCGCACTAGATCTGGGTTCCACACAATAGGACCGTCAAGTTTCCACCTTCATTAGCTATTTGCTAGCTTCGCGATCAGCTCTTATAGCTCAGTAGGGAAAGAGGCAAAAAAGATTTCATGGATCTTCGTATACAGGTATTGGTCCAACCACTATTCTTTTTACAGTCGCGGGTTTCTGTTCTCCTGCGACACGAACTCGTGAATCCTTCTGTCCTACCAGCCTTTGATTTCTTTCTTAGTTGGATTCCAGTGATACGACATCACACATCTCTCATGCAGATTCTGGTCCCAACAACGGAACCATTTTTTGGCTTGTGGGGGCCTGACCCAGGTTCAGAATTAGTTAGCTAAACAAATCCCTACAATACTGGCCCTTTCGGCATCAGCCCGCAGAGAGTGGACTAAAATCTCACCCGAAACAGTATGGGGGGATGTTGGAACCAAGTTTCCGCACCCTTGAGATGGATGTGATGTCGGTTTATTCCAACTATACCTGCCTTCACTCAAGTATCTTATCCCTCTACTCTGTCCTTCAGTGCCTTCGCGAAATGTTACAATCGGCTTTCACATAGCCCTAACCAGGGGTTGATATGCTTTCGCGCTGCTAGGGCAACAAAATGTGATATTTCCCAAACTACACTAAGTATCTTACTTGATTTATTAACAGATCTTAGTTGGCTTCGCGTAAACAGATGCTCTTACTTGCATTCACTTAACCAATACATTTACATACATTTGTGCATCATATAAGCATTATAAGTTAAATTTATACCCAATATAATAGATGCATAAATAGAAAATAAAGATGCAAAAATTATAGAATACTTCTATTTATTGATAATTCCATATGATTACAGACTCGACTCGCCTTGCGCACTCAGCTGCGGACTTCTAAGCCTCTACGCACTTAGTTGCAGAGCCTCTACCTACGCTACGACCCAAAACTTAGACTTCTACTTCAGATCTATCTCTCATATATCTTCAATCATTGATTCCTTCGTGTCTTTTAACTACTTAGAGCTTCGCTCTATTTATACAATCACATGGTCCGTTGACCATGGGTAGATCTTTTATAACCGACATTACATTATCAAAATAAGGGTGGACAACCCTGTGACTCTTTAACATCTACACACTCTGCGACCACAAAATGCGGAGTCTTTACATTTGGATTACAAAATTGGACCAAAATCTGAGCTTTAAGCCCCAAAACTGCCCTTGGGGGATCCCGCGTCCAATAGGAACCTCAATGCATATTGTAGCGAAAACATCTTGTGCTCTAGAGCAAAGCACTCGAGCAAGTTAAAGTGTGGTGGAAGTACTTTGGGTCCGATGAAGCTACATGGGAGATGGCAGATCATATGCGGGTTATGTATCCTTCATTGTTTTTGGGTGAAGGCAAATGAGTCTTGGCATTTGTGCATATTTATGTATGGTTTCTATTGTAAATTCTGCAATGAGCTATGTTATAAAGCTCCAGTAAGCGGTACGCTTGTCATGTTATCATGTTTTACATGATGGTTTTGCTTTTGAGCAGGATGTTATTATAAATACTGCAATGAGCTGGGTTATAAAGCTCCATAGGTAGTATTTTTTTTCTCTTTAGTGGTTTTTTTGGGTGTAGGTATGGTTTAACACCGAGGATGGTGTTCCCCTAAGGGGGAGGGGTCTGTAACAACCCCAGGTTAAAAGTTCATGTAATAAAAGTTAATAAAGGTAAAATAAGACCACCGACAATGGACACTTATTCCAAGCTAAATGTTGGGAAAAATATCCTAGTGGGCATCACTTGTGGTGTTCTATGACTAAAGGGAAATTAGCAAAGACAATGGCTAAGCTTTTGGAAAGTAAAAAAAAAGTATTTTTGGCATATTATTTATGAAAATAATGGAAACTATAAGAAAAGGAAGGTGAAAAGTGAAAGGTTGCATGTGAGGAAGAAAATTAAGGAAAGAAAATTGAAGAGAATAGAGGCCCCATTAATAAAAGGCTTTTGAGGATCAGTTAATGCCTTTTATTAGTTTAGTGTTAGTTTTGTCTCAAAGAGCAGAAAGAAAGTAAGCAAGCAAGGAAAGGAAAGGAAAGGAAAAGCAAGGAAGGACAAGGAAAGGAAAGGAAGGAAAGGATCAAGCAACTTTAATGGGAATACTTGCAGGTAACAGATTGCATGTGTGATTTCGTAGCTGGTTTTGACATGCATGGTATGTGGATGTTGGTATTTGGTTCTTTTGTTGTCATTGGCATGGATTTTGTCGGGTTTTAATAGTGGATTTTAGCCTAGCATTTCCATTTTCGGGTAGCCATGGTGTGATGGGATTCTTTATCGGTTTGAGATTTGGATTCTCAGATTGTCTCAGAATCCGGGGTGAGGTGGTCTCAGGAAAATTCCCAAAGGCGTAGGAATCCCTTGACCGCTAATGGAAGGATATATGGTAAATCTTGAGGGTGGAGTCAAGAAAATTCCTCAAGGATGGTAAAGAAATTATGAGGCATCCAAGCTCGGTTTGATTTTTTATCTCGACAACAGTATGGAGAGGGTGGAGGTGGTTAAACCTATGGATTCCCTTGGTTGTCTATGGATTGGTTTATCCCATGAGTTCCCACATTCATGCTTGGAATATGGCACGGGGGTGATTGGTTGAAAGAAAGATCTGGTTCAATCAATCTATGGTTGGGTGGAACATGGAAGTCCTGAACCCAGTTGGTGTTTGCCTATGGTTAATAAGAGCTAAGTTTCTCTTACTTTTGGTAACGAAATGTATTAGTTATTATGTGGCTTTAATGGTTTTTCTCTTATGGTTATTTATCTGGTTATATGTTGGTTATAAGCATGGTTTTATGACAAATATCATTAGTGGCTCTATTTATGTTTTTACTTATAACTGAATAAATAATGAATGCAAGACCTAATTGGTGTTAAGACAGCTAATGGGAGAAGGTAGAGACCTTTGTTGTTAAACCTCAGATAAGTTTTCAGTACCTTATGTTCAAACTTGCATTCATGACTTGTAGGTTGCATACCTACCAAGTGTTTGACAGAATTTCAGTCCCGGTTGGGGATGGTCAGTGTAAGTCTTGGTTCCAATTTTGGTTTACAAGCATTGTCTTCATGTCTTTTATGAGTTCTGGAAGTTTCATAGCTTTCTAGGTAGAGGCTAAGCATTAGCCTTGGAAAATAACCTTAATTATCGTAGTCGCTGGCACAACACTAGTAGAAAAAGGCCACAGTCACAATGATGCAGGCCTATGGGAGTGACTGGGAACCCATAGTTGCATGGAGGCCTTGGAAAGGGAGTGACTAGGAACCCATAGTCACATGGAGGCCTTGGCAAGGGAGCGACTAGGGCTCTAAGTTAGGGAAAAGGTGAGTTGTCTCAGGGATTGGACACCTGGAGGGGTTGGGTTACTCCTGGGGGTCTTGTGGACCCCGGGGGAAGTTAGTAAGGTCTAGTTGTGTCGACTAAATTTCCTTGAGGTCATATAAGAGGTTGAGTCATATCATATTAGCCCCTCATCTCATGTTTACCACAAGTAAGCTAGTGAAAGTGGGTAGATGTGAGAGGAGGCATGTTACATCATGATTCATGTCTAGTTGCACCACTTACTAGGTTTTCACAACTAGAATTATTTTTATCTTTGCTATTTTATTTATTTCTTTACAATATCCTACCCTACCTAAAGAAAGAAATTATTTTGTTAAGTGTATGAATATTTGCAATGAATCCATATCCATAATAAGATAATAGATATGTTTGTATTCAAGTTTGAAAAATGTGATTTTACATATACCAGTAAATGTGATACTAGCTACTTTGATTGAGCTTATGTCAAGAAATGTTGAAGAAGAGAGTGATGTTTCGACCTGATATTTATCTTGAACCAAATTTCAATGTAGTCATGATTCCATGTATTTTCTTTTTCATTGGAATCACTTTGTATGCCTTCCTTTGTCATGCCATGCAGATCCTCTAATATTTTCTGATTATTTTCTTGAATGCATGAAGGATCTAATGATAGGCATAGTATAAATTCCTTGATTTTGGGTTCTAATATTTTCTCTCCATCAAATGTCATCCATGGTCCTCTCATCTACTCTGGATCTTCTTATAGATGTTGTTCATGAACCTTTTTTTTCCATTCTATTACTTCTTGGAGTGCAAGTATGCTCCTGATGGTGGTTAAGATTTGTTCCTCCCGAGATGTAGAGATGTTTCCAGTTGTTGCTAGGATTTGAGATATTTCTTTGAGTAACAATCTTATTTACTCAATGGATTCTTGAACATGCCTGAATTTATAATTGATAATCCCTATTTAACACATGGACTAGTACATGGGGGATATTACAGCACCCAAAATTTATTGATATTCATGCATCCTATTTATCATGATTTACTTATACAACTTAATTGTATTCCTAAATGAGAAACCAAATCCTATGTGCACTTCCTCGACAATGGCACCAAAAATGTTGGTCAATTTAATTGTACTAGAATTTTGTTACAATTAAATCATCAGTATGAGTTGGTAAACTTGTGAAGTGTAATGCACAATATATGCTAGGTCTAGTTTCTAACTTAATCTATCGAAATTTGAAATGAAAGCAGAGTTCTAATATAAAATAATCGCAATTTAAAGAATTTAACATAGTCATGATTCTAATTGTTTTCAAATCCTCTTATTATGTAAATAATTTCAATGTTACAATCACAAAATCAATTAATCATATAATTTATAGTTTAATTGTTCACTTTTGTAATTAAAGATGAACAAAACTTTATTCTATTAGAAGTTTTGTATTAGTAGCCTCCACTAGGTTGACACACCACACCAAACTGCAAGCAAATGAAATTGAAAACACACATTAAATAAGCTACACTTAACAATAAGTAGACACATTAACTAAGCATAAAATCAAACTAACTATAATTAAAAAAAAACTAAGAGAAGAAGAGTAATGCATCCCTTACATAGGGGGGCCTCCTCACTCGATGAAGCATTGCTAAAGAGTATACATAACTGAAGTTAACCCAATACACATGCATTTGAAAAGAGAAAATTATTTTTTGATATTAATCAAAGGAATAAATAGAAATATTCTACATTTAATTCATAATCATATGCTTAACACTTAATCTATCCTCTTCCTTCTGATAGTTCCAACCTCCTGCAAATGATTGATATCCTCTCATATTTATACATATAACTCATCCTTCATAAAAGGAAAGAGATTACAACAATATAGAACCAGTCCCTAAATAAGTGGATCTAAAACCAGCTTAACTTAGATGTAGGATAATAGAGATCATGTGAATATCTTATGAATATTATGTGGAGATCAGATGTAGATCATGTGGAGATCATAAGAAGGTCAAATGACATCAAACCTCTTAAATTCCAAGTTCCCAAAGTTGTACACAAGGCTTGTTGGTCAAACAATGAAGTGCATATTTCAGCGAACAATTTTAATAAATCCCCGTGGAAACCTTATCCAAACATCACATATGTTGCACTTTTTGAGGATTCTACTTGAAATTCACCTAAATAGCCATATTATGCACAAAAGCCATTTTCTACTTTTTCTAGATTGATATTCATCAAATTTTAAATGATGTTTCAAAATTGACTCTCCAAATGTCTGTTACAAGAACTTTCTATAGGCACACCAAAATTTTTAGAAGTTAGGAAAAGACAAAAACCATTACGAGTAACCATCAAATGATGAAAATTAGCCATATTAATGTTCATATGTCTTATGAAGTTTGCATGGGATGAGAATGGACAAATATATGGTAATGAAGGTAATGATGAATGAGGAATAAAGGGAAATTTATAAAATATTAGGTAAAATGACCTTTGAAATCATGTAAGAACAGGGGCCCAACATCTCCCTCACACCAGATATTTTGCATATCCTCATGCAAACAAGAGAGGTAGTTAATAACCACAAAATTAAAGTAAATTGATCCATGTATCCTCATTTATTTGGATTTAGGTATTTTGATCAATATCTTATTATATAAATCTAATAAGTTAGCTTTCTTATGCCATTTCTTCAGAAACCTAAATGACTTATGAGATGACATTTTTTTATTGTCTTTGTATAGCTAAAAAGCGTTGTGGTACTATTTATGAGCCCACAATGCAAAGAAGTTTGCATAGTATGGGAAACACACAATAGAGGAAGTGTTCTTGTAAGTTTTAAACATTTACAATAAGCAATAAAAACCCATAACCAGGAAAACCAACAAAATGTTTAGAGTATCACCTTTATGTATCTTCATCATTTACAATACAATATATATGATTTTATAACATCCAAAATCTTTAATCTAGTGCCCCATATTACATTAAACCTTAATTCCTTAATGAGAATTAGAAAACCATGGGATAAAAAAGCACAAAAAATATGGCTTAAACATACCAATAATTTTTTCTTGGGTCCTATACCCTAGAACCCCCAAACAAAGAGGTCCAAGTTTCCCTTCTTATCTCCCATATCAACGTACATCACATGGGATTAGTCGCTCAAATAATATAACACATACCCAATAGTTCTAAGTAAATGTGCAGTTCCCTACCATTACCAAATAAAGGGGTTGAAGCCAAGTGATTCAACAAGTAACTTGGAAGTTTAGGAACTCAAATAAGGCCAAACCTATGACCAAGGATCATAATAAAGGGTACAAAGGCAAAAGGGACCTTATCAAAAAAGGATGACTCAAAATGAATAGGTACTAACACAAATGATTTTTCACAAGGAAGAGTGAAAGGAAGGAGTATATTGTCATCCATAAGAAGATCATATATGGTCAATGTATTACAAATACTCCCTACACCCACATATAAAAGTGTGTAGTCATAAAGAGTGTAAAGTGAAAAACTATAGAGTACACCATACTTAATAGTGTCATCTTAGGAACAATGTAAGTAATAACTCCCTATCCATGCTTAAGTTCACCACCTGTATATTCAATTAAATGAAGTAATATGAAGCAAACCATTAAGTATACAAACCATAGTTGTTGTGACCACATATCCAATGAATAATCATAGCGCGTGATGAGAAGTATTATGAAATTATTGTCCAATGTCCTTTTGTAAGGTGTCTAATTCCTTCTCTAATTCACAATTTTGAATGTGAAAAGAAAAATAGACATAAAGTTGCATTAACAAAAGGTATGTACTTTTTATTAAAAAGTGATGAATATCTTTATCTAAATAATCATGTATTTCTTTCTTCATTAATGGAGGAAGAATATTAAAATGATAAATAATAGTTTCTTGGAGTTCATTACCACAATGTCTCTAATTAGAAGAAATGCTCATCTCATCTTACTTTAATAGTATATATTTAATTAATAAAAAAATATAATAAATAAGTTTTCATTTTATTCATTAGAATATTCTAAATATCTAATTTTCAAATTACTTATTTTTCATATAAAAATTTGAAATCTTTTTCAAATAATTTGATTCTCATCACATTTTTTTTAGTAATATCTCACTTAATTTTTATTAATATTCAAAAAAACAAAATTTAAAACTAATGTGCTTTGTCAACCAAAAATCAATATCCAAAAATAACAGTATATTATTTATGGTTAACTTTGTCAACCAAAAATCAATATCCAGAAATAACAGTTGCCCCAAGATACAAGCTAATAACAAGCCCATTAAATCGATCACGAACCAAACATACATACTACCGAACTAGAGAACAAACATAAAATAAAATAAAAAGTCAGAAAACATAATAGCCGAACAGAAAAATCATCCGTCAACACTATTATACATATCACTCGTTTTGTAAAATTCACCTTTAAAGGCTATAAACTTGAAAATCCAACAATATTATTCATACCTAAATTTCTTTTAAGCACTATAAACTAGAAAATATAATTTTATATTTTCATAGTGCAGTGGGGAGAATCTTATATTTTCATAGTGCAGTGGAAACAATCCTATCGCGTCTCATTTAAAGGAGACCACGTTTAATTTGTGAGCTTCAAATACACGTTTAATTTATGAGCTTCAATATTTTAATTTAGAAGACCACCGCTCTGTTAGTATTTCAATGTAATTGCTTCTCATTTATTTATTTTTATTTTAATTTCATAAATATAACACAACTAAGATACCTTTCATATTTAATAGTTTAGTGACCGCTTCATGTCGTCAAGTCTCCAGGCAAAACGATACGGCAGGACACCCTCCTGCAAAGCTGCCATCTCCTGCGCCACCCACTCCTCCTCCTCCTGGGGGTTGTAAGTGTCAGTTGGGATGAATAAACGCGTGGTATTCCCGAAATGTGGCACCTCCCCCATTTCTATATTACAACACCCTCGCAGGTCTACCTCCCAAGGATTTGCCAACGCACTAAGCCCTTCTACTTTTCCCAACGCACCGCAACCCCTCAAAATCAGAGTCCTTACTGTTGCTGGCAAGGAACCGACCTTTACCAAATCATTACAACACATGATGCTGAGGATTTCAAGGTTGATGCACACACCTTCAGGAAAGGATACCTCTCTTACTTCTGTGCAGTACAACTCTAAGAACTTGAGCCGAATCTCTTCGCTTGCTCTTCGCTTTCTCTTTCTCCTTGGGGCAGACTCCTCCTTAAATGGCAGTTCCCGCAGCGGACAATAGCGTACTCTTAACATCCAGAGATTGTTCATCTCCATGAGATCTGGTAACTCTTGTATTCCACATTTTGATATTTCCAAGTGAGTCAACTGAGTCAACAGTGCAAATGAATCGGGCAGGCGTTTCAATTCCTGGCATCCATGGAGCAGCAGTTCCTCCAAACTCAATAGGCATCCGAACGAAGGTGGCAGCTCTTTCAACAAAGGACTTCCTAAGAACAGATATTTCAAATTGCTTAGGCATGCAGTCTGCGCATTAATGGTCAACTCTTTTAAGTTTGTACCCACCAGATTCAACAATACCAAGGACTTCTGATGTTCCACTTGGGCGGGCAACACTTCCATTTGGATACAGCATGAAAAGTTTAATATTTGAAGCGTGGTGATGTTTTCAGGTAGTGCAAGCGAACACGTGCTACAATGACTCAAATCCAGATATCTCAGCTGCCATAGATTCCCCAACAAACTCGGAAGCTTCTTCAAACTTTTGCATCCAGACAGATCAATGCCTCGGAGATTTGTTAACTCCCCCAACGATTTCGGAAGCTTCTTCAAACTTTCGCAACCAGACAGACTTACTCCTTTGAGATTTGTTAAATTCCCAAATAAATTATTTGGAAGCATCTTCAAACTTCTACATGCTACCAGATCGATGGATACAAGATTTGTTAAATGCCGAAAGGAATCTGGAAGTACCTCCAAACTTTCGCACTTGTCCACTCTGATTTCTTGGAGATTTGTTAAATCCCCCAAGGAATTTGGAAGCTTTTTCAAACTCTTGCAATTGGATAGATTAATATGTTGGAGATTTGTTAAACACCCCAAGGATTTTGGAAGACGCTTCAATCTGTCGGAGTCAGACAGCTGGAGGTGTTGAAGATTTGCTAAACCTGTTAAGGAATCTGGAAGGTTCTTCAATCTTTTGCAGCCAGTGAGTTCAATGCGTGAAAGATTTGTCAAACACCCAAGAGATTCTGGAAGTACCTCCAAACCTTCGCAGTTGCTGAAGGCGATTCTCTGGAGATTTGTTAAATCCCCCAAAGAATTAGGAAGCCGCTTCAATCTGCCGCAGCTTGACAGGGTGATTTCTTGGAGATTTGTTAAACTCCCCAAGGATCTTGGAAGACGCTTCAATCTGTCGGAGCCGGAGAGCTTGAGGTGTTGAAGACTCCTTAAACCTGTGAAGGAATCTGGAAGCTTCTTCAATCTTTTGCAGCCAGTGAGTTCAATGCGTAAAAGATTTGTCAAACACCCAACAGATTCTGGAAGTACCTCCAAACCTTCGCAGTTGCTGAAGGCGATTCTCTGGAGATTTGTTAAATCCCCCAAGGAATTAGGAAGCCGCTTCAATCTGCCGCAGCTTGACAGGCTGATTTGTTGGAGATTTGTTAAACTCCCCAAGGATCTTGGAAGACGCTTCAATCTGTCGGAGCCGGACAGCTCGAGGTGTTGAAGACTCCTTAAACCTGTGAAGGAATCTGGAAGCTTCTTCAATCTTTTGCAGCCACTGAGTTCAATGCGTAAAAGATTTGTCAAACACCCAAAAGATTCTGGAAGTACCTCCAAACCTTCGCAGTTGCTGAAGGCGATTCTCTGGAGATTTGTTAAATCCCCCAAGGAATTAGGAAGCCCCTTCAATCTGCCGCAGCTTGACAGGCTGATTTGTTGGAGATTTGTTAAACTCCCCAAGGATCTTGGAAGACGCTTCAATCTGTCGGAGCCGGACAGCTCGAGGTGTTGAAGACTCCTTAAACCTGTGAAGGAATCTGGAAGCTTCTTCAATCTTTTGCAGCCAGTGAGTTCAATGCGTAAAAGATTTGTCAAACACCCAAAAGATTCTGGAAGTACCTCCAAACCTTCGCAGTTGCTGAAGGCGATTCTCTGGAGATTTGTTAAATCCCCCAAGGAATTAGGAAGCCCCTTCAATCTGCCGCAGCTTGACAGGCTGATTTCTTGGAGATTTGTTAAACTCCCCAAGGATCTTGGAAGACGCTTCAATCTGTCGGAGCCGGACAGCTTGAGGTGTTGAAGACTCCTTAAACCTGTGAAGGAATCTGGAAGGTTCTTCAATCTTTTGCAGCCAGTGAGTTCAATGCGTAAAAGATTTGTCAAACACCCAAGAGATTCTGGAAGTACCTCCAAACCTTCGCAGTTGCTGAAGGCGATTCTCTGGAGATTTGTTAAATCCCCCAAGGAATTAGGAAGCCGCTTCAATCTGCCGCAGCTTGACAGGCTGATTTCTTGGAGATTTGTTAAACTCCCCAAGGATCTTGGAAGACGCTTCAATCTGCCGCAGCTTGACAGCCTGATTTCTTGGAGATTTGTTAAATCGCCCATGGAATTTGGAAGACGCTTCAAACTGTCCAAGCCAGACAGGTTGAGCTTTTGAAGATTTGTTAAACCTGTGAAGGACTCTGGAAGCTTCGTCAATCTTTTGCAGCCAGTGAGTTCAATGCGTAAAAGATTTGTCAAACACCCAAAAGATTCTGGAAGTACCTCCAAACCTTCGCAGTTGTTGAGGGTGATTCCTTGGAGATTTGTTAAATCCCCCAAGGAGTTTGGAAGCCGCTTCAAACTGTTGCAGCCCGACAGATAGAGTTCTTGGAGATTTGCCAGATTCGCAAACGATTTTGGAAGAAGCTCCAAACTCCCGCACCCGTCGAGGGATATTCGTTGGAGATTTGTTAGATCTCCCAAGGATTTTGGAAGCCGCTTCAAACTGTTGCAGTCAGACAGCTGGAGGACTTGGAGATTTGTTAAATCTGTGAAGGAATCTGGAAGCTTCTCGATCCTTTGGCAGCCAGAGAGAACGATGCTTTGGAGATTTGTTAAATTTCCAAATTCCTTCGGAAGAATCTTGAAGCGTCCATGAAGCTCTAGATATTTCAAGGAGCGGAGATGAAAGAATTCTTCTGCTAACGTGAATAGATCTGCCGGCCCTTGACGAGCTAAATATGTATCCTTCTTGAGGACAATCTTTTCGAGGTGTGTCAGCTTCCCTATTGACTTTGGAAACTCTAGAAGTGGAGCATCATGAACATACAACTCCCGCAACTGTAGAGGTGCCTGCAATGTTGGACGTTTTAATCATAACATGAGAAAACAGAAGATACACAATTACTCTCATCTACTATTGCTGTATGTTCATCTACATTTACTCACCTGAGAATCACGACGCCATAATTTTTTCAGTTTCGTCCCACTCACTTCTAAAACTTTTAAGTGGTCCATTGGAATCCAGGTAGGCAGCGAAGAGCAGGGACAGTTATTCCAGCGGAGCCATACGAGATTTGGTGACCGCACCCTTCTTATTATGCCTTCCACAAATTCCCCTTCACTTTCAAGAAGTTGCAATGTTCTCATTTTGATCCCCGGCTCACTTGAAACTTTGTTCAGTGGTATCTCTGATTTTGTGCGTAATAATGCCTCCTCTTTTGTTATTCCTCCGAATCTAGGCATCCTAATTCCACGTACATCTGGTATTACCTGTTCGTTCGTTAAAAGACAGTATTAAGACATAGTACCTGGCCTAATTATTATTTATTTATTTGCATAAAAAGAACATGAAAATTGCGGACATGGGTATGAAGTCTTAGATGATTAATGACTTACAGATGATAATGACTGCTCCTCGAACAGATCATGGACCTCCTCAACCGAACGCCAAAGACGACGGGGCATTGATACTTCCTCAGCAATATTTCTTCCCATGTCGCGCACAGATCATGCATTCTCATCCTCTTCACTTTTACATCTACATACGATGACCTGATGTACTGAGTCTCCTCCTTTACCTCTACCTCTACAAGACATCTGTCTTCTAGAGTTTGAAGCCCCGCCAATCCGCCCCATATTGTTACCCACTTATCCCTCTCTTCTCCTATGCCAAAACAAGCAATATCTAAAAATATTTGCTGTTCCTTTTGATTCAATGAATTATAACTAATTTTGAGGCTTGCCAGGATCTTATCAGGCAATCTATGAAGTTCCTTCAATTTTTCTTCCCAATAAGGCTGATCTTGCCCACATAAAAGAGCACCAAAAACTTTTAGCGATAAAGGCAAACCGTCGCAGCTTTTTACAAACCTGTCGACAAGGTTTTCAAACCCTGGTCGTGGATGTGGCTGAAAGAAGGCATAGGAGCAAAAAAGCTCTTGGGAATGTGATCGATTGAGGCCCTTTAGGTGATAAATTGATGACTTTCCTATTCCTGCACTTCGAAGGACATGCTTGTCACGGGACGTGACCAAAATCAAGCTCTTGGAATGAAGGACGCCCTTAATTGGCAAAAATGCATCCAATTGATCGGCATCATCTACATCGTCTATTACTATGAGAGCCTGACAAGATGAGAGACATGTTTGAAGTATTCCTATACCTTCTTCCCAATTATCAATTTCCCTACTTATACCTTTCAAGTCTTTAATGAGCTGAGACTGCAGGGAAGGTAGCGACGCCCTAGACGCTTTTTCTCTGACATCAGCTAGAAAGGAGGAGCAGCCATAACCTGATCTCTTAGAGTTGAAGAATTCCTTGGCTAGCGTCGTTTTGCCAACTCCACCCACACCTGCAATCGCCACTACCTTACACTCCACCGGTTGCTGCTCCTGCTGGGATGATACAGTCTTTTCAAAATCTTCAATTTTTTCTCCCAAACCAGTTGCATATTTGGCCACGTGTAGCGCTGGTTTTGGAACCTTTGTCAATACCCTTTGCACGACCTTATCCAAGAGATCAGCCTCGTCCCTGAATATGGCATATTCAGAGGGTAAAATTACAAACAGTAACCTGCCTAATTTGTCATGTGGCTATCAATCCATGAAAGAAAAACAAAGACAGGAATTGCAAGAGTGTCGAAGATACTCACCCATTACACGCCTCCAACTCAAAGCCGCTGATATATGAAACCTGAGAAAGAGCCTCTCTCCAACCTTGAATTCTTCGGGGCTTGTATCGCCCCTTTTCTTCATGTTTGAGCAGGGCTTGAGCGTACGGTCCTTGTTGAGCTGCGTCCGCCCACCGGAGATCGGAAGGTTTAATATTGTAAAATACAGGTAGAATGGTAGCCCCGCGCTTCTCTGAGTCTACCATCAGCCGAAGCTCATCCAGACACCATTTCGAATTTGCATAGTTTTCTGACAGAGGCCACTTGGATAGCCTCCTCGATTTGAGAAATAATTCTTTTTCCACCCTCTAACTCTGGCCGGTCAAGAAACACTCGCAATCCATGGGAAGTAAGGCGCCGGTAGAGATGTGCGGCGAAGGTTTTCTTGACATCGCAGCCGCGGTGATTTATAAATATATGGAAGTAGCTGGGCGCGGATGAATTAGATGCAGAAGTAGAGGCGGTTGTGTTGTGTGCCATTGGAAGAAGAAGAAGAAGAATAGAGGTAAGTAGTGATAATAAGCAACCAGATGATGCGCGGGCAGGCAGATCGAAAGGAAGGAATAGTAACAATGAAGCAGATGATGCGCAGGCAGGCAAGCAGAGCGATGGGAAGTTTGAAGCACTAAACTCTTTCAGATGGTAGGTGTGGCTTTGGATCTTCTCGGACAAACCGTGACCTGGGAACCACAAGTCCTTAATTTGCGCGTTGAACAGTGTTATGATGTGTCGGGAGGGGCCCGCCAGTTTTGTGATGCCGCGTTGTTTAGGGGCCCGCCCGTTTTTGTGATGTGACGTTGCACAACACTTGCCAAATGCCACGCCTGTGGTCGAATACGAAGATTGTCTAAATTTTCCTTGGTTTTCTATACCCTCCAATACCGTGTGATGTACCTAGTGTCGTCTCATTTTTTCCTTGTCGACCCCAGCATCCCATACTTTCCGCGTCAGTACGGTGCCGAACGCCACGTGTCCCGTAGAGGAGGACGGAAGCAGAGGGGCATCCAAAAGAAAAGTGAAAAAAATTATCACTTTATTACCGTAGACCAGTTTAGAATTTTTTAAAACATTTAAGCTAATTGATTTAATAAAATATGATAATTAATAATATTTTTTTATTTTATTTTTAATATAAAATTAAATCATAATTTTAGATAATTTTAAATTAATTGAAATAAATAAAAAACAATCAATATTACATAGTGACTTCCTGTACATCTCTGAATCCAAAAATATATAGAGGTCGTTATATCTTTGCCCATGATTAATAGGTTAGTCTTATAAATTTAAGTATTTAAAATAAGCCATTATAAAAATGGATTTAGAAAAGAATAATAATGAATAAATAAAAATGTATACGAAAATAATAATTTGGAAAAATATAATATATATAAAAGTTTAAAATCAATATTTATTACAAATTTAAATTTAATTAATATTATGGTATTTAAAAAAAATGAGATTGGAAAGTTTTTATGAGTTTGAGATTAAATAAATTTTTATTTGGAAAAAGAATAAAAATAAATAAATAAATCATTTTTTGATATTTTCATTATTTTATATTGATGTAAAATTGAGACCATATTATCGATAAAGAGTTATGGAAAAAGATAAAACAAATCTAAAAAAAATTATAACTTATACTCCCAAAATTAAAAGGAATATACTTCATCCTTGTAATATCTCAAAAACCAAACTAAACATAACATGAAGGAAATATTAATGATTAATATAAAGACATGTTCTAAAATGGTTCATGCCCAAGAATTAGTTGTAGGTTTTGGAACATTTTTGCAACCACTGGATCCATCACCAAAAAATGCATTAATATCACAAAATACAAGAGGGGGCCAACAATTTGTTACAAGGAGAGGATAAATAACATATACTTTTACCAAAGTCTTGAGAATGGGCTTTGCAGGTATTTACAGGGCTAGAATTCAATGCAAACATCAATAAATAGTCTTCGTTCTACGAAATCCTAGATGATCCCTTCATTCGTGAAACTCTTAATTTTTGGCAAATGTTAACGGCACAAAAATTGGGAGAATAATTCTACGGAATTCTTCAGCAATTGGTCTCAAAAACTAAGGGAGATTTTTGCAAAGCCTAAGAATGCACATGCAATTACAGTAGGGGTCAAAGCATGGAGTTGGGTTACCGTTTTTGGTGAAATGAGGGTGCATTTTGCTAAAAAATGGATGCTCGATTGAGTAATTTTAAGCGCTTGATCGAGCAATTTTTATGTGCTCGATCGAATTGTTGAGGCGCTTAAAAATAGTTTGATTGAGCGTTTAAACAAACTCTCGATCGAGCCATTTTTGAACTCGAGTTAATGGCTTGATCGAGCCCCTAAGTCATTTGGTTTACCATTAATACCATTAATAAAAGTTGGTAAGGGCATTGGTGGGTTAGAATTTTTAATAGCTCAATCGAGCCGCTGGTTAATCACTATGTTGCTCAATTGAGGGTTACTTTAATGCTTGATTAAGCAATTTGAGTTTTGAATGGTCAAGTGTTTAAAGCACTTGATCGAGCTCTTGAAGTCCTAAAAATTACAGTGTCAACCTCTTTTATCCAGATTTCTTTGCAACCCCATTTCATACCCTATTGGATTTAGGGTCGAATTTGTCCTTAAGTGGAGGAGTTGATCATGTTGGATTCGTGAAAGAATCCCCTATCCAATATCATATGAATTTGACACTTTGGAATTCATATGATATTTTGCATCTAATTTCTTTTAAACATAACACTTGAATTTGTTTTTGGACACTTTAGGGCTAAATAAAAAATCAATAACATAAAATATACGAAACAAAAAAAAATTCAAAAAATACTACTATCTTCATTTACGAGTCCTCTTCAAAAGGGTACTCTTGGTTTTTCAATTTATTTAAAGAGTTGAAAAAAATCTTATGTGAACACATGTGTCTCCAAAATGCAATTGAGATATTACTTCGCCAACTTCAAAAAATAGTTAAAAATATAATTTTGCATAAAAAAAGAAATTAATACGAAAAACTTAGTTGTCTCTGTGTACATCATGCTCATATATATATATATATATATATATATTACACATTTTAGACTAAGTTATGCTACATGAATACACACATACCTCTTAAGTTTTCCTAAAATTTGCAAGGGCATATATTGCATTTAATGGAAAATTGAGAAGTTATACGACACTAATTTTTTTTGCAAAAAATATCATTAGGACAACAACATAATTCTCCACATATTGTATTTTTATTCTGAATCAAAATTCACAATGCTTATATGAATTTTGACAGGAGAAATTCGATAAAAGAGGAAAAACTTGAAATTTCATCTCCACATTTGGCCCAAAAGTGTAACCCATCTTCATGCTTTCACCCGTAGATAAGAAGACAAGTATGAGTGATTTCAGGATGGTCCAAGATGTCATCGATGCAGTTCCAACAAATAACAAGAATTGTGTCACCATTAACATGAAAGTAGGCGCCTATAAGCCCGAGCAAAGATTACGTTCCATTACCAACTCACTCTATCATGGATTTTATGTTAGCAAATTCATCAGGAGATTGATGTTTTTGGTTCCAAATCTACCATTATCAAGTGCAAATCCCCTCTGAATCAACCTTGTTCGTTTTTACAAATTGTACTTGACTGTATATTATTCTATATGGCCAATTTATTCTAGGTGATCTATATGCAAAATGCATGGAAATAGAGTAAATTAACTGTATATTATTCTATATGGCCAATTTATTCTAGGTGATCTCTATGCAAAATGCATGGAAATAGAGTAAATTGATTATGTTTGTTTGTTTTCAATGAATAAGGAAATATGTAAATTGGGTGGTGACTTATATGAAATTGAAGTTAATTAAAATAAAACAAATAAGAGAAAACAACAATTACTTGATTCCTATTATTAAACTATACATGCAATTAGAACAACTAAGAGTCTACAAAATATAGAATTCCTTACACAATTCAACAAAAGAAATGGTCGCCAAAAGAGTACTTTATAAATCTATAAATATGAAAGTGTGGTTTCACAATGGTAAATACATTTCCAATAAGTTAATGTAACAATAATTTGAATAATCATTAACCTCTAGCAATGGCCAATGCATTTGTGATATTAAAATAGTCATGACTTGCAATGGTTAATGCATCTAATTTTGTATTCATAGAAATAATATAAATATGGTCTTATTAATGCATGGGACTTTGCATTTTCAACCATAAATAATCAGGCTTTCATAATTGTATGTATGCATGTTAACTATGAATGAAAAGACATGCTTTTATAATTTTTAAGGATTTATTTAATGCATGTGAAATAGAGGATGAATAAGCATGTTTTTATAATTTATACACACGTGAAATATGGGAAAAATAGAAACACACTTATAAATGTTTGCACTTGTATTATATTTTGGGAATAAAGATAAAAGTATTACTTGTATTTTATTGCAATGGTAATAATAAGATTGGTTTTGTAGTAGAAGAAAAAAGTAGAATATTACACATGGTTTTGCAACAAGAAGAATGACCAGAAAACAATGCCATGGTTTAGCAAATATATTTCCATATCTTTTCATTTGGATTAAATGCATTAAAAATATAGTTTTGCATATAATATTTAAGGTATTGTATGTATTAAATAGTTATGGTTATGCACGTAAAAGTAAGAGATTAGTTATGGAAATGACTTTTACTTTTACATGTGCAAGAAAGTGTTTTTTTGAAAAGAGGTATACTACATAGAAGATTATTAATGATTCTGACATAGAAATGTGAACCAGTAAAGATTGAATATGTGATCAAAAAGGTCATAATTTTTTGGGTTTTGATATTCATGATGTTAGGGTTTATTGATGATAGTGTTGTAGAAAAGAATCATGACCTTCACAAAAAAATGTTTCCAACAATCGAAAGATAGATTTTAACTAATACTATGGAAAATAATGAGGCCATTATACATAACTAATGCTACATGTAGAGTGAAAGATCATCAATGTAGTTTATAAGAGGTAACTTACAGCATGAAACAACCATGCCATGAAGACATTGTACACGAAGAACTGTTAAGTAATGTGGTTGAGAAACATGACATCTTGTTTAATGTAATTGCTTCTAGTTAATAATGCTTGAATTAAATATTATGCTCCTTTTATAAAAAATCAACAATGGACAAGGGATAGAATCCCTTGTTGAAGCCCTAAGAGATAGCTCAATTGGTCGAGTTCACGTTGCTAAGTACCTTGCCAATTGGGAGGTCACAGGGTCAAATCTCCTTGCCCCCCTTGGGGTTAGGCCCGACTAGATAAGCCGGTGGGTATATCCCTTCGAGTGGATGTAGCGGCCACTCAGTGACGTGAAAAATAGTTGAAAAAAGAATCCATTGTTGCCATCGAGTGAGGGGTGAACTCCCTCATGAAATGTTTAATAAAATAAATGTTTGTTGGTTTTTCCCTTCGGGGTTTTGAGGGTATATCGGTGTCCATTTATGTGTTTGTTTAACTTGATGATATTGCTACCTTGCATGATGTTGAAACTTATATCATTCAATGTGTTATTAACAAGCCTAATTAAATGAACAATGTCAATGATGCAAAGTTGCAGTAGAAAGCATTATGTTAACAAGTTGTATTAATGGTTATTAATTTATGTGATTTACTATTCCTTTTCTAAGGTTAATTTCCTTAAGGATCATGACTATATCATTTGATTATTAGTTAAGTATTATGGGATAAGTCATTGGGAAAATTACATGCTAGTAAAACTGGTAAAATTTTCTAACTCTATGTATTTTGTACGAAGTATATTGAGGGATGTTACAATCCTATCCTCCACATATAAGCAATCATTTCCCAAATTGAGAGCACAACTATGACAAGTACACAATGTAAAAGAACAAGTTAAATAACATGGAAGGCAAGAGACTTCTTAAACATGCTTTAAAGTCTGGCTAATACCATCCTTTGAATCAAGAGGGGGTGGTGTGACGGTTTGAGTCTTGGCTCAACCCTTAGATAATAAAGGAAGGGATCATTTTGCAAAGTAAGGATAGAATTAAAAATAGTATCACATCAAACTTTAAGTAGAAAATGGTGCAATAAAAAATTGGAGGGAGAAAGAAAATTACGATATTATAAGGAGGTTATCAGCCTGACTTTAGAGAATCAAAAGTATATCTTTGTTCTAAAGAGTGTAAAAAATAAAATTAATCTTGTTAAAATAAGAACTTATTCTAATGAACTCCATAATAAAACTAGGCATTGGTCAATTCTTGGAAATCATTCGGATGAAAGGGTTTGTTACCTTTATGACACTGGCAGGGCGGAAGATAAAAAACACTTTCTCCTAGAATGTCTTTCATATATTAAGATTAGATTCCAATTTCAAAATATGTGTCACATGGTCCGTCTAGGGTAGCTCAGGTGGTAGTGGTTGTGGAAATGAAGTCTCACTGAACCAGAAGTCTTGGGTTCAAATATTGTGCTACCCTCCCCCTGTAGAGAGGTGAATAATGGACATGTAAACATGAAAATCGGAGAGTCCTACCAAGCTTACCAAAAAAAATATGTGTCACGTGACCAACCTTCCTAACCGTTTAACTCAATGAAACTATGGTGATATTGGAACACTTCTCTTAATTTTTTCAAGAACATAAATAAAATTCTAAAAAGTTTCAAGTAATCCCTTACTTTCTTAAGGTCTAATAGACCAATTTGGTCTCAGTGGACAATAATCATCATCATCGTCATAATTATTAATTTTAAGTTAAATTTTATTAATAAAAAAATATTTTACAAAAGATAATTTTAATCATGATGATTTATGTCCATTCAAATCATAATTGATTTATCATACCTTAAAAAAGCTAAATATTACTTACTCCTTTAGAGTATTTATTTCCATGCTCAAAAAGTAGTAAGACAAGTGTTCTAAGATTATCATAGTTTTGATGAATTAGGAGGCTAAGATGTTCAGTATTGTAACAAATATTTCAAAATTGAGTTCTAGTTTGGGTGTATGTAGGGCACTGTAGTAGAATGTGGCTTTCTTATTCAACCCTCTTAGTGTCACAAAGATTATAAATTATTGCATTCCATAATGTTTTGGTAATGTCCAATGCCTAGTTTCACTATGTAGCTCATGGGAGTTGGTTTGTATTTTAATAATGTTGATTTTCTCCATTGTGCTAGTTAGAACTCAAAGATACTTTTGATCTTCTACATTAGGGTTGACGCCTTCTTGTAGTATTTTCACTTCCTTTTATTTTCTAAATCTTTATTGCACTACAAATTGTCTTTATCTTTAAATGTAATAATATTTTTTAGATGGTTAGTATCTGTTGGGATGATGCATTTCTATATTCCCCAATGATTTAACCAAGAATTGGTGTCTTGATGCCATCCTCACTTAAGATCTTAGTGGTTATGGTTGGAGATGGACACAATTTTGGGGAGCCTCTTGTCATCCATGTTGTTTATCTTGTTCTTGTAGATTAAATACCTAACCATGACCATGCACTCACTGGGGGAGGGTCTCACTTTTATGAGGAGAATAGGATAGGGTTTATTGCTTTTAATATTAAGATTATAAGCTATAAAATTCTTTGGATTTTCTCTTTCCTTCTCCAAGATTCACTATAAATACCGCATCCCTAGAATTCACATCTGTATAAGATAATAGGAGTGACAAAAGTATCAAATAGGAGTTTTTCTTAGCACACAATAGAAGGTTTGCTAAATTACACTTGTTTTCATGCCCATAATGAGCTTTCCACCCTCTATTATCCCTTTTTCCACATTATATTCTAATTGAACTTATAATGAGTATCAAATCCAAGATATTTGTATGAAGGAAATTTTGTTGGCATTGTATTGTCGGCATTGATGTCAATAGGTTGGAGATAATACTGGTCATATACATGTGTGATGTGTGATGAGTGCTTGGTGATGGATGTTTGGCTTGATGGTCTTGTTAGTTTGCATTGATGTCAACATACCTATGACTAGACCTAGTGGAGTTGATTTGGAGATGGATTCCACATGTGATGTTGGTTTGAGGATGATATGTTGTGTTGGTTGGAGATGTTGCTGCTGCAAGAGGTTGGAGTGCTACTCTAGATGTTTCATATGTTTATACATGTCTTGGAGACTTTAGATTGTTGCTACATCTGATAAGATGAGGTTGTTTGTATTGGAGGTGCCTCTATCAGTGTTGGAGGCAATTGTATGACATGATGTTGCTACTACATGAGTTGGATATGCTGCTATAGGAGTCAGAGATGTTGATACAGGTCCTGGAGGTGTTGATACAGTGACTTGGTGGATTCAGTAGAGGGAAGAGGTGTATCCATCCAACATGATTTGGATAGTCCAATGGAAGTTGGGCGAGGATCATTGATTGGGGTGGCCTTCAGCGGATGGTAGTCCATAGATCTGAGAGAGAAACAAGTTCATGTTTAAAAGGACCAACATATTGTGAAATAAGTCAAGTCTTCCAAACAACATACTGTGAAATAAGTCAAGTATTCCATCTATGGGTGTGGCTAATCCATGTAAAATTTGTTTAGCTATTTTAATAAAAAAATTGAGCAGCGTAGCAACAAGAGACTGATTTTTTTCCTAGTGAAGGGTTTTCCACCAAAAGCACTTGTGTCCTTGTGTGATTTCTTTTTATGGTTTCATGTTTTTTTTTGTTTCTCTGATCTATGTTTATGTGTTTCAGTTCATTCATGGTTATAATATTAATATATTGGAGAAAAATTTTATGTGTTCTCTCGCCACTGATTCACCAACCCCGCCCCCCCTCGCCCCACCACCCAGTAGTGATCTAGTTTCCAACAATTGGTATCAAAGCAGGGCTCTCAGGTGCAGCTTGATCACTGATGAGTGGATCTTGGAGATTTTGATAGAAATTTACATATTTTTTTCAAAATGATTTCTCCAAAGAATTTGGTTCTTATTGCTGCAAATTTCAAAGTATGGAAAGAAAATGTGAAAAATAAATTATTGATTTGTGGCTATAACATTTGGAGATTGGTTTGTGAAGGAAATGATGAAGATTTTCCTGCATCTAAATTATGGAAGCAAAATGCTCAAGCAAGGCAAATTATTTTTGAAAATATCCATAATGAAGATTTAGAGAAAATTGGAGTTTTAAAATATGTAAAGGAAATTTGGGATAGATTGCATATCTTATATGGATCCAGTAGCAACAACAATGATGGAGAGATTAAGAAAAGAAGAAAAAAGAAGAAAGAAGATCCTCTTGAACCAGTTTTGAAAAATGGCAACAAATCTGAAGGTATAAGCCATAATGATATACTTTTGAGTTATATTTCAGATAGCAGTAATGACAATGATTCAGATTTGTTTAGTGATAGAGATTATGATCACAATTGTATGCTTCTTAACACTCAATATGAATCTTCCATGGTTGTTATTGAAGAATTTTCTAGTGAAATTGGTAGGATAACAAATGTATGCAAGGATCATAAGAAGAAATTGCAGGGTTGTGATCAAAAGGAAGAAAATCTCAAGGAAGAAATTACAAGCTTAAGAGAATAGTTGGAAGAATAAAATACATTAGAAGAAGTCAATTACAGCAAGAAAAAAGATAGAAAGGATTATGTTGAAGCGCTTGAAGGTGTGATTGAAAAATTGAGAAAGGAGCTTGAAGAAAATAACCAACAATTGGAGAAAGGGAAGAGAACTATACCAATGGGAAAAATAGGCAACAACTTTCACAAGGGTGAGACAAGTTTGCATGCAGGAAATAATGTCAAAGTAGAATCAGAGAAGCCTACAAAAAATCATGAGATCCATGAGCCATGCAAGCAACAACAATATAGAAAACCAAAAGGAGCTTTAACATATATAAGACCATTTGCTCCTAAGGTTGGAGGTAGCAGTTTTCAAAGGAGAAGTCAAAACTCATTTTCCCCCTTGATGTACGAGATTGAGTGCTTCAACTGTCACAATTTTTGTCATGTGGCGGTTGATTGTAGGAGGAGAATGCACTCATCCATGCAGTAGTATAATCATCCAAAAGGAGGACCTACATTCAGGTATAAAAATTATTTCAATGGTCATTTTTTTTCTTGTAACATGTTTGGGCATAAAGCCATTGATTGCAGATCTAACGTAAAAAGATGAAGGTCTAGTATGAGCAACAAAAGACTAGATCCTTTGGCTACATATATTGGTCACATAGAGTGTTATGTGTGCCATAATTTTGGGCACATGGCCAAGGATTGTAAGATGTCTAGATATTTGAGGCCATTTGTTCAAAAGTAGCAGTTAAGGGAAAATGTGCAACCAAGGAACACATGGAGGAATGAGAAGCAACTAGGAAGATGTGGAATTGCACTTTCTTTTCATGATGTTGATGAAATGTGGTATATAGATAGCAGATGCTCACACCATATGTCAAGAGATAGGAGAAAACTTTGTTTTCTCAATAAAACCAATGATTCTTGTGTGGTTTTTGAAGATAGTGAAACCGCTAGAGTGTTGGGAAGCTGTAAATCCAATCTTGGTGAGAAGAGGACAAATGTAGAAGATGTTTGGCTCATTGAAGGTCTAAATCATAATATCTTGAGTGTGATCCAAATGGTTGATGGAGGAAAAGAAGTGATCTTCAATTACAAAGGTTGCATCATCTAGAAGGAAGGATCAAAGAGAGTGATTGCTAGAGGATTCAAGACACCAGATAATGTATATGTGTTGAAGGGAAGAGTGAAAAGTAAGAAGAGACCAAGAGAGTACTCTTCCTCATCAAATTCAGAATAGATGAGATCATTCCTTACTACAGTCCACTCTTGCATGTTAGATTTACTTGACTGCAGTACTATGCATGAGACTTGCATGGTCTCAGGGGGAGTGTTGGCAGCATGATTTAGTTCCTTCATGCACTTTCAACTCAGGCAGATACTTCATATGAGGTACATCATGTTCAAGGGGAGCTAGTTTCTCAAGGCTTCATTCCTTATGCTTATTTATTTTTCACTCGTTATTTTCGTAGCTAATGTATTTATTGTATATGAGTGGAAAATATATGTATATTAGCCTTGTTGCAACATTCATTGATTATTTTTTCAGTTATATTGTTACTGATGGTTTTTGGAGAAGTTTCATGATGGTTACTGGAGATTTGATAGCCACATGGTTGTATTATGCATATGGTCAAGGTGTGATGGAGGATCACACATTTAGGGGGAGCATATGTGCTTCCTAGTGGATTTGCAAAATGTTGACATTGTTTTATGCAAGATGATTTTTATTACTGTTGTCACATTTTTCTAGTTGGATCATCTAGAGTTTATGTACTTCATTGCTTTTGTTTTCACTTCTAGATGAATCATGCATGCTATTGATATATTTTAGATGGTTGAATATGATATTGATTATCATGTGTTGGACATTAATTTGGTTGAGTGATGTTGATTCATATGGTTGTTTATGTATGAAGAGATTATTGTTGCTCATGATGAGGATATGTACTTGTTGTTGCTACTATTGTTATATTGATGCTATCGGTTGATATTGTTTGTTGATGCACATTTGGACCATGGTGATTGCTAGTGGTTATCATGATTATGCTGCAGGATATTCATTGATGGGATGGTGGTGTCCAAGGTGTTGAGTGGTCATGTACTAGTATCTGATGTTGTTAGTACTTCTTATTTTTGCTGCTACATTTGGAGAGCTCATGTCATAGCTCGTGGATGCCATGTATTGTAGTTCATTGTTGCTTCCATATGGAGTATATGTTGATACTCATCGATGCCATGTGCTCATGTTATTTTATGTTTTGGGCATGTATTAATGAGAGCGCCATTGTGTGCAGATGTAAAAGCCATGTACTATCCTTATGTCATGTTTCGAGTGTATTTTTCATGGAGAGACCCATGGTGTTTAGCATATTTTGTCATTAGCCATGTATGGGCCAATGGGAGTCCAATTCATGTATTAATTTGCATATCTTTGATGTAGCCTCATTACATTGAGAGAATGATGTAAACTTGGGTCCATAAAAGTCTTGATTGGTGATAAAAGAGTTTATAGAGGACTCATATGTCAGTCATATGTACTTGTCACAACTATTTATTTTATCCATGAAACATTGCATGTGTTGTACGTCATTGCATATCATTGCTCAAAGTTAGTTGGAGTCATGGCCATGAGGAGTAGTATCTTGCACTTAGAAAGGAAATGTATTGTAGTAGTCAGAGTGTATGATTGTAGCTACATTACATGCTTAGGGGGAGCATGTTTAGTTTTAGAGATGGCATGGCATTGGCAGAGACATGATTTCCAGCTGAGCTTCTTGGTCTACATTAGCCTTGCATCAACATGATATTGTGTTTGACAGTGGGAGTCCTTCTCTAATATGGCACATTATTGACATTATCTTCAGTGTTTGTATAGCCCTTTTCCATTGATGTCAAAGTGGGAGATATTTTGGATTGTAGAGGTCAGCCCCTTACTTAGTGGATGGAGGTTGACATCAATGTCAAAGGGGGAGTTTGTAGGCATTCTGGCATTGGCATTGATGTCAACAAGTTGGAGATGTCGTTGATCATATGCATGTGTGATGTGTGATGAGTGCTTGGTGATGGATGTTTGGCTCGATAGTCTTATTATTTGGAATTGATGTCAACATACCTATGAATAGACCTAGTAGAGGTGATATGGAGATGGATTCCACATGTGATGTTGGTTTGAGGATGATATATTGTATTGGTTAGAGATGCTACTATTGTAGGAGCTTGGAGTGTTGCTCTAGATTCTGCATATGTCTCTACATGTCTTAGAGACAAAAGGGGACTCCAACTCCCACTTACACTCTTAATAAGAGTGTTGGAGTAGGGCTCCCTATCTCCTCCTAAGATTCAGAAAGTGTGGTTCTAGGGTGTGCACCAACCCTCCTCCGAGATACCCCATAAAATCAAACCCGAAATTTGCATTTGAAATCCATTTACTGTTTCCCAACTATTTGATACTTTCCCTACCTTTGAGATTCCTGGATGCTTATTTTCCACCAAAACAAGTGCTTTTTTGCACTGGACCTCCCAGTCTCCATATTAAATACTTTTGACTTTAAAATTTTCTTGCTAACAAAGGTTTAATAGGTCCAATTTTAGAGAGCTATAGTTTGATGCTTTGAAATGAAGACCAAAAAACACAGAAAATAATATGAAAATGAGGGAAATGTGGGTTTGACCTGTTCCTTCAGTTGGAAACGAAACTTCTAACTGCTTTGTGACTAAGCTTGGTTGGGCCCCAAGAACGCTACTTTGGATGGGCTTGGGAACGTTGCCCCTGTAACACCCGCACCTTTAAAAGGCCCTAAAATATCCATGCATGTATACAAAGCCAAAGATTGGGAAGGGAAAACATATATCCTTTTAAATTTGTACCATGCCAAGTATATTAGGAACTTTATCCACTATGGTTGTGTGGTTTCCAACTCCATACGAGAAACAAGAGGTAAGCGACATATGGTCTCGAGCCCACAACCGACAATAATAACCATGTTTTCTTAAAGGTGTCATGTGGTTCCTTTTGATGATTCCCTCTCAATTAGTAGATCGAATAATGTAGTCTATTTTCGATTGAAGTTTCAAACAAAACAAAGAAGAAAATTTGACTTTTGGTGTACTAGCTAAATACTTGGCTTTGGTGTGTTGGCCAAAAAGACATTTGCACTTTTATTGTACTCACTAAATACTTGTGTTTAGTGTGTTAGTTAACCTTTTATTATTCTTATGCATAAAGGTTTAGTGCCTGGTTTACTATTGATGGTCTTATTATTCCTACTTGTAGGCAAATATTATGCATTAGGTATTTGTTGAATATTTATTAATTCAACCAATGGAAATATTTTTCCATTTAACAAAGTATAACTTAAAAAAAAAAAAAAAAAAAAACATATTTTGTAATATATTTTATTGACATTTAAAATTTATTCTATTGGCATTTAAAATGTATTCTATTGACATTTAAAATTTATTTTATAACAATAAAATATATACACCTTTATCATTTTTATTAGTCAAATTCTGAATTGGTATGGAAACATATATTTACTGTACGAAATGAATGATTCTCACAATTTTTATAATTTGTTTTCAATAATATTTAAAATTAATTAAATTATAATAAACTTATCAAAATTAGTTTTACACTGCAATGAATTTATTATAAATTTTTAATTGCGTTTTACTTCTAGCTTTATTATACCAACTACCAGAGGCAAGATATGTTGCATTGAGTTTTGAATTGACCACGTATTTACATTGCATGAACCAATAACTTATTATCATGTAACTTGAACAACTATGAATATTATTCACGATTACAATTGAACATAAAAAGTGTACTATTATATATATTTCATTTACATGTATTATAATTAATATGAAAAATGTCTAATAATTTCGTAAGCTAATTTTGCATTCTCCATAATAGATGAAAATTTTAAAATTAACTTCTTTATATTTTCAAATTTATATGTTTATCATCACTAAATATGTTTATCATTTTATATTTACTTAATATAGTTATAACATTTAATATTTCAAATATCATTTAATATTTTTTCCACATCCAAAACAAACTATATACTACAAGTAATTATTTATAAATAGTACATTGTACTATTTCTTAATTTTTTAAGTTAAGATATATATTAAATGATAATTTTCAAGATTTTGAACTAGATTGAAACCAATCTTGTCCTAAAGATACATTTTATAACTACATTTACAAATCATAGTTGTTAATTCTTTTAATATATGGCAATAATGATTAGATAGTTTCACTATTTTTTTACAAAAGGAAAGGGACGAGATACTATGTAGCACTTGTTTTTTTTTAATTGCTTTTTATTTAAAATTGATAAATATAACACCACTAAGATTGACACCCTCATGATGTATTCATATTTACCCTCCATGACAAACCAAAGACTTACGAAGTGTTTAGTGTTGACCACTTCATCGCGCTAGCAAAGTGCTCAAAACACTTCGGTATAACACCCTCTTGGAAAGCTACCATCTCTTTCTCTACCTCCTCTTTGTCCTGACAGTTGTAAGTGTCACCTGGAGAGAATAAACACATGGAATTTTCGAAATGTGGGAGCTCCCCCATTTTTATATTATAATACCCTCACATGTCTACCTCAAAAGGTTTTGTTAACTCAAAAATCCCTTCTATTTTCCTCAATGCACCACAACCCCTCAAAATAAAATACCTCAGAGTTGCTCGCAATGAACCAACCTTTACCAAAATATTACAACACATGATGTGGAGGGTGTGAAGTTTTATGCACACACCTTTAGGAAAGGATACCTCTGATACTTTTGTATAGTACAACTCTAACTGCATGAGCCAAATCAGACCTTTATCATTTTATCTTCGCTTTCTATTTCTCCTTGGGGAAGACAACTCCTTAAATGGAATTTCCTATAATGGACAACCACGTACTCTTAAAGTTTCCAAATTGTTCATCTCCATGAGACCTGGTATGTCCTGTATTCCACATTTTTATATCTCCAAGTCAATCAAATGAGTCAACATTCCAACTGAATGGGGTAGGCATTTCATTTTCTGGCATCCATGGAGAAGCAATATCTTCAAACTCGGTAGGAAACCAAGCGAAGGTGACAACTCTTTCAACATAAGACTTCCTAAGAAAAGATATTTCAAATTGCTTAGGCATATTGTTTTCTCATTGGTCAACTCTTTTAAGTTTGTACCCAAAAGATTTAACATCTGCAAGGACTTTTGATGTCCCACTTAGGCGGCCAATAGTTCCATTTGGACACATCCTGATAAGTCTAAGTATTGAAGTGTGGTGATGCTTCCAAGTGTTGTGGGAAAACATGTGCTACAATAATCAAATACAAACATCTCAGCTGTGATAGATTCCCTAATGAATTTGGAAGCTTCTTTAAATTTTTGCATCCAGACAGATCAAGGCTTCAGAGGTTTGTTAACTTTATAAATGATTTTAGAAGCTTCTTCAAAGTTTTGCAGTTATCCAAATCAATGGATAAGAGTTTCGTCAAATTTCCCAAGGAATGTGGAATCTTTTCCAAAATTTCACAACTGGACAGGCTTACTCTTTGGAGATTTGTTAAATTCTGAAACAAAATATTTGGAAGCATCTTCAAACTTCTACAAGCTTGCATAGAAATAGACTGAAGATTTCATAAATTTTGAAAGGATTTTGGAAGTGTGTTTAAGTTGGAATCTCCCAGGTAGACGCTTTGAAGATTCTCTAAATTCCCAAAGGAATCTAGAAGTACCCCTAAAATTTCACAGTAGGCGAGGGTGATTTCTTGGAGATTTGTTAAATCCCCAAAGAATTCGAAAGTTTTTTCAAACTCTTCCACCTAGCTAGAGCAATATGTCAGAGATTTGTTAAATTCCCCAAGTATTTTGGAAGCCACTTCAATATGTGGGAGCTGAACATCGTGAGGTGTTGGAGATTTGTTAAATCTGTGAAGGAATTTGGAAGCTTGTTTAATATTTTCAAGGCAAAGAGTTCAATGAGTAGGATATTTGTCAAACTCCCAATGAAATCTAGAAGAACCTCCAAAATTTCGCAGTTGTTGAGTGTGATTGTTTGGAGATTTGTTAATTCCTCTAAGTAATTTGGAAGCCTCTTCAATCTATTGCAGTGCGACCAACTGATTTGTTGGAGATTTAACAGACTCCCAACAGAATATAGAAATGCCTCCAAACTTTCACAATCGTTGAGTGTGATTCGTTGGAGATTTATTAAATGACCCAAGGAATTTGGAAGTTTTTTCAAACTCTTAAACCTAGATAGATAAACATATTAGATATTTTCTAAACTCCCGCGAATTTTTGGTAATCACTTCCATCTCTCAGGGCCAAACAACTCAAGGTATTGGAGATTTGTTAAATCTGTGAAAGAATCTGGAAGCTTCTTCAATCTTCTACATCCAATGAATCCAATGCGTCAAAGATTTTTCAGATTCCGATAGGAATCTGGAAGTACCTCAAAACTTTCACAGGAGTTGAGATTGATTTCTTGGAGATTTTTTAAACACCCCAATGAATTTGTAAGCCACTTCAATCTGTCGCAAATCCAGAGGCTGATTCGTTGGATATTTTTCAGATTCCCAAAGGAATCTAGAAGTCCCTCCAAAATTAGACACTTAGTGAGGGTGATTTGTTGGAGATTTGTTAAATCTCCAAAGGATTTTGGATTTCACTTCAAACTATTGAAAAGAGATAGCTGACAGTCTTGGAGATTTGTTAAATCTGTGAAGGAATCCAGAAGCTTCTCCAATCTTTCACAACCAGAGAGATCGATGTGTTGGAGATTTGTTAAATTTCCAAATTCCTTTAGAAGAATCCCGAAGCACCCTTCTAGTTCTATATATTTCAAATAGCATACATGAAAAAATTCGTCAGGTAATGTTGATAGATCTACAGGCTCTGGAGGAAGATTTAAATAATGTTTCCTGAGGACAATATTTTCCAGGTGCTTCAACTTCTCTATTGACCTTGGAAACTCTAAAATTAGAGTATCAAAATAGAACTCCCGCAACTGCAAAGATGCCTACAATGTTCGACCTTTGAATCATAAACATAAATAAAAGATACATAATTATTATCATCTGCTAGTATTGTATGTTCATTTACATTTACTTACCTGAGAATCTCGATGCCATAAAATTTTTAGGTCATGCCCGTTCATTTCTAAAACTTTTAAATGGTCCATGAGCATCCAAGAAGGACGCGAAGAGCAGGGACATTCATACCAACAGAGCCATACTGTATTTGGTGACCACACCCTCCTGTTTTCATGAAAACAAAACACCCCCATTTTATTTTATCATAATAGGCACGGGGACCCTTTTTGCATTTCATGTAGGCTTTGAGTGTGATCACTTTATTTCTAGTATAATATTCTTTTTATTTACATATTTTTCCTAAGTTTGATTAAGTTTGATTATAAACTTTGTAATAAGTTTTTCTAAACATCTTAGATTAATGAATAAAACATAGCCCCTGGGACCAAGATCTTCATTATTATTTATTAGTGGCTATATTTTTCAAAAAATTGGCTTTTAGCTTATAAAGAAGATGTGTCTTTTGATAAAGTGGTTCTAGTTTATTTGAGACTCACTTATCACATAACCCTTCTCCACCCACTTTTATTGGAAAAAACACATATCATAATCTTATATCGGAGCTTAAGTCCATCATGCATATTCACAAACAAGTGGTTATTATATCAGAGATATTGGAGCCTTGACATCAGAGGAACTCTTTTAGAATTATCCCATAACAAAACTCGGATACATATGACATTGGCCCTTTATGATGATAAACACACATAAACTCTGAAATACATAAGTGATAGCCTTTTTAAAATATTCCGACATATTATAATAAGCATTATAGGAGGACCCCACATGCCACACCATACTCCACTCTAGCATATCAGAGTATATATAAAAATAGATTAACTCTTAGTTTAGATTAGATTAATATTAGATTATTTTTAAGTTAATATTAGATAATAGAGTAGTTGGACCCATTACCAGTCGGAATTACCATTTCATTGGAAAAGGAGCTGCTCTAAGTTCCCGAACAGGTGGTCTCCCTTAATGTTTACAGTGGACATTTTTGTTGATCAATATTTTTGGCGCTAGAAGGAGGGCCAACATCTACTTGGTTTCTTTAGAGATCTTATTTTTAAATTTTTATTTGATTTCAATGGCTCCTCTTAAGAGACCACTTTGGAGTTGATTTATTGGACTTCCACCTGATTTGATTCCAACACGGGTAGCTAAACTCTTCTCAAAGGAGAAGTTTAATGGTGAAAATAATACCTCTGCTTATGAACATGTTTATCAATTTATTTTAAATTCTAATCATTATGATCTTGATGAAGGTTTCATGTATAGATTGTTTACCCTTACTTTGGAAGGAATAACGAAAGACTGGTGCAAAGCCCTACCAATTTCTTTTGTACGCAATTCGAATGCTTTTGTAATTCTTTTCTTACACACTTTTCAGGATTACGACTTTGAAATGGTATGTGATCAATTGGAGAATATTCTTCATTTTGAAAGTGAATCATTAGATAACTTTCGTATTAGATTCAAATTAACTTGTTCTCAATTTCAACTTGATGATTTACCTCCATAATTTCAATTAATAGGATGGTTTGATAAACTAACTTCTTTCCCTTGCATTCCTAACCCATACGAAACAATTTCAAGCTTTAGTGAATCATCTTCAACTTCCATTAACATGACTGAAAAATGTGATATGGAGGAACTTGCTAATCATGATGAAGTTGTTGCAACCATATATGATAGATTTCTCCATTTAATTCATACTTCTTATAGTGTTAATGATAATTCAGATTCATTTTCACATGTTAATGTAAGACAATCACCTAACTTGGAAAAATTTGACAACCAATTGCAAGAGGAATTTGTTGTCTTGAAATCAAAAAGTCAACAAACAGATCAACAAACGCAAGTACCAATTGAAGAATTAGACAAAGTGCGCCTTGCTACAGAAATTTATTATTTCTGTCATGATGATCAACTTCAAAATTCAAGGCAACGCAACGATAATCTTCAAGTAAGCATGATCAGACAAACAAATAATAAATCTAAAATATGTAATAGAGAGAACTCAAAGGATTCTACAAATAAAGAAATATTGAGGTTTATTGTTTCTAATTCTCATTTCTATCTTTATCCTGATATTTTTATTGATAGAAATTGATGTCCTAGTTATTATATTTCAGAAATAAAATAAGTTGATACAAATGAATTGCCTTTAAATTTTTGACAGGATAAAGAAATACTTAATGATCATTCTTTCAATCTCAGGAAAAATGTGCCTAGTTCTTCTTCTTATTTTGATGTGTCTCATGGGAATGCTATAAATTTTAAGGAAAGTTGTGAAGTCATTTATGACAAATACGCTGATAATGAGGATATTGATTCATCTTATTCTTCATTAAATCCTCATAATCAAAGTAAAATATCATTTGAAAATGAAGAAAAATCTAGTTTTAAAATTGTCCCAATAATTTCTCATTTTCAATCTTCTAATCATTGTAATGATTTCATTGCTCAAGATTCCATCCCGACTTATGATTCTTATGATGATTGAATTGTCTTTTCTATTCCCAATCCATTATCTCATGCACAAGATGATGTCGATAACCATTCCAATTGCATTATTTTGGCTAAGTCTTGTAAAAAAAAAACTTTTCAAACTTGTCCCAATTGTGGTATAACAATAATTGTAATTATAGTATAAGTAGTAATTGGTTAGAATTTTCTTCTTCTTTTATTTTTCAACACTTTGATATTCTATGCTGGTATGTTAAATTGTTTAGCATTGCAGACATACGTGGTACATTAACAAAAAGGGATAAAATTAAATTTTGGAGCTTTATTTATGAACATCAACAACCATTACTCTTCCCATTTTGTTTGATTTTCAGCTCATGTCAAATTTATTTTTCTTCTCAAAGGCATCACCAACAAAAAATTGTACTCTAATGTGTACCTTTACAGTATGACCATTGATCTAACACAATTGGTGACCTTTCATCATATGTACATAAAACTGATAATTTGATGTAAGACATTTCCTTTAAATGAATATTTTCACAATCTGACATGTTATCCTTTTCTTCAGATCACTTCCAATCTCTAACAAATATTCTTCCATATTTTTATGATCCCATCGAGATTTGCTTGGAAGAAAATCTACAAGAAAGGGTTATTGTAAATAAGTTACTTCTTGTACATACATTAACAATAGTTTTACTTAATGTTTTTAGTTTTATTTCTTTTGATTTAATTAGATTTATACTTTTGTTACTAATGTTTGATGTACGCACTCATGCAGAAAATAAAATGATTGAATAGCTACATTGGAGGGATGATTTCACTTACTCTTAGTTTTCTTTTTAAATTAGGATTAGGTGTAGGTTAGTAGAAGTTTAAATTGAATAAGAAGATGGTTTTGAACTTTGATTAATACATGGGAGAAAATCAAGATTCATCAAGTAAAATTATGATCGAATTCTTCCAGATACACATTTATATGTTCATCCTCATCTGGTTTGAGTTTTATTTTCAGTATTTCTTTTCTCTTTTAATTATTATTTCTTTCTTATATATTTTTTTCTTCTTGCAAGTTCCCATGGATTTGATTTGTAAATTCAGCTTTATTGGAAACAAACATTTTGGAAGAATGATCATCATATGATATTAGGGAGTTTTATCTTTTCTAATTTTACATACATTTTAAATCAATTGTCAGTCTTATTTTTAAAATTTACTCTTTAAAGACTCACAAACTATCTTTAAACAAAATTTGCAAAAGTTAAAAACCCATGTCAAAGCATTCAACAATAACTCTAAATCAATAACTATGCTTAGGAATAAAAGTTTTATTAACAAATCATCCTACAAGATAAAATTAACATAATCTCATTTTTATGTTAATCCTCTATATTATCTTGTAAGATGTGTCTCAAGGTTCATTCTCTTGATTGTTTTTTCTTTTCTTATTTGATAAGAATTTTAGGCTTGGCTGGATTGTCTTTTCATTTTCTTTCACAATAAAATGGAGTAATGTTTTCTCTTTCAGCTTGGCATAATCATTGGGCAAGTAATTTTTATGCTCTATTTTTGAACAAAACCTAATCTCTAAGGATCACTTCAATGAAGATGATTTCGTTTATGTTCATTTTCAACTTTCTTAACCAAGTAGAGTCCTTGGTTTGTGTTCTTTGAGTTTAACCTATTTTTAAAGAAAGTAAAACATATTTAACAACAATTTCTTAAGGTCGTGAGTTATTCTGGCGAACAATTCTAGTCAAGTAAATAGTAGTTCCCTTAAAGATTTTTACGCCATCCCTAAGTAGTAGTACGCCACCCCATCTATTAAGTAATCTCTATGCGATTAAAAATAACCATAGTTCATAAAAAATAAAAATGGTCAATTGAAGGATAAGAGGTCTCATCATGAGCCCACCTACCATGATCATAAGTTCTATCATTGTGACATTACCATTAATGGTCACCAAGCCAAGGTAATGGCTTTCGACCACAAGGTTGAAATACAAGAAGTCTCATCATGAGTCGGCTTGTTCACCATGTTAGATCTCGTGAATGGCATCATTATTAGCTGGTTACCAAGCCAAGACAGTGATCTTCAGTTGGCATTCAAATAAGTTTAAGATGATCTTTTGCAACTATGCATTTATTCCTAATAGATGGGACACTGGAACTTAAAAGGGTTAAAAGACATCCTTGTCGAGGCTATAAATGTCTACTGGCAGCAGTAGCCTTGCCTATGGTATGGAAGTTAAATTAATACTATGTTTTCTTGATTATCTTGTTTACTCAAAAATTGATGTCCAACTAAGATGATTGTTGTACATATAAATTTACTGAAACATTGAATTCATGGGGTAATTTTTTTATAAGTTCATGAACGATAATGGTATATTTATTTATTTGACAACATATAATAGGGACAAAATGGCTAGGATATCTAAATTTGATCATTTAAAATCATCTAATTATAACTCCATTTTTAAAATAAGTTATGTATCTTTAGTACATAGATAACTTCTTCTCCCCAGTGTTTCACCATTGTTGTTGTGAAAACACAACACCCCCATTTTATTTTATTATAATATGCATGGGGGCCCTTTTTGCAATTCATGGAGGCTTTGAGTGTGATCACTTTATTTCTAGTCTAATTTTCTTTGTATTTACATATTTTTCCTAAGTTTGATTATAAACTTTGTAATAAGTTTTTCTAAACATATTAGATTAATGATATAACATAGCCCCCGAGACCAAGATCATCATTATTATTAATTAGTGGCTATATTTTAAAAAAAACTAGCTTTTAGATTATAAAGCAGATTTGTCTTTTGATAAAGTGGTTGTAGTTTATTTGAGACTCACTTATCACATAACCCTTCTCCACTAACTTTTATCAGAGAAAACACATATCTGAACCTTATATCGGAGCTTAAGTCCATCATGCATATTCACAAACAAGTGGCTATTATATCAGAGATATTGGAGCCTTGACATCAGAGAAACTCTTTTAGAATTCTCCGATAACAAAACTCCAATACATATGACATTGGCCCTTTATAATGATAAACATACATAAACTCTAAAATACATAAGTGATAGCCCTTTCAAAATATTTCGGCGTATTATAATAATCATTATAGGAGGACCCCACATCCACATCATACTCCACTCTAGCATCTGGGAGATATCATATCGGCGTTTGTGTTATGTGTTACCACTTAAAATCCTCGATCTCTAAACTTCGATATCCTATAATCTACGAACTTCAATATCCTATAATATACGAACTCTGATATATCCATTCCCCTGATATACCTTCTTTCTCCTCCTTTGATCTCTGATATCATATAATCTCTGACTTCTGACTTGCAATATGTTAATCCCACTCCGACCTCTGATTCCCTTCAATCGTCGATACTGTGATATGATAGCCCGCTGATATTGTGATATGTCATTCTGTCAATTTAATCCCATCTCCAATATCTAGACCCGATAGGCATATTAGCATTGTTCTAATCGGAATATCGCATCTATTCCTATATCACAACTTTTAAAATGGAACCTCTGATAAGACTAAACCTTCGATCGTCAATTTGGTTATGGATCCGATATGGATTTAAAAAACAATTGAATATGATTTCGCATCCACTCCATATCGGAGCTTCCCATATCGAAAATATTTTATGTTGTCTCATTTTGAATGTTGCGATGAGAAAATCTCCAATGCCACTCTGCGTTTTCCACTTATCACTTTCATATGGGGTCGTTGTTATAATAATTGAAAAGTCTATTTTCATTGGTTTTGAGGGAAGCTTGTGTGTTTAGTTTTCTATTAATTTAATATTAGAAGTAATAAGCTCTGTTTGACTGAAACAAGGATGAAGCTAGGGTCAATAAGGAGGAAGTAACAGTTCGATCTGAGGTTTCCAATCACTCTCTTCCATGTGATTGGACGTAGCTCTAAAATGGAAAATTGTTGTAACAGAGAGCAAAAACACCAACAACGTAAGTGGAAAATCAACCCTTCGGCTAAAGAACAACACTTGTTGCAACGATTTCCCAAATTGGGCATGTTTTCAATGAAATACAAAACCTCTAGATTTGGTTGTTGAAAGAATTGGGGAAGATTGTTAGCTCTTTAAATCTGTATAAATACCCTTGTATTCAATCTTGTGAGGGGAGATCGTGATCACACATAGGGGGCTTTGTAATAATGTGATTTGTACTTTTGCACTATTGTAGAGTACAAAGAGTTTTATTATAGAGAATGTAGAGAAGTTATGGCTCTTTTATAAAGGGACTTTGCACTATTGTAAGAAATTTCATTAAGAGTCAGAGCTACTCTCGGAACTGCAGTAATAAAACTTTGGCATGGTTTTAATTGATTCTTGTTCTTGTATACTTTTATCAGAATGAAGGATTATGGTCTCATTGTTAGAGATTCATTATTGATTATGATATTTATTCTAAACAATATTACGTTTCTTTGATATTATGCACTACTGTTGTGGCATTGACATTCTATTGTTGAAAATTTATTAAAGTTATCTTTACAAGGTAGAATGAGATCAGAATCAATCTTAATTCATTGAAGTATTCCGTGGTGACTAATAACTATTTTCATTCATTTGCAGGCTTGTTTTGATTTCACTTGTATTAGCTAATGTGAAATACTTCCTTTAATTGATACAAAATCATATGATGAATTATATCAATTCCTTCCTCCCATTTCCTTCCTCCTTTTTTAGTTAACTTGCTCTCAAATTAGAAGAGGGCTATCCCATCCTATTTCGACATAGGATTTCATAATTTAGAATAATTTTTCATTTACATCTTAATTTGCATCAAGTCCTCTGTTAGAGAGGCAAACAAATCATTTAATTGTGGTTTGATCAACCTTCAAATCGATCAAACCTTTGTGTTGATCTATTCTTTTAATTCACATCTTTAAAGATCAATATAAAGGAAATGTATCCTAATATATTATAGATATAAATATATTAAATCTTAGTTTAGATTAGATTAGTTTTAAGTTAGCATTAGATAATAGGGTAACTGGACCCATAATTAGTCAGAACCACCACTTTAACGGAAAAGGAGTTGCACTAAGTTCCTAACCGGGTTATCTCCCCTAATGTTAACGACAAACATTTTTTCTGATCAACACCTCCTTATTATGCCTTCCACAAATTCGCTTTTACTTTCAAGAAGTTGCAATTTTCTCAATTTGGGTGCTAGTTGGCTTGAATTTTTTTTCAATGGTATTTCTAATTTTGGGCATAATAATGCCTCTTCTTTTGTTATTCTAAAGGTCCAAAGTGTAGGAATCTTTTCTTCTTCTTTTTTGCACGTGGTCCACGGACACCTTTGGTCAACAGGTGGCACTACGTCCACTGGAAAGATCTGGGCTGACGCCCCTCGGCCTACTGCAAGACCTGACCCCAAGAGATTTTGGGAATTGATCCTGTGACCTCCCATCTGGCGAGGCCCCGACTTGACCGATTAAGCTAACCCTTGGGGCTAACGTGTAGGAATCCTAATTCTACATACATCTGGTATTACATATTCATTCTTTAAAGTTAGTATTAAGACATATGACCTAGCATATTTATTTATTTGAAGAAAAATAACTTGAGAGTTGTGGACATGGATATCAAATCTTAGATGATTAAATCACTTACAGAGGATAATGACTTCTCCTCAAACAAATCATTGTTGTCCTTAACCGAACACTAAATACGACGAGGCATTAGTAATTCCTCAACAATTTTCCTTCCCATGTTGCGTAGGTGATCGTGCATTCTCATCCTCTTCACATTGTCCATCTCTACCTCTTCAATACATCCTAGCAATTATGTCCTCTTCATAGTGTCCACATGTAGCTCTACAAGACATCTATCTTCTAGAGTTTGAAGCCCTACCAATCCCCCCTAGATTCTTACGCACTAATTCATGTCTTCTCCTAGGGAAAAAGAAGCAATATCTAAAAATATTTGCTTTTCCTCTTGATTCAATTAATTATAACTAATTTTAAGGCTCGCCAATATCTTATCAGGAAATATACAAAGTTACTAAAATTTTTCTTCCCAATAAGGCTGGTCTTTTCCACATAAAAGGGCCCCAAATACTTTTGGTGATAAAGGAAATTCATTGCATCTAGTTACAAACCTATCGACAAGGTTTTCTAACCCTGGTCATGGATGTGGCCAGGAAAGAACACAAACGAGAAAAAAAGATCTTGGGAATGTGGTTTATTAAGGCCCTTTAGGTGATAGATTGGTGGCTTTGTTATTCCTACACTTCTAAGGACATTCTTGCAACGAGACATAACCAAAATAAAGCTCTTCAAATCAAGAGAATCCTTATTTGGAATGAACACATCCAATTGATCGACATCATCTACATTAAACAAAGTCTTTCGGTAGAAATCACATGAGAGAACGATAAGGTTTGAGATACTCTTTAAGTAGTCCTATACCTTCTTCACACATATTAATTTCATTTTATATACCTTTCATGAGCTCACTTTGCAAAGAAGGTAAACACGACCTAGATGCTTTTTCTCTAACATCAGCTAGAAAGGAGGGAAAACAAAATGTGGAGTTACAATAAATGTGGAGTTATCGATTCATTAATGAGCAGAGAAATATGCTACCCATTTGATAATGTACTTGGTTAAATTGGATGGGTGGAATATACTACCCTGCCAATTAACGAACCAATAACTCCACATATATTGTTCACCAAAAAGGAGTAGCTTGTTGAGAAATGGCAACAACAAATTCCAGTTTAAATTTATCCTTGAATTTAAACTGTGAATTAAAATCGAATTCTATTCTCATAGCAACTTTTAAATAGTTAATTAAGTTTAATTGACTTAATTAGCTTACAAAATTCGAGTTTGAAGTCTTTTTGAAGTCATTTATATGTTCTCCCTAAGTTTTAGGGGTCCAGGATGAGTTTATTTGAGTTGTAATTAGATAACTCAATTTATTGAGTTATAGGCAGTTAAACTAGTTCTAACCATTTGTTGAACTAGTAGAGGATTAGCAGTCAATTGGTGCACTGGTGCATCCACAGGTGCTACTCCAGCTAACTGAATATTCACTCATCAAAAACTCATGCATGTCAGTTCTGAGAAAGACCCAGTTGAGACTAGAGTGTAGGGACAATGTGCTATCAAATCTATGATTTACAAGCTAGCTTCTACGCAGAGAGTTGAGCATACTTGTGCGGAATTGTTCTAGTGAGAACAAGGTTTGTATTTTCAATCATATTTTTTATTAATGCAATATCGATAGGCGAGGTTTTGAGTAGTTTCTTTCCCCAGAAAAACTTATTGTGTTATGTGTCATTGATTGTCTTCCTCTTGCTATTATTGTTTTATACAGGAAAATATACATGGTATCAGAGATGAAGATAATATACTAGAGGAGATTTCGAAGTTTTTGAGTTTAGGGTTACAGGTGAAATTCAAATTTCCAATACATACTTCAGGATCAGCAGATGGCTTTCTATGGTTTGAGGCTCGAGTATGCCTTGGAAAATTGAGGAAAATTGTGCCTTAGAAGGTAAGGAAAAGAAAGGGAAAGGGAAGTCATCCCATTCCAAATTGGATTCTTTCCATGAAGATAAGAAGAAAGACATGTCGAAAGTTAAGTGCTTTCATTATCATGAGCTAGGAAATTTTGTTACAAATTGTCCACTCAAGAATAAATCTTCAGGAGTAGCGGTGGGTGAGGCTTTGGCCTCTCAATTAGAATTGGAATTTTCCCTCATTACATACATGGTGTCATAAATGACGGGAAGTGTATGGAACTTAGATAGTGTACCTTCATTCCACATGACTGGTGATAAGGAGTTATATATTCAGTGACCTAGAGGAGAAGGATCTCCAGATGCATATCAAGATGGGTGATGATAGGAGGTATAGTGCTACTGGATTGGGCACAGTTACTTTTCAAAGGGAGCATGGGGCTTCTCTCACCTAGAAGGATGTTATGTATGTGCCCATGTTGAAGAAGAAATTGGTATCTATTGCCATGCTTGAGGATAGAGGCTATGATGTGATTTTCTCGAAACGAAAGGCATTCCTTCGACACATAGCCACAGGTCAAGTAAAGAAGATAAGGATTCTAGTGAAGAATATCTATAAGCTGGAGGTAGAGGATTTTGTTTCTTTGAGCATGAAAGTAGAGATGGTATAGATATGAGATGTTGGTGATTTGTGGCACAAGAGATTGGGTCACTTGCATCCTGGGGCTTTGAAAATATTGCAGCCGATTTCTATCGGTTTTCCCAAAGGTACACTAGAGCATGTTGATACATGCAGGGGTGTACTTTGGGTAAATACACCAAGGCTTCCTTTCACGATAGATACAGTCGAGAAAAGGTGATTCTAGAATGATTCTACTCAGATGTGTGGACCATTCTTGACAACACCCATGTCCAAACACATGTATTATGCTATATTTGTTGATGACTTTTCTTGTAAATGCTGGATATTTTTCATGCAGAAGAAGGATCAAACTTTCATAAAGTTTTGTGAGTTTAAAGCATTGGTAAAGAAAGAGTCTAGCAATAAGGTTAAATATCTACAAAGTGGTAACGATGGTGAGTATGTCTCAAATGAGTTTAAGAACTTTTGTGCAGAAGAAGGGATTAAACAGGAGTTGACAACACCCCATAACCCTCAACAGAATGGGGTGACCGAGAGGAAGAACATAAGTCTTGTAGGGGAAGAGAGGGCGATGTTTCATAAACAGAGCCACCCACTACACTTATGGGCTGAGGCATGCAACACAACGGTTTATGTTCAAAACCATAGCCTGCATCAGATACTTAGGTTGAAGACACCAGAGGAGGCTTCTCCGGTAAGAGACCAAATTTTGGTCACTTAAGGATTTTTGGGTCATCGTTATATTTCCATGTGACCAAATATGTATGGAAGAAGCTTGAGCTGACAATAGAGTTGGGGATATTTGTGGGGTGCACAGATACACCTGAAAACTATCAGGTGTAGTTTCCAACCAGCAGGATGATGGTGGTTCACAAGGATTATATAATCGATGAGCAGAAGGCCATGAATGTTTCCCTCGAGAGGGAGCTTTAGCTACATGGAGTTGAGAAACTTTTGGTTCCTAAGGTTGAGGATCCTTAGATTGATGTGGAGAAGCCACATGCAAAGGATCCAAGAGTGGAGACATCCACTCAGGTAGAGTCTTCCAGAGATGGGAGCAAGCGCACCAGAGAGGTTGACAGATTGTTATCAGATGCACAAGAGAATGTGGGAGCACCCACATCTCAACGCAAATAGAGGAGGTCACCTGAGAAGTACACTGGATACATAGCTCTTATGAGCGAATGTGTTGTGACAAAACCATCTTCCTTTGACGAGGAAGTGCAACAACTGATTTGGGTTGATGCCATGGTTGAGGAGTATGACTCCATAGTTCATAACAGTGTTTGGGATTTGTCCTTGAGACCGAAGGATAAGTCAGTGGTGAGCTCTCGATGGATTTATAAGGTAAAGCAAGCTACACATGGTAGTGTGGAGAAGCATAAGGCCATATTTGTGGCCCATGGATTTTCACAGGAAGAGGAGATTGACTATGATGAGACCTTTTCTCCTGTTGCAAGGTACTCATCAATCATATCTATATTGGCACTAACAATGCAGATGGGTTGGAAGATACATTAGATGGATGCAAAGACAACCTTCCTTAATGGCATGATAGAGGAAGAGGTGTACATAGAGCAACCTGAAGGTTTTGAGACCTTCGACCATGAGTCACATGTGTGTCGACTAAAGAGAGCGTTATATGGGCTAAAGCAAGCACCTCATGCTTGGTACACAAGGATATATAAATGCTTCACTGGGTTGGGCTTCATGAAGAGTGAAGCAGTTGCGAACTTGTACCACATGGTGGTGGAAGGTAAATTTTTTATCATTGTACTTTATGTTGATGATATAATACTGACAGGTGATGACCAGTTGATTAAGTCTTGCAAGGAGGACCTTGAAAGAGAGTTTGAGATGAAGGGTTTTGGGCTCATACATTGTTTTCTGGACATGGAAGTATGGCAGAGTGATGGGGAGTTGTTTGTGTCACAAGGCAAGTATGCCAACAAGATACTCAAGAGGTTCAGCATATAGAGAAGCAAGCCTATGGAGACTCCTCTAGAAGGTAACTAGAAGAAGGAGGATGCTACTTTGGAGGAAGTAGTGTAAGCTACTATTTATAGGAAGCTTGTGGGCGCACTCATATACTTGGTGAACACATGACCATATATGCGCTATGCAGTTAACCAACTTAGTCAAGAGATGGTTAGGCCAACCAAGTTGTATTGGAAGGTGACAAATCATGTGTTGAGATACCTTAGGGGCACTACTCAGTATGCATTGTGGTACAAACAAACAAAGGCAGTGAAGCTTCAAGGCTTCACCAATGCAAATTGGGCAAGCAGCCCATCCGACAGGAAGAGCCCATCAAGAGGGATCTTCAGTATTGGGTCAATGGTAGTTTCTTGGTATAGTAGGAAATAGAGATCGGTTGCACTTAGTTCGACAGAGGAAGAGTACATGGTTGTAAGTCAGGCAACATGTGAGGCCATCTAGATGAGGAAGATCATGGTTAGTTAGTTTGTTTAGTCAGTAGATGGATCCAACCGTGATTTACTGCGATAATCAGAGTTGTATCAAAATATCTGGAAATCCTTTTTTTCCTAATCGGTCCAAGAATATTGATATCCGATATCATCATCTTCGAGATTGTGTATTGAGGCGTATTATGTTGTTAGAGTACATTCCCACAAAGGAGCAAGATGTTGACATTTTGACAAAGGAATTGTCAAGATGTAAATTCAAGTTTCACATAATAGGATCGAGGTAGTAGATAATCCCTTTCTTGTTGAGAGGGAGTGTTGAATAATGGAAATAAGAAATTCGAGTTTAAATTTGTCCTTGAATTTAAACTATGAATTAAAATTGAATTCTATTCTCATAGCAAGTTGTAAATAGTTAATTAAGTTTAATTGACTTAATTATCTTAGGAAATTCAAGTTGGAAGTCTTTCTGAAGTCATGTATATGTTCTCCCTAAGATTTAGGGGCCTAGGATGAGTTTAGTTGAGTTGTAATTAGATAACTCAATTTACTGAGCTATAGGCAGTTAAACTAGTTCTAATTGTTTGTTGCACTAGTAGACACTTAGGAGTTAGTTGGTGCACTGGTGCATCCACAGGTTCTACTCCAACTAACTAAAGATTCACTCATCGAAAACTCATGCATGTCAGTTATGAGAAAGACCCAGTTGAGTTACCGATCACTTGTATGATTTACCGAGTTGTACATATCATGCATGCAATTGGAAGAAGACCTAGACTTGGATTGTGCAATTATGGAAGCATGAATTACCAATTAAATATGGGTTATTTAGCCTGGAGTTGCACAAGGAAATAGGGGCTTGGAGAGTAGCAAAAATTGGCTTAGTATTGGCCTAAGCTAGCTTGTGAGCAGAAAGTTGAGCATACTTGTGCGAAATTGTTCTAGTGAGAACAAGATTTGTATTTTCAATCATATTTCTGATTAAATAAATAAAGATAGGCAGGGTTTTGAGAAATGGCTTTCTCAAGAAAAACTTATTCTTCTATGTGCCATTGATTGTCTTCCTCTTGCTATTATTGTTTTCATCGATATATTGGCTTTCACTAGTTGAAAGTAGAATTAGATTCTTGTCTTTTGTTTTAGTACATTACATGAGCTGTGAATCTACCGGAAAATCTACATAACCATCGTAATGTGGTCTCTTACAGTTGAAAAATTAGTTGGCAAGCGTCATTTTTCCAATTCCACCTACACCTGCAATCCCCACAAGTGGGGTCTTTACCGACTACTGCTCTTTTTGTGATAAGATGGTATTTTCAAAATCTTCAATTTATTCTCCCAAAACAATTGCATATTTGGCCACATGCAACTTTGGTTGTGGAACCTCTTTCAACACCATGTGCATGATCCTCTCCAAGAGTTCCACCTCGTCCTTGAATATTCATATATTCGAAGTTAGTGAAGTGACAAGAGAACAACAACATACTACCTTAGATGTCATATGGATATCAATTCATAAAAGTGAAGCTAATATGGATTTAGAAATTAAGAACTAACACGGATTGGAACAATCGGATATGTTCATGCATTACATGCCTCCAACTCAAAGTCGCTTATATCTGCAACATGAGAAAGGGCATCTCTCAAACCTTGAATTCTTTGGGGAAGTATCATGCCTTTTCTTCATGTTTGTGCAGGGATTTAGCGTATAGTCCATTTTGAGCATCGTTCACCCATAAGAGATAAAAAGACTTAACATTTTAAAATACAGTTACAATGGTAGCCCCATGTTTCTTGTAATTCACCATGAGACGAAGCTCATAAAGACACGATTTCGAATTGGCATAGTTTTCAAAGAAAATTTCTATGTGGACAGAGCCGACTTAGAAAAAAACTTCGATTTGAGAAAAAATTCTTTTTCCAATCTGTAATTTTGGTCGGTCAAGAAACACTCACAATCCATGAGAAGTAAGGCGTCGATAGAGATGTGAGGTGATGTTTTTTTCTACATCAAAGCTATGGTGATCCGAGAGGATCTCGTCAGATCAGTTGCATAGGTTCATCATCAGTATTCAGTCTCGTCAGTTTTGATAGTGTTGTTAAGGTTCAAGTTGTTCAGGTGATGTTAATGGTTTTCATGGTGATGGTTTTGTACATGGTTGTTGACATGTGATTGTCGTCAGTTCCGCCAGGATTTGGTTGTCGACATGTGTTTGTCTTTTTCCTCGCAGTATTTGGGTTTTGTCGTCCACTCATAGGTTGATCACAGACATGGGTGAGTTGTCCGTTGCAGGGGTTCGATATGGTTTGTCGTCATATGATGACGTCACAAAAGTGGCTTTGTGATGAAGATGTGTGTTGGGTGAATGTCACTTTGTGACAAATGATTGTAATCATGTTTTTGATGTACACTATGTATTAAACCCTAAAACTACATCTAAACCATAACCCTAATCCTATGCATCAAAATACATCTAAACCTAATCCTAAGTCTAAACCATTACCTAAGTTCTAAACCTATAAAAACATTACAATACCAATCTATGTGTTAAAACCTAACACATATAAACATAGCTCTAAACCCTCTCGGCCTATGTCAAAACAAATAAAAAATAGTACAAATACATTGACACAGTCATAAGCCTCAGCCTTGACTGCACGGGAGAAGACCGTGGCTATAGTGGTCATGTGAAGAAAGTGTAAAGCTATCGGGGTAGCTGTAACTCAGTCCCTAACTGCTATCGAAAACCGCGTCGGGATAGTTGGCATTTGAGCGGGAAGTGTAAAACTACCAGGGATAACATAAACCACAGTGATAATCGCAGAGTCTAACCACATCGAAGGCCACAGGAATAAACTGTAACATGTGAACAGAAGGGTTAGCGTCGGGAGTTAACCATTCGGATACAGTTGACCGTCACAGAAAGCCGCAACAACAGTGGTCACATGCAAGACGGAACCGTCGGAGCACCATCAGCCGAGACTATCGGGGGCATGCACCGAGGTGGAAGCCTGTGGCTGGTCACATGTAATCATCAACTTCCTTTGCCCGATCAACAAAGCCGCCAACAGTTAGAGATTTAATATAATGTTATTTTTGGGTTTTTGAAATTAAGTTTTGGTTATTTAATTCAAGGACCTTGTAACAAATGCCTAAGGTGGCAAACTTTGATAAGACCGAAACCAACAAACCCCAGATTACAACCTATTCATTCCTAAACTCAGCCTAAGGAGTTCAAATGCACCTGGTAGATGTTAAAAAGGCAGTTTTGGTTCATATGGTGATTTATAAATACATGAAAGTAAGAGGTCACGAAGTAGGAAGATGTTAAAGTAGTGGCGATTGTGTTGTGTGCCATTGGAATAATAATAGGTGGACATATAAATAAAAATATTAACCTGCCAAATGATGTGCAGGCAACATATCGATAGGAAGTTTGAAGCACAAGTAATAGTAACAATTAAGCAGATGATGTGCAGGAAGGCATACTAATGGGAAGTTTGAAGCACCAAACCCTTAGATGGCAAAAATAAAAAGCAAGTGTGGTTTTCCAGGAAAAGATTCATTGGTTTGGATCATTACAAAGACACAGTTACCTGGAAACCACAACTCTGTAATTACGCATTGGGCATTGTTATGTTGTGTAAGGCCTCTTTACCACTTCATCTTTACCACGTCGTGTTGTGTAGGCATGAATAGTGTAAACATGCGACTTTTTCATTGCCTCGATATGGGGACTTGTTGAGCCTCTAGCAGCCCATAAGTCTCCCGCACCATCAGACTCCCACTTTTCATCAACCTTTTTTTGGTGTCTGTTTTTCATTAGGGTATGTGATGGTACATCATGCATGATGCTATATGTATGCCCCATGGGGATAATTTCCTATCGTTTCATGTTTTCAAATTAAACATTCAGAAACGAAATTTTGAAATTATGGAAAATAAGCCAAGAAAAACAGACACATCCAAATGGTAGAACATGCTTTTGGTGGATAGCTTGTCACAGACTCTCTACAATTTCTAAGGGTGTGATCTCAGAGTTGAATAAGAAAAACCAAAAAGGGTTGGTTCCTTTAGCGGGTCATTTGCAAATTTAAAGGGATTTTATTGATATGTTTTTATGGAGACCATGACAAGAAAGTGTCCTTTGGAACAATATTCTTCATTATGTGAAGTGAGTTCTAAGAAACAATGCATTGTTACCGATAGTGACAATGAAGTAGCCTTGAAAATAGCTCAAAAATCAAAGTCCCTCAAATGAAAGATAAACCAGGACCAAATCATAGTGCTCATTGCCTTGATTCCAACAGTGTGAATGACACTCAAATTTGTGTCTATATGCTCAAGTTATAGCTCGTCAAAGTTCTAGTCAAACTTGGCCAAGTGGCAATCACTAACGAGGCAACAAATTGTCAGAGTCCCGAGGCACGAAAAATGACGGTTGGAGAGGGTGAATTTATCGCGTCCTTAATTTTCTTAATAACCCTTAAATTCTTACGGAAAATTTATGTATAGTGGCCTTTATATATAAAAATCAAAACTTTTTGGGTTGGCGGGCCACCAACCCCACCACATGGGGCAATGGTTATGTTAAATATATTACAAAATGGGTGGGTGGGCCACCACCGGTGGACCCGCTCGACCCACTGAACAATGATGTAACTTAAATAAAGTGTGGAGTCGGCAGGGGTTGAACCTGCCTGGGCTGGTGGGCCAGCCCGCCACTCGCACGGCTCCAAGTGGCATCCTCCCAAACAAACTTTGCACAAAAACTATATTTCACCAACCTTCAAACAAAACTACCAAACAATAATATGTTATATTTGGAGGGATGGGGGTTTGAACCATTTCCACCCCCGGCCTAAACGGCTCTGCCACCAACAAGCCACATCTCTTTCCTTGGTGGCTCTGCCCATCACTTCTATTTAAACCTTCATTTTCCCATTCAAATGAGACCGGTGGAGGGAGGATTGTTATTTTTTGGTAACATCAAAAGTTCTCTAGCCATGAAAATTGGTGAAGAGGCTAAGGTGTGTGATCTCTAAAGAATCCATAAACTATTTCGTGAAATTCGACCCGAATTGTATTTTATTAAAATAATTAATATTTTTAATGGGGTTCCTAAGTCTAAACTTAGGGAAATTAAAATATTAATGGGTATTAATCAAAATATGGGTGAGAATGATCAAGAAGGTAGATCAATTCATGTTTTAATCTTACTCATTGATTAGAGACTTAATATCAGTCGTTGAAGACTCAATAGGAAAAGTATAAAATGGAGGCTTGGGGTTCATTTGGAGATATAGAGAGAGAGAGAGAGAGAGAGAGAGAGAGAGAGAGAGAGAGAGAGAGAGAGAGAGAATTGATTTGGAGTTCAATTTCTAGGGTTAGGAAGCTGAGAAATTCAAACTAAGTGATCATTTACCAGCAGAGGGGCAGTGAGAATCTGGAAGAAGGACATTCCAAAGAATAATGACAGAGAGACGAAGAGATCTTGTAGAGAGGCAGCACAGTAACCAAAAAAGGTTGACGTTGGGTCAGTTTGGCCCCACGTAGTCCCTACACAGAGCCAGAAGGGTCAGCGCAGAGCAGAAAAGATGCTTTTCACACAGAATCCAGAACTATCGGAAGAGGCGTAACTATCAAGAACTATCGGAATAGTCAAGAGAGTTGACGCAGAGGGCAGAGAAAATAACGCAGATCCTACTCAGGGCCAGTGCAAAAATAGTCGGGGTTAGCCAGTCTTGTGTTGGATCAGCCAGAATTTTGTCGGGTGAAGTGAGGTAAAACTCACTCAGATTTTCCGCCATTATTTTCTCTATAAATGATTTTTGGCTGAGCATCCTATATTTGTATTCAGATATCTCTCATGCATAATAATAAACCTTCAAAGTTGTTGCACCCATTTTCTCGCTTTGGTTTTTTCCGCAGACTATTGTGTCCAAAAATAAGTGTGTCCTATGTATCTTGTTCTTTTCTCTATTTTCTGTTTCATGAGATCAAATATTTAATTAGTGTAGGCTACAAAAGTAGTTTGCTTTAGTATTCCGAAGAATAACTTGATGAGTGTAATTTAAAAATCAAGTAGGTGAAGTAGATTCATATTTGATGCAGTAGGGGTTTCTTCAGTAGTTTGAATTTTCACATGGTATCAGAGCATTGATTTTGAAGTAGGGAAGATTAGATTCAATGATGAGCAGTGAGACCGAAAGCGGCACTTGGCAGTAATTCGAATCCCCTTGAAGGGATTGTGCAATCCTTGTCGAAAAGTATATCCGAGGAAATCTCTCTCTAAGTGACATGACGGAGAGGTATGATTTCCAGTTCATGAGTTTGCAGAGGCAGAGGGAGTGACACAGAGCCTCGATGTAGTGCTTGAAGGGCGCAATTTCCGCCGGGGCAGAAATCCTCTAAAAAAGAATGAATACATGTAGAAGGGAAATTTTCTCCTCACAGAAATTTCCGTCAGAAAGTTCGAATTTCTCACTTGCTAAGAAACTAAGCAGTGCTAAGCAGTGACTAGAGGAGTCAGTTCAATAGTTTGGTAAGATGGCATCACATGGGCTCAGAGATCAGGACAGGTTGGAAGGTGCTTCCAACTATGTCATATGGAAGACTAGAATCATAGTTGTTCTGGAGGAACATGATCTCGAGACCTACATCAATAGTGTTGCATTTGTTCTTGTTGACAATGATCAAAAGAAGAAATACAAGGTCGTGCAGGGGAAGGAAAAGAGGCTCATTCTCGATGGAGTTCAAGATCAGGTGGTCTCACACTTGCAGGGCAAGGATACAGTCCAAGAGATGTGGGAAGCCTTGTCTTTTCTATATGAAGGCTCTTCCGAACAACAGAAGATGTATCTAGAGAAGAAGTTGCAATAGAATTTGATGCAGAAAGGAGAAGGGGTGAACCTATATCTTTAGTGTCTTTAGGACACTAGAGACTAGCTTGCTGCAGTGGGGTCCACTCCTTATCCAACCATGATGGTGAGGATAGCCCAAAATGGAGTCTTAGATGAATGGAAAGTTTTCGTCCAAAGCATATTTGGAAGAGAAAAACTACCTTCATGGGAGGAGATGTGGGCAACTCTTCAACAGGAGTTAAGGAGGGACCTAGTGAAGGTCAAGCTAGGTGGCAGGAGTGGGAGTAGCACAAAGATGAAGGAGGAGGAGGAAAATGTAGCTCTAGCATCGAAGGGACAACAGAAGACGAAGCAAAAGAAGGACATTTCAAAGGTGAAATGTTTCAGTTGTGGCGAGATGGGCCACTATGCATGCCAGTGTCCTTTGAAGAAAAAGGACAAGGATGAGAAACATGATCCTACGGTTGCTTCAGTAAATATTAACGAGGACAAGTTTGCCATGAGTGCCCACGCATCTACAAGAGCGATATGGGGCGATATTGAGTTGTAGTCGAGAGGACTACATGTGGGTAGGGTCCTTGAGGAGTCCACCACTTGGAAAAATTCCTTGCTACGGGAGCCAAAGATTTAGCAATAGCGAGATGGACTTAGTGTCAGATGATGCAATGGAGTGTTTGGAGGATAGTTGTAGTAGCTAGGGACTAGAGACTGATCATCATAGATCAAGGTTGGCAGAAGTGTAGTTGATACAGTGCAAAAGACTCAGAGGGTTAGAATCAGTAGCAATGAGATTCCAAAATTCATTGTATTATGTTGAACATAGTTAAGTTCAACTAACTTTGGATGTTTTTCAGTTTCTTCTCTCATCAATTGAGTTGCAGTATATATGCAGTATTAGCAGTGGTAGTGCTAGCAGCGTACCCAATGCATCATTTGAGAGGGAGTTGTAGTAAAAATGTAGCAGTGGCAGTGGTAGTGTCATGGGTAGTAGTACAATAGTAGCAACAACACAATGTTGGTGGCAACAATAGTGCAAAAAGGAGGTTCTTTAGAATCAGAGCAACATGCAGGTGGACATTGTTGCTAAAGAACTTTCCTCATTAAGAGGGAGTGTTAGTTTTTGGTATCATCGGAAGTGCTATAGCTTTGAAAATTGGTGGAGAGGCTAAGTCACATGAGTTCTAAAGAACCCAGAAAGTGTTTGGTGAAATTCCACCCGGATTGTATTTTATTAAAATAATTAATATTTTTAATGGGGTTCCTAAGTCTAAACTTAGGGAAATTAAAATATTAATGGGTATTGATCAAAATATGGGTGAGAATGATCTAGAAGATGGATCAAGTCATGTTTTAATATTAGTCATTGATTAGAGACTTAATCTCGGACGTTGAAGACTTAACAGGAAAAGTATAAAATGGAGGCTTGGGGTTCATTTGGAGATACAAAGAGAGAGAGAGAGAGAGAGAGAGAGAGAGAGAGAGAGAGAGAGAGAGAGAGAGAGAGAGAATTGATCTGGAGTTTGATTTTTGGGGCTAGGAAGCTAAGAAAATCAAACTAAGTGATCATTCAGTCGTAAAGGGGCAGTGAGAATCTGGAAGGACTTTCCACAAAATATTGACAGAGAGGCGGAGAGAGCTTGCAGAGAGACAACACAATAGTCGGGAAAGGATGATGTTAAGTCAGTCTGGGTCCACGCAGTCCCTACGCAAAGTCAGAAGGGCTAGTGAAGAGTAGAAAAGTTGCCTATCACAGAATCCAGAACTGCCAAAATTGCCAGGAATTGTCTAAACAGTTGGGAGAGCTAACGCAAAGGGAAGGTAAGCTAACGCAGAGCCTACGCAGGGCCAGTGAAGAAATAGTTGGGGTTAGCTAGTCTTGTGCCAGATCAACTGAAATTCTATTGCGTGAAGTGAGGTAAAACTTACTCAGATTTTCTGCCAATATTTTCTCTGTAAAGTATTTCTAGCTGAGCATCCTAGATTTGTATTCAGATATTTCTGCTACATAATAATAAACCCTAAGAGCTGCACCGATTTTCCCGCATTGGGTTTTTCTGGGGTCTATTGTGTCCAAAAATAAGTGTGTCCTATGTATCTTGTTCTTTGCTCTATTTTCTATTTCACGAGATCAAATATTTAATTAGTATAGGTTGCAGAAGTAGTTTGCTTCAGTATTCATAAGAATAGCTTGATGAATATAATTTAAAAATCAATTAGGTGAAGTAGATTCAGATTTGTTGTAGTAGGGGTTCCTTCAGTAGTTGGAATTTTCACATAGATGATGGAATCATGAGTGGCCAGAGGTGGTGGAAGCATGAGCGAGGTATCAGTTTAGATGCTGAAAAGGTTCCCTTAGAGGGCCAGAGGTGTCATTGTCAAAATTTGACAAGTTTATAGTTGATTTTGTGCATTTGCACGCCAGGAATCCAACTGTGTAGTTCGTTTCTCTAGCCGAGGTCCCCATTTTCAGGCCATCATCCGAATTGGAGATATAAGGGTAATTTCTGTAAATTTTCTTGTAACTAATTTCTTTGATGCCACTTAATGAAAGAAGGCCTCCCCACTTTGAGAAGGGCCCGGAGACATAGCCCACATTAGGTGAACTCCATAATCAAATCGTTTGTGTGCCTTTGATCTCATGGTTTCTTTATGATTTCTGCTTCTTTTTCATGTGTTAAGTTACTTGGTTATTATTCTCTTTTATATTCAATTATGTATGCATCCTTGAAGTTAAAAGATCTGGATCAATTTTATTGATATGTTTTTATGGAGACCACCACAAGAAAGTGTCGTTTGGAATCATCTTCAGCATTATGTGAAGTGAGTTCTAAGAGGAAATGCATTATTACCAATAGTGACAATGAAATATTTGAAGAAATGTTTGCTCTGCTATAAGAAATCGAGGCCACCAAGAAGCACTGCTTCAGGAGACACGAGGCCAATTTGCAAGAGGTCGATCGAGGTGAGAAAGGTCGATGATGCATCTAATCTCTAGTTGCTCATTGCAAAGTCCATATAGGTGACGAAAGCCAGTGATGCCAAAAATAATTACATCTCATGCATCCTGTAAGCATTCAAATAGTAGGAATGGAACCTGTGAGTTTAATTAGAAAGTTCTAAAATAAGTTTGCATCTCAATATAGTTAGATTTCTCTAAATACTTAGATATAAATATAAACAAAAATTATATATTTATTCAATAAAAATATATACTTAAATATAAATATAAAGAAGATTATATATTTGTTAAGTTAACACGTGATATATATATATATATATATATATATATATATATATATATATATATATATATATATATATAACATTTAGAATGATTGAATTTCTCAAGAAAGATTGAATTTGTCAAAGTGTAATTTTTTTTCAAATTTCTCATTCTAAAAGACACCTCATAAATTTGAATGCCTTTAAACATTTGATTATATATATATATATATATAGAAATGGAAACCATGATTATATTAACCATATTAAAAATATGGTATTTAAAAACATTTTTTACACCATTTCAAGAATAATCCATCACATAATATCTTTTATAATTTTAAAAATAAAACAATGTTACATGAATATTATATACCTCATAAGTTTGAATACTAATATAATAAATATTTTTAAACAAGTTTTCTTTTCAATATGAAAGATAAATGGTGTTTTCACTTTGTATTAAAAAAAATCATGAAAATCTAATTGTATCCCAAAAAAACTTAAAACTTACAATATTTAATCTCATAAAAATAAACTATATGTTCTAACGATCAAGTTTTGCAACAAATGATTGGTAGGAATCAATGGTAATTTCAAGTAGTAAGTGGATGCACGTTAAATAAAATGAAAATTATTCCTTCCCTCTTACAAACAAAAAAATTCACAACTAAATATCTATTTTTCAAACCCACTCTTAAATGGTTACTTCAAAAAGTAAATGATATATAATTGTAGTGTATAAAAATAATAACTCTTTTTTGAAATAGTATATAACATATAATGGACCTAGTTGGGGTGACTTATGGGGTGACTTGTGATGAGAAAGGTGAGGGGGGTGAGGGGGTTATTGTCCCACTTGGTCAATGGATCGAGAGGCTTTGCAGCACACTCTCTAAAATGTTTTAATGCTTATGGATCATGACAAGAGAAGGGCCATTAAAGCTTGTCATTCCAAGCAAATGTGGGTTATGGCATTGGTTTGTTTAACATATATTGGTGGTAATTTTCGATCCCTTCCGCGTGTGGAAGTGATGGGCATCAATGTTTTAACCACAACAATCATCATGTCTTTCTCTATGGTTCTAGTCTTGGTGAAGGGAGATACATGAAAGCACTAATTTGAGGCACCTTTCTTATTTTTTGGGGGAAGGGGGGTTTCTAGTCCACATGGGCTTCACTCAATGAATCTATGACATATCACGTGTGTTCATGACATACTAAACAATACCCTTAATTTGACTACATATTGGAAACTACCTCTAAAAATCACATTATTTAACCCCCTGCCAATACGAACCCAATACACCTTCCCAATTTAACAACCCCTACTTTTACTAAATATTGTAGGCATCCATTTTTTCATTAAGATTTATTATACCGATTTATATTTTTCATTAACTTTGAGCTCCATCTTTTATAACTTCCAATATAAAAACCCTTTACCCCATTTATATGCTCAATATATTATGTCATTTTTTCCCTCAATATATATCCTCCTATATGAAGCCACGTGGTGTGGTATTGCTCCCCTGGTGAAACCCCCGTGGTCTAGTCAGTTAAGGTTGTTCTGCTCATTTCCAAAATTGCGTTTGTAAGAAAATAATTCCATCATACTGGTGTTGATACAAGTGGCTTTTGGTGGCTACCCACCTATTCCACTAAGACCCCCAACACCATTTCTTTCAGTTTCCTTAATTGTAGCAAATTTTACTTTTTGGCAGTTTTTCGGGTCCTAAATTTTCGAAGCCGTTTTGAGGCCCTAAACGATTTTTTTTTGGAAAACATTAAAACCAATATCCTGTGATAAGGATTTGTAGATGAAAGTTCTATTCCTTGGATAGATCTTTATAGTGAGGTATTGTACACGTCAAACGAAGATCGTATGCCAAAGTTACGACCCCGCGAAGTTGGTGTACCAACTAAACCCAACAAGGCCCACAAACTTTTGGTGCTTCATCTCCTAAGGTTAATTTTTTAGATGTTTGGGGTTTTCCCTTGTTTATCAATAATAAAAATTCCTACGAGCCTCATTATAACATAGTTTAGAGACATATAGCCGCCACATCTCTTCTCATAGATAAGCTACCATCACCCGAGCTAGTTTATTTTCATTATGCATGTAAATAGTTTTCAGTATTTTGTTATCAATGAATTGAAGTTCAATTTTCATTGTAGTTTTCTGTTTTTGTTTAAATCTATATTTCATTTCATTGCTTCCTAAATCCGGATCAAGTGGATTTATTTCAATTCCCACACAATGGTGTCATCTCACAATTCGTAATGAATAGTTATTCTTTGCAATTTTCTATCTTAGAATGTGTTTTAAGAACTTGTGCAAGTTGTTTGCTTCAAGATTAGATCTTTGAGGTTTTCTTGTGGCCAACCCATGTTCTTTATTTCTCCTTGGTATATCCCCTCTTGTTCCTTGTCCCTTATCCTTTTTAGATTTTGGTCATCTGTTCCTACCTCCTACCACATCATTATGTTCAGGGCCTTGCCTTGTGATTTTTGTGTCTCCCCACTCCTTCATTGTCGATATTTTTCCATTTCTCATTTCAATTTTGCTATTAGCGAACTATGAATTTCCTTGTTTTTTCTTTTGGGTGGTCATCTTATTTGAGTGGTTGCAATATTATCCCCATTATCTTGAGTGGCACCTTTTCCTTTTCTTATTGAAAGGTGACAGTGGCAAACGTTCTTCCAAGCTTAGTCGTTGCTTGACGTGGCTTCTCCCTTGTCCTCTTCTCTTTCTTTGTCCTCTGTGGATGTTACCTTCTTTCTTTTGTAGCTCAGTTTTATCCACCATTCCTCGTTAGAGGGCATGAGTTCTGAGGGGCGTTGTGTCTAACCAGTAGTGGGTCACATGGGCAACACCCATGTCCTCCACCGGCTGGAGGACTTTGCTTCACGCTTTTGTTAACTCATGCCAGGTCATATCCAAGAGGAACTCTCACGTGCAAAAGGAGAAAGTTCTATGCAAAGGCAACCCCTCTCTGACACAAAGGTCCTCACAAAATGGGCTACTTCGATTCCAGACACCATCCACATGACAGAATGTTTCAACCAATACATGCAAATAATCCATATTTATTGGCAGTTGAAATTCCTTCTGGGTCACACTCTCCTAGACATACATGAGCATCGAACTGATGTTATTCACTCCCTATAGCACCTTTGACGACATTTGAGAGACTTGAATCAGAAGATGGAGAGAATCTAAGAGAATCTTGGCATTCCCTTATCAGTTGAGAAAACATGTAAGGCCTCTAAGGAGTCCATCCAGGTTGCATGTTTTATTTAAGATCACTCTGCCTAGTATTATTTATGTCTATATGTTTTGTTCCCTATGGTGTAGATTTAGTTCTACATAGATGTTTTGGACAATATATCTAGTCTACTATGTTTACTTTTAACTCACCTTGCACTCAAATGATTCTCTCCCTTGTAAAGAGTGAAATTTTGGATCTCGTCAAATCTCCCTCATAAAATATTAACTTGAATATTTTCAATATCTTTTATAAACTCTTATTTTTAAAAAGAATAAAAATTTTCACCTACAAAATATATATAATTTTTTTTCTTTTAATTATCAATGTAATAATGAAAGATTGTCTATAAAAATGAAAAACTCATATGATAAATATTATTATTATTATTATTATTTCATTTTAACTTTCATATATATAAACTTTCAAAAATAATATTTTTAATGCTTTTATAATATAATGTGTTTAAAAATCTTTTGACCAACGAATCACGATAACAAATTCAAATTTATCATGATATCCATGGTATGATGTGGTGTGTCGGTTAGGGCATGTAACGCAGATGCTCATTTGGTGTAGTGAGATGAGAGTTGTGCTTTTCCTTTACTCGTGTGAGAGGGTTTTATCTATCCATTTGAAACTTTGACGTGTCACAGACATTTTCTTTCAAAGCAATCAATATTTTTAATTTTTTTTTAAAGTTTAAATTGGGTGAAATTTTTTTTCTAGAATTGTGAAATTTTTATTATTTAAAATATAAATTAAGTATTCTAAATATTTTTTGGGATATTTAGATTTTTAGTTTTTTTTTCCTTAAATTGAATATTATGCATGTAATATACTATTGTAGCGACTACAACCACCCTCCAAAATTTTTCCTTAGCTTCGTTTTAGAGCCTCCCTATCAACCTTTCGCAGCAGCATGTCTTGCCTTGTCAAGTACACAAGCTTCAATGATTTTCTTGCAAAATGACAGCATGTCCATCAAAACTTGATACATGCCCCTCATAGGTTGTTTCACTGGATTTGGTCTAGCTACAAGCTGAGAAGCTCCCTCAAGAAATTGTGCAATTCTAGAGGGCAACCAACCTTCCCTCCAGGAATTGCATAATTCTGTCTAACAGCCTGTTGGGCTCCATAAATGCACAAATCTGTCTGTCACTGTTCACTGGAAAAAGTGCACACTTCCTCCCAATAGGACTGCTCAACCTAGAAATTATGTAATCCTAGATAGTAGACAGCTGCTCTTCCCAAAGATTACGTAAATATTCTGAGAAGACAACCCAACACCCTCCCAGAAATTCACCTTTTTTCCTCCCAGTTGAGCAAACTGTTGCATGTGAAATTGAGTTTACGGTTCTCTCCGGGAATAAGAAAAAATGATTTTCATGCATGGACTACTTCTCCCAAGGTAGCATGAAAAGGCATCCCTTGATTCAGGGATCTACTTTTAGCAATTGGAGGTTGCATGCAAGGATCATTTCAGAAACTCCCAACAAGTGTCTCTTTTCCTAGATTGTCGCAACCATGATTTTATCAAAACTCATCAATCGAACACTGCAGAGCTCATTACTCACATCGACCTTGCAGCTATGACATCCCACATTGAATTTAGGATTCGTCGGCACATTCAACTCAACTATTTTTGGGTAAGCTCAATTTTCTGTCTCATGCTGCATTTCTGTCACCTTTTGTGTCTCGCTTCATGTGAGTGTTGTCTGCATAAATTCAATGAGCGCTTGCTGTAATTTTGATGTATGTTAGCTTGTAGAAGCACCATTTCAATTTTCACTCACATCTCACTGTTGTCACATGCATGACACTATTTGTGCACGGACGATCGTCGTTTCGGCGACTCGCTTCACGCACATGCATGCTTTCCTATTTTTTGAATCCTGCACTTGTTGTTTACATGTATGATCCTTCACTCTTATTCGTGCTCCTCACCATGCATTTAGACTTCTCATGTTTTCAGTCGTCTGTTGGGATGAGGTCCCCTAGGGTCAATTTTGGGGCAAAAACCGAAGTTTTGTCATATAAAGATGTAAAGTCTATGCAAGTTGTGGTCGCAGAGCGCGTAGATAATTAAAGAGTCATAAAAGGTTTTACCCTTCTTTATGTAAGTTGAGTCAAATTTTTGAAGATCTATCCATGGTCTGTGGACCATGGGATTGTATAAATAGGTGTGTCTTAGGATGTCTAAGGAAGTAATAAAGGATGAAGACGAATGTAATGGGTCAATAGAAGGATGAGCATCGAATTATTAGAGTACAAGGAAGGCTCTGCAGCTGTTTGTGCTGGGGCCTAGAGTAGAGTCCACAACTGAGTGTGTGGACCCCTGCAGTTGAGTACGCAGGGAAGTCTTGAGTATTAATAAAGAAGATTATTGTAGAAATACTATTGTTTATCTCTTACTTCGGTTTATATGAATGTGCCTTATGTTATAATGGGTTTATGAAATAATAATGTATTGATGCACAACTTTGTATAACTTATACTTTTATATGAATGCAATTACTGTTAACTATTTATGCGAAGATTATCTTATTGCATGTTGAAGTTATCAAACACTTAAGTTGATCTGAGTCATTACTGGGTCATAAGTAATCTTTGATGCGTGTAAGTAGTGGATTTTCCTATTCAAGGTCTGCGAAAGATGGTCGTAAACGGTGGCGAAGGTAGAAGTTGATTAAGGGTAGTTATATCGATAAGCCCTAAAGGCTTATCGATCTGCCCAAAGCAGATTTAGGGCATAGAACGAAATTACACTGATCTCTGGGTGTGGAAACTTGGTTCCAGAATTCCACCATACTGCTCCGAGTGAGACTTCAGTCTTCACTCCGCGGATTGATGCCGAAAGGGCCAGTAGTGTAGGAATTTGTTTAGTGAAACTAACTATGAACCTGGTTCAGGACCCACTAGCCAACAAATGGTTTTGTTGTTGGGACCAAGATCTGCATAAAGAGATGTGTGATGTCGCATCGCTGGAATCCAACAAAGAAAGAAATTGAGAAGTGGTTTCACAAATTCGCAGCGCAAGAAAACAGAAATCTGCGCCTGACAAAAGAACAGTGGTTGGACAGGTACCTATACACAAAGATCCAAAAAATATTCTTCTAAGCCTTCCCGATCGAACTATACGAGTGGATCGCTAAATTGGCAGATGGCCAAGGAAGGTGGAGGCTTGACGGTCCAATAGTGTGGACCCAAGAGCTAGTGAGAGGTTGGAAGCCTCTAAAGATAAGATCGTGCGTGTTGTCGATCATTGGATTGATTAAGTCATAGGAGGATTTGTAACAGAATTTGCGGTCGATACCTCAGTTAGCTACAGCGAAGTAGAGTGACACTTCTTTAAGGGATCGCAAGGTAAGTATTTAAGATCTTTGAATACTTGGATTAAAATGCTCTTGTGTGAAAAGCAGGTTATGCCACTGTTAGCACTCCAGGAAACTCTCCTAGGTTGTAAATCGGAGATGCCTGGTAACATATAATCTTCAGTATTGTTGTCTGAACTACTGGAAGAGATGATGGTTTGGATCAAGTTAGATAACCATTTCAGCTCTATTTTCACTCAAGACATGCATGAACACCCCCAACAACACAAGGCTTTAGATCGCTAATGCTGAATAGTTTGTAGATTTAATGGATAGATGGAGAATACTAACTATGCCAGCAAATTGCATACATGAACCTATATGAATGGCTAGCTACAGGCAGCAAATGAACTTACTGACTATACTAACAGATGCATATATAATCACGCATATAAATGGCTAGCCATAGACAGAAAAGAAGCTTGCAAATCTAATATATCAAAGCAGAGATAAGATGACAGTTATCTGGCCTTAAACACAGAGAAAACCTGAACAAATTGTTCAAGTGCAAGCATAGAACAGAAGAGAAATGGACATTAAACATATAACAGCAAAAGAAGCTTGTATTACTAAAGACTGTAGATGAGAAGCTTGAAGGAACAGAAGAGGAATGATCTCCAAAAGTTGAACCCTTGTTACATTTATTTTTTAGCTATTTATAGCTCTTTACAATGATGCTAAGCTTTCTGAGGCTTCAGAAGTCTTGATCTGTCCCCCTGTCTCGTTAACTGTTTGATTCCCTTAATCGGCAAGCATGGTTCGACGGTTTTCTTCTTCTGATAGAAGAGTAACCACTTTCAGATATTTTGGGTAGTTTGTTGAGCTGTCTAGGAGTTCTCCCATGCCAGAGATGCCCCATAATCATTCTATTTGTTCAGGCTAAGTTGTGCTATGGTTCCATGATCATTTCTGGTTGATTTGGCTATGTTGCGCTGTCTATGCTCCTTGATCACTTCTGTTGCGGGCTGCATCATGTTGTGTTGTCGCTTTTCCACTTCCATCCTTCTATCTCTATCTTTCGGCCTCTTTTAAGTGATGGAATGGCTATTCGGGCCTCTGTGATCTCTTGGAAATGCTTAATAATGATTATTTTCTGTTGTATACAGAAAGCGCTATGATACTGAGAAATCTCGCCCATTCAGCTTCTTTTGAACTTCAAAAGTCTTCATTTATGGGTTAATTATCTATCGGTTCCGCCCTTGGGTCACTGTCGCATGTCGCAAGTAGGTCGGGTCCCTTGCTTCCTTTGTATTTTGACTTACGCTTGAAAAACACCGAAAACACGGGAAAATTGGCCTTTGGCGAACTTCAAAATATATATATTTCACTTCCTAGACCCTTTCGGGTCCGAGATTCATCGCTATCAGCGCTCGCCCAAGGTTCCTTTGTATTTCGCTATATAGCAAAAAACATGAAAAATGCATTAAACAAGGCTTTGGTGCGGACCTGAAATTTTATAAGAAATCATTTATAATGCCATCGGGTCCGGCCCATCGGGTCGCATGCATGTATATGTAAAGGTGCTGCCCCTTTGGCTTCCACCGATAGCGATATTGCGATGTGATTTGGGTCGTTGATCCACATGTGTGATCGACGGTCCTCGTTGAATCACTAATCGCGATCACTCATTGCATACTGTCTGCGCTGATTGCCAATGCTTGTTTCCACCGATTGCGATATTGCGACACGATCTGGGCCGTTGATCTGATCGCACGATCGATGGTCCTCATTTAACCACCGATCACCATTTGCCATCGCCCCTTGGTTTCCGCCAATTGCGATCCGCCGATGCGATGTGCTGACCCGATCATTGGCGATCGCTGATCAGTGATGTCTTGCACCTATTGCCGCTACCTGAATATGCCGATTGCGATTTGCCACTTAGGTCTAGGCCGTTGATCGGCCAGATCTAACGGCTGCTGTGATTAGGAATATTTTTCATGGTTTTTCATGGTTTTGGGGTGTGTTCGCCTCCCGATAGTGTATTTCCACCCTTCCAAGGGCTCTTGGCATGCGATGGCTTTGACGTTGAATGGTCCTTAAGAGGCTTTTGAAGACTTCAAGAGCATATATGGATCCATGGGCATGCTTTTAAGCAAATTTGGAGACTTTGGAGCATATTTGGATCCATTTTTTGGGCCATTTGCCAACAAGGATAACACTGGCTCCTTCTAGGTATGAAAGCCTCCCTGTGAGGTTTCAAGAACTACAGAACAATGCCTTTCCTGTAAAACAAAAAAAAAAATCTTCCCCTAGTGTTCCATTGGGCATGGATTCTTTTTAGCATAACATAAAAACTGAAAGAAAAACATATGTACAATAATAAGGTTTTTGAGCCTTAAATGAAATAGAGTTTCAGGAACCGCCCGTTTACCGGGCTACCAAAAGGGTCTCCTCCTTCCAGATTGTGCAGGATGAATGTATTGTTGTGCTGAACTTGAGCGATGAAAAAAGGACCAGTCCATAAGGAGTCAAACTTGCCATGATTACCTCTCTTTTCCTTCAATGCATCCCATTTGAGAACCCAATCACCAACTTGGAAATTTTCCACTTTTGCCTTCCTGTCAAAGGTTCCTTTGATTTTCTTCTGATGGACCTGTGACTTATCAACCAGCTGCTCTCTGATCTACTGTAATTCGACTAGGTTATTCATTCTTCTTACTAAGTCATTCTCTTCATCTTGTTCTTCTTGCAAGAACTTAGCCACAGGGAGGATCAGCTGGATAGGGAAAACAACATCGGCGCATAAACTAGTTTAATTGGAGAGTTCGCTATGGACTTTTTGATGATAACTCTGTCAGCCCATAGTGCAAACTTCAATTCGGAATCCCAACCCTTTTTTTTGTCTTCTAATAGTTTTTTGATTATCCTTACCAAACTATTGTTAGATGATTATGCCAGGCCATTGCCTTGAGGATAATATGAGGTAGAATGCACCACTTTAATGCCCATGGATTTAGCCATGTCCATCAATTCTTTTGCCTTAAAAGATGCTGCATTATCAGTGACTAGTTTGGTTGGGCAACCAAATCTAGTGAAAATATTCTCATTCAAGAACTTTATGACAACTTGATGATTGGCATTATTAGTGGGTATAGCCTCAATCCACTTGGTGAAATAATCAGTGGCTACTAAGATCCATTTGTATTGGCCACTAGAATGTGGGTTAATCTCACCTATAAAGTCCAAGCCCCACTGCTGGAAGGGACCATTGACATGAATTGGCTTTAAGGGCAGAGATTTTAGCTGTTGTCTTCCTGCAAATCTCTGACATTTGTCACAAGCTTTTACAAAAGAAAACACATCATCGAACAGCGTAGGCCAATAATATCCAGCCCTCAAGATTTTGTGAGCTATGGTTTTCCAATAATGATGCCCGCCACAGATGCTAGAATGAAACTGGTGTATGACCTCTACAGATTGTTCTTTATCTAGACATCTCAAGAGGATTCCTGATGGGTCCTTCCAGTAAAGCAGATTTTTGTCAATGTAGAATTTGGCTGATCTGAGCCTAGTGGTACAAGCTTGACTTGAACTAAGCCCTGGAGGAGCTTCCAACCTCTGCAAGAAATGAACTATGTTGGCATACCATTCGCATGTGACTAGATTTCCAGCCACGGACTGATTCTGCTTTTGCTCTTTTGATGCTCCCCTTGTTTTCTCATCATCTAAAGTTAAACCCATGAAATTTATGTCTAACAAGCTACAATTTTCTTCGGTCTTAGTGGGCTTCACCTCTATGTCAAATTCTATGAATTTTGCAATCCATATAGCCCTCTTTCCATCAATATCTAGCTGAGTCAATACATATTTCACTGAGGCTGAGGGCACATATGCAATTACTTTGGAATGCAGAATTTAAATCCTGAATGCTTTCAAGGATTTTATGAGAGCATAAGCTTGCTTCTCAATAAGGTCATACCTTAATTCAACATCCCTTAGAGTTTTGCTGAAAAAGGCCACGGGGTGCTTTATGCCTTCATCAATTTTTTGCAACAAGACTGCTGCTAGTGTATCATAAGAGGCAAAAGAGAAGATACAAAACCCCTTAGTGTAATCTGGGCTAATTAGAGTGGGAGCCTCCATGATAGCTTGCTTGATGGCTTCAAAAGAGCTTCTTGAAGTGGCTGTCCATTTTATCTCCGATCCTTTCTTTAGCATGGAAGTGATGTGCTTTACTTACTCTGCAAAGTTTGGAATGAACCTCCTTACAAAGTTGATCTTACCCAGGGAGGATTGAATGTCCCTTTTCGACCTTGGGATGGACAGTGTCTGAATGGCTTGAACCCTGGTTGGATCAATCTTCACACCTTCAGCAGAAACAATATGTCCCAGAAGTTTTCCTTCTTGTAGAGCAAACTGTGACTTCTTTGGGTTGACTGAAATTCCAAACTGTCTGCACTTCAGAAATACTTTCTCCAAATGTTGTAAATTATCTTTGTGGCTGCTGGAGAAGACTGTTATGTCATCGAGATAAATAAGGACAAAAATTTCCTTCTCTCCCACAAAGGCTATGTCCATGGCCCTCTAAAAGGTAGCCCCAACATTCATCAGTCCGAAAGGCATCTTGGAGTACATGAAAGTGCCCCAAGGAGTAGTGAAGGCAGTCTTTTCCTGATCTTCAGGATGTACAGCAATCTGATTGTAGCCTGAAAATCCATCTAGGAAATACATGACTCTAGCCCCTGAAACTCTTTGTAGCAAGTGTTCCATCTTGGGCAGGGGGTAATTATCTTTTTTAGAGCACTTGTTCAAATTTCTGAAGTCGACGCAAAGCCTGATTTCTCCATTTTTCTTCCTTACCACCACCAGGTTGGCTATCCACTTCGAATATCTTAGGGGAATTATGATTTTGGCATCCAACAGCTTCTTGATTTCTTTCTCAATCAAAGGCAGTAAGAGAGGGCTGACAGGTCTTAATTTCTGCTTAAAAGGAGTGGTGTTCTTTTCCAGTGGGATCCTATGCTGAATAATGTCTGGGTCATAAGTTTTAAGATCGATGTATTCCCAGGAAAAAATATCAGTGAATTTCTTCATGAGGGAGCAATATTCGGAATTCTGGGCAGGAGACAAATGAGTAGATAGATTGATGAATTTCGGATGGGCTAGGCTCCCTATATTATGTTTACAAGCGGCAGACTCATTCTTTGTTTTGGCTAGCTTGTAGGGTACGTCATTATGATCGAAAAGCTTCTCTAGAGGCACCAATCCCTTTGGTATGTGATTTCTGGGCAACTAGACGATGCTTTCTCGGCCGATTTCACTTTTTAGCTTGGACTGGATAAATTCTTCTATGTTTTGAATTTCTTGGTCGATGTGCATTTCAGCAAATTCCTCAACGACTTGTAAAAACCTGTTAATTTCCTCATCGTCTTCAAAAAATCTCCAATATTTGACATTGTCTGGCAGGGATGGTCTGTATTTTACCTGAACTTCATATGTCAATTTAGGAGGCAAAGGGGGAACAAACGTGCTAGCAGAGACAGCAAGGGAGTCGGCAAGCTAGATCTTCATTCTTGGAATATAAGAAATGCTGAAAACTTTGAAAGAATATTTGAGCCTCCATACCTCATCCCTGTATTCTTTCAGCCTTGGATGCTTTGCTTGGAATGTTTTATTTACCTGCTGAATGATGAGGTCTGCATCCCCAAACACTTGCAGGCCTTTGATACCCATTTCCTTAGCAGCGCTTAAGCCCAGAATCAAAGCTTCATACTTTGCTATGTTGTTTGTGACCTGAAAGGCTAATTTGAATGACAAATGAATGTATTCCTGTGTTGGGGACACGAGGAATACACCTACCCCTGCAGCTTCTTTGGAGCAAGCCCCATCAAATAACATACCCCAAATCTGCGGGTTTCCATCTTACGTGATTTGGCAAACTGGCTTTTTAAGTTGTGTGGAGGCCAACTGAGACTCTTCAATATGAAGAATACATGCTCCAAAATCAGTATCAACAACGTAGATGGGATGATTAGTGGGATTCTTCTCATTACTGATGATGTAAGCCAACTGTGCCTCTCTGTATAATCTCTTGCTCTCACCTCCGAAAACTGGGACAGTAGCATAGGTTAGATCATTTTGTAATGATCCACCTAGTCTCTTGATCCAACCTCTAGAAAGTAACATGCCAAATTTGGGAGGTACATCTGCTTCCACAATATCCATCATCATGCTTTTCATAGGCAGCTGAGACAAAGTGATGGCTAGGTCCTTGATTAATCCTAGACATTTCACTTTTCAAGAATCGAAAGAAAACAAATCATGATAAGGCTTAGTGATGTCGAGACCCAACTCATCCATGATAGCCTTTGGCATTAAGTTATGGCTAGCTCCAGTGTCCAAAAGGCAGTTGTGGAGGATTTTATCTTGAATGTTCAGAGAGACATAGAATGATGGGGAGCTATCCTCACCATTTTCAATCATTGGGTTGAGGATGATAGTTGGCTTGTCATCTTGTAGATTTACATAGTTGGTGGAGGCTTGGAAGGCTTTAGGCTCAAGGGCTTCGAGGATGGATCTTTTGAAGGACTCGCTTTTCACTAGTTCAATCAGAGGCATAGGTATTCTTAGCTTTTGAATTTCTGGTTGAAAACTAAAAGGAGAAGGGGACTTGTCAAGGCCTTTTACCTCATGAGCTGGAGCTTTGAGGATGATAGGATCAACTGCCGGTTGTTTTTGCTTATTAGCTTGTTGTACTGTAGGGTCAACAACTCTTTGAACTGGAGTTTCCTTAGCATTATTTATCTTTGACCGCAGATTATATCTGCGTTGATTTTCATCTTGTAGAACAAATTCACCACCCCATTCTTGGTTAGTCTAGTCATTGCATAATGACTTTTCATAGGCAGCTGCGATAAAAAAGGAAGCATTTCCTTTGTCTTCAAGGCAATGGATCTCATCATCTTCTTCAAACTGCTCTTCCTCCATGACTACATTCTGGAAAGGGGTCTTGACCCTTTGGTCTTCATTGGCATCTTTGCTTCTTTGCAATATCTGCAACTGTTCATTAGCTCTTCTATATGGATTTGGATTTCTAGGAGCAAAGGTATTGGGAACTCTCCCTTTCCCAGGGTGCTGCTCAACCTTTAATTTGGAAATTTCAGAGGCTAATGACTCGATCATTTTGGTCATTTTATCTATCTTAGGATTAGAGGAGGATGAAGACTCACCCCTCTGTCTTCTTCTATCAACATTTCCCTTGAGTTTTTCTGCAGCCATGATGTTTGATTCTACTTCCAAGGCTGCATCCTGCATGTCAACCAAAGTAGCACACCGCCTCTCTCTCAATAGTAGGCAGAAGTCAGAATCAAAAGCATTAGCATAGGTGAGTTTAGCAGAGGTAGCAGTGGACTTCACTTCAGCTGGTATCTTGTTGTACATGCGGTTAAATCTCTTATTAAAATCAAACATCAGTTCACCATTTTCTCTCTTTAAATACCCAAACTCAGTGTGGTAATAGAGGAGGTCCTTCTTATCCCCCCAATGTTTTAGGAATGTATCATCTAAAGCTTCGATGTCCGCTATAGATCTTGGGGCTTGTTCTCTGAACCATTTTCTAGCCTCCCCATCTAGGCTTTGGAGAAAGACTCTCATCCACACATCATCTTCACTAATGTCTAGATTATCAGCATAGCTATAAAATGACTCAAGGTGTTCTTCAGCAGTGACACCTTCAATTCCAGTGAACTTAGGCATATACTTCTGATATTCTCCAGTGGGCATAACATTCAAAGGAGTGGGCAGTATTAGAGGTCCATACCTAGCGGCTATGATTCTTTCCATTTTGGTGGGTGCTTGTGGACCTGCCATAACTGTGGTGACTAAAAGAGTACTAGAAGTCTGAATGACAGAAGGCGGAGGAGTGATTGACGAGACCAAAGGAGTATGGTGAATAGGAGGTGAGGTTCCCTTTGGGCTAACAACAAAAGGAGAAACTAAAGAATAAGGAGCTTTATGAATTTTTGAGAGCTTTTCTTCACTGCTAGTATTAGAATCTGTACTCTCAACATGTATTTGTTCTATTGCATGATCTTCTTGAAGAGATATAGAATATTGTTTAGGTTTACCTGAACCCGATGCTCTTTTCTGCAATACTTTCTTCTCCTTGATGGTCTTTTCCAGGTCAGGTACTGGGTCAGCTCGCGATTTCTGAGGATTTCTTCGAGTATGCCTCACAAACTGAGCCAGAATTATGAAGTGGAGTCGCCAAGAGGTTCAACCTCTAGTAGAGTCACCAGATAGATGATTACAACCAAAAATGTGCCTAGACTTTGTCTATCATCAAAGTTGGGTCTGTGTCATTTCCCAGGGAAGCTGAGCTTCAGTTTCCTCTCCCCGACAATGGCACCAATTAATGTTAGCACTCTAGGAAAATCTCCTAGGTTGTAAATCGGAGATGCCTGGTAACATATAATCTTCGTTATTGTTGTTTGAACTACTGGAAGAGATCATGGTTTGGATCAAGTCAGATAACAATTTCAGCTCTATTCTCACTCAAGACATGCATGAACACCCCCAACAACACAAGGCTTTAGACTGCTAATGCTCAATAGTTTGTAGATTTAATGGATAGATGGAGAATACTGACTATGCCAGCAGATTGCATACATGAACCTATATGAATGGCTAGCTACAGGCAGCAAATGAACTTACTGACTATACTAACAGATGCATATATAATCACACATATAAATGGCTAGCCATAGACAACAAAGAAGATTGCAAATCTAATATATCAAAGCAGAGATAAGATGACAGTTATCTGGCCTTAAACATAGAGAAAACCTGAACAAATTGTTCAAGTGCAAGCATAGAACAGAAGAGAAATGGACATTAAACATATAACAACAAAAGAAGCTTGTATTACTAAAGACTGCAGATGAGAAGCTTGAAGGAACAGAAGAGGAATGATCTTCAAAATTTGAACCTTTGTTACATTTAGTTATTAGCTATTTATAGCTCTTTACAATGATGCTAAGATTTTTGAGGCTTCAGAGGTCTTGATCTGTCCCCCTGTCTCGTTAACTATTTGATTCCCTCAATCGGCAAGCATGGCTCGACGGTTTTCTACTTCTGATAGAAGAGTAACCGCTTTCAGATATTTTGGGTAGTTTGTTGAGCTGTCTAGGATTTCTCCCGTGCCAGAGATGCCCCACAATCATTCTATTTGTTCTAGCTGAGTTGTGTTGTGGTTCCATGATCGTTTCTGGTTGATTTGGCTATGTTGCGTTGTCTATGCTCCTTGATCACTTTTGTTGTGGGCTGCATCATGCTGTGCTGTCGCTTTTCCACTTCCATCCTTCTGTCTCTGTCTTTCAGCCTCTTTTAAGTGATGGAATGGTTATTCGGGCTTCTGTGATCTCTTGGAAATGCTTAATAATGATTGTTTTCTATTGTATATAGAAAACGCTATGATACTGAGGAATCCCGCCCATTCTGCTTCTTTCGAACTTCAAAAGTCCTCATTTATGGGTTAATTATCTATCGGGTCTGCCCTTGGGTCGCTGTCGCATGTAGCAAGCGAGCGGGTCCCTTGCTTCCTTTGTATTTTGACTTACGCTTGAAAAACACCGAAAACACGGGAAAATTGGCCTTTGGCAGACTTCAAAATATATAAATTTCACTTCTCGGACCCTTTCGGGTCCAGGCTTCATCACTATCAGCGCTCACCCAAGGTTCCTTTGTATTTTGTTGTATAACAAAATACACGAAAAATGCATTAAACAAGGCTTTGGCGCGGACCTGAAATTTTATAAGAAATCATTTATAATGCCATCGGGTTTGGCCCATCGGGTCGCATGCATGTATATGTAAAGGCCCTGCCCCATGGGTTTCTGCCGATAGCGATATTGCGATGCAATCTGGGCCGTTGATCCACATGCGCAATCGACAGTCCTCATTGAATCGCCGATTGCGATCGCTCATTGCATACTGTCTGCGCCGATTGCCACTGCCTGTTTCTGCCGATTGCGATATTGCGACGCAATCTGGGTCATTGATCTGATCGCACGATCAATAGTCCTCATTTAATCGCCGATCACCATTTTTCGTCACCCCTTGGTTTCCGCCGATTGCGATCCGCCGATGCAATGTGTCGACCCGATCATCGAAGATCGCTGATCGGCGATGTCTTGCACTTATTTCCGCTACCTGCTTGTGCCGATTGCGATTTGCCGCTTAGGTATGGGCCGTTGATCGGCCAAATCTAATAGCTGCTGTGATTTGGACTATTTTTCGTGGTTTTTCATGGTTTTGGAGTGTTTTCACCTCCTGATAGTGTATTTCTGCCCTTCCAAGGGCTCTTGGCATGCGATGGCTTTGACGTTGAATGGTCCTTAAGAGGCTTTTGAAGACTTCAAGAGCATATATGGATCCATGGGCATGCTTTTAAGAAAATTTGGAGACTTTGGGGCATATTTGGATCCATTTTTTGGGCCATTTGCCAACAAGGCTAATAACCACTACCTTGATGTTTGGAGCTACGGGAAGTAGAAAGTTCTTTAGGGATAGGGGGAGAATAAGGCCTGAATATAGCTCGTTGATTGAGCCTCTGTTGAGTGACTACGAGGGAGCAGCACAGGCTTCACTGTGGAGCGTTGTCCAGTTAATAAGGCAAGGGTTTCTGCGAATACCTCATCCATCCACACTGCCTCCACCTTCACCTAAGCATACACCTTTGCCCACACCACCACCACCTCCGCCACCATTCAATATGTCGAATATAATGAAGTTTCCTGATTCAAGGGCTTGGAAAATGAGGACCCAGACCAGTTTTGGTGCATTGTGAAGGCCATATGGATAACACAGAATATTACAGATGATCATATGAAGAAATGGCAGTTGATTACTGCTCTACAAGATCACGCGTTGACATGGCACATTAAGTACTGCACAGATAAGCCATTGGCATCATCAGTGGAAACTCAGACTGCTCTGAATAAGGAATTTGGTAGGCCTAATTCTGAACCCCAATCAGTCCTTGGATTCAAGGAAATTGCAATGAGGATTGGTGAAACCCCATGGGAGTTGGATCAGAGGCTGAAGTGCAGAATCCATAAAGCCAATATGAATCTCACAAATAGTCAATACTGAGATTGGTTTATAGTTGCACTCCTACCTCACTTGAGGATTGCTTTGTCATAAGAAAAGATAGGGACTCAGGCGGAAGCACTAGAGATCGCATTTAGATTGCATGAGACCCCTATCCAGGATGCGATGTTGGGAGTTCAGCATATTCATGCGGAGTTGCAGAACCTCTCCTTAGAGTTGCATAGCTTGAAGAAGGAAAAAGCGGCTCGACCGGAGGTGCCCGAAGAAGTTTGGTGCCTAAAATGTAAAAACTAAGGGTATGATAAGGATCATTGCCCTATTTTTGTGAATTATATGGTAGGGGGAGGGCCCATGCCTCTGAGGCAGGAAGCCCCAGCAGGACCAAGTACATGGCCTGCACTATGGTGTGCTATCTGTCAAGTAGCAGGGAAACATGTAACAAACAATTGTCACTTGCTAAATAAATTTGTGCATGCAGTGCAACAATTATTCTGCAATTTTTGTAAATCAGTGGGCCACAATGAGTGTAACTGTCGTAGCTATGAGTTAATGATGGAAAGAACGCCCATGTATCGAATGCAAACAAAAACTAGGCCTCCAGATCAAGGCGTTGGGGGAGCTCGTGGAGGATACCAGGGGCACGGACGAGGCCGAGGAGGAGGAGGAATTGGTAGAGGTCGAGGACAAGATATTTGCTACAATTGCAAAGTGCAAGGCCACTACGCAAGGGAATGTATGAGACAGACGCGCCCATGTTGCGATACTGCACTCAATTTGACCACATGATAGAATAATGCCCTATATTGATAGCTAAGATGTAGGAGAAGAAGGCGCAGCCTCAGCAACCCACCCAGAATTTACAGATGATGAAGGTTGAGCCCCATGAGGAGGATCCCAATGTAAATATTGTGCTACGAAGTGGAATGATGATTGGTGATGATAAAGGAAGGCAGCCTGAAGAAAGTGAGTGGGTTCACAAAGCTCCAAAAAAAGAAGTTGGGTTTGACCTAGAGCGCCTGAGGGAAATGTTCTTGGAAGCGAGGAAAAGCTTCGCTGAGGCCTCTACCTTAGGAAGTCATGACAAGTTGTCTGGAGAAGTTGACCCCTCCATGCTTACCACATATTTGGAAACTTGTATGAAGTTGTTGTGTGACATCAAGGCGGTAAAAGGGCTATAGGAACTGATAAATAAGTATGCTAGTAAGGAAGGTGCTCCTGAGGGACACCACGCAGTCAGAAAGATAGGCAAACACAAGACAAGAACAGGGCACGAGATGAGGCTCACCGTGCAAATAGGAGAGTATGAAATGGATCAAGTTATTTTGGATCTGGGGTCAGATGTGAATGTTTTTCCTAAACAAACATGGGAAAGAATGGGGAGACCTATGCTACAATGGTCCCCAATTCAACTAAGAATGGAAAATCAACAAAAGATTATCCCTATGTGGAGATTGCATCGAGTAACTGTAGATATAGAAGGATCAAGTGCATTGGCCGATTTTGAAGTAATAGAGATTGTTGATGACAGCAAGCCATACCCCACACTCTTTGGAATTGATTGGGCTATCGATATGAATGGGGTAATCAATATGAAGAAGTGAACAATGTCTTTTGAGAGGAAATCACTCCACGTAGTAGTACCTTTGGACCATGCAGAAGGACCGCACTACACTGAACTGGTCCGCAATTATGAGGAAAGCGATGATGATTTGGACCAGATCTATAAGATAACAACGCGAGACCAAGATTGGGTTAACCTGACTGTCGATGCACGAATTGCATGGGACTGCGAAATTTCTTGTACATCGGATTCTGATGAAGAATTGGAGCACTGGCAGAAGAGATTGCATGAAGTATCTATGCTACATTGTAATATGATGACTAAATCGTTGCGTTGTGTATCATCGGAGGTAAGAATTTTTCCTTATTATGATGGTCTAATGGATGTAGATAAATTTTTGGATGCATTTGAAAGGGAGGTACCAAAGAAGCATCGTGTCCAAGGGTTGGATTTGGCGCTACGCCTGTACGGTGGTGGGGTATGCATAAAGACAGTTTCGATGAATGGCACGAGTACAAAAGAATGATGAGGTTGTGGTTTGGTCGCCCAAAAGTTCAGCTAATAGAGAAATATGACGGGAGGAATGATCTGCACTATCATTTAGCAAAATGGACTAAGGTCTATGGAACGGAGCCGCAGCTAGAGCAGGTGCATATTTTCTGTCACATTTTGGACATCATTCCTATGAATTGGTACCTAGAAATAGAGCTCCACCATGGTGCCACGGAGTGGGACATCTTAAGAGAAGGATTTTTTATGACCGCAGGATCCCTTAGACTTGATTCACCCATATTGGAGCACCCAATTGTGCCATGCGCTGGAATACTACAATTTGACCGTTGAAGAAGATGATGAGGATCAGAGGAATATCAACATCCCAGAGGCCGAGGGCCACTACGAAGTTGAAGGACCGCAGATAGAGAATCCAAACATCATCGCACCATTGAACACTAGACAAGTGAAAAATGGCATAGAGGCGGAGCCGAAATTTGTGAAGATTGGAGATCACTGGGATGATGACATAGTAGATAATGTCATTGAGTTACTCCGCGAATACCAGGATTTGTTCCCCACAAAATTTCAAGACCTGAAAATCATCATAGGAGACTTGGGCGTGATGAAGATTACCTTGAAGTTGGATGCAAAGCCGATCAAGCAGAGGCCATAACGCCTTAATCCCAAGTATAAAGAAAATGTCCGCTTGGAGTTGGACAAGATGCTTGCAACAGGTATTATTGAACTGGTGGAGGAATTTGATTGGGTGAGTCCAATGGTCGTTCAAGAAAAGAAGCAGAAGGATGAAATTAGGATTTTCATAGACCTCATAAAGCTTAACAATGCCTGCGTCCATGATCCTTTTCCGACACCATTTACAAATGAAGTATTGGATAATGTTGGAGGATAGGAAGCATATTCATTCACTGATGGGTTCTCTGGGTACCATTAGATTAAGATCGCGCCATAAGACAAGATTAAGACCACCTTTATGACAGAGTGGGGATGCTTCCAGTATACCGTGATGCCTTTTGGACTTAAGAATGTGTCAGTGATCTTCTCGCGCGTAGTCATCGTGGCATTCAAAGAGTTCATTCACAATTTTTTGGAGGTATATTTTGATGATTGGATAGTGTTTGGACTAGTAAAGTGCCATGTAGCTAGTTTGCACTTGATGTTGAATACATTCTGAAGATATCAGATTGTGCTAAACCTGAAGAAATGCTTGTTTTGTGTCCCTTTCGGGATCTTGCTAGGTCATGTGGTCTGTAGGCAAGGACTTATGATGGACCTTGCTAAGATCACAGTCATCATTAATTTGGAATCCCCAAGGAGTGTTAAACAGTTGCGTGCTACGTTGGGCCATACGGGATACTATCGGAAATTCATCAAAAGTTATGCCCAGATTACCACGCCTATGAAAAAATTGTTGAAGAAGGACGCTACATTCTATTGGGATGAAGAATGTCAGCGAAGCCTGGACGTATTGAAGGAGAAAATAGTCATCATGTCGATCCTAGTCTTCCCAGATTGGAAGAAGGAATTTCATGTGCTTGTGGATGCTTCATGTATTGTGCTAGGAGAATTGGATCACCCTATAGAGTTTGTGAGAAGGAAGTTGTCTAAGGCTGAAAAGAATTACTTGATGATAGAGTGTGAAAGCTTGGCAATGGTGTACGCACTCCAAAAGTTTAGACATTACCTGCTAGGTGGACATTTCAAGATGTACATAGACCATTCTGCATTGAAATACCTAGACAATAAGCATGTGTTGGGGGAGGGGGAATATGCAAATAGTTGATGTTGTTTCAGGAATATGATTTCGAAGTGATTGTGAAGCCAGGAAGGTTGAATGCAGGGCTAGACCATCTGTCGCGCATTGAAATAGGAGAAAAGCCTACCAATTTGGAGGAAGGACTGCGTGACATGTAGCTCTTTGCGGGGTGGGTAGAGGATAATCACTTTGCAGACATTATCCACTTTTTGACCACAGGGATGACTCCAGAGTGATACATAGTCAACAGAAGAATGAATTGGTAGTGCATGCGACAGACTTTTCAATTATTGCAGGCCATTTGTATAAGATGGGATCAGATGAAATACTTCGGTGCTATGTGCCCAACTTTGAAAGAAACAGTATCCTCGCTGAAGCTCATGGAGGAGCTATGGGAGGACATTATGTAGGAAAAGCAACAGCGCAGAAGATTTTGCACGCTGGGTTGTGGTGGCCGATGCTGCATAATGATTCTAAAACTTATTGTAAGGCATGTGATGCATGTCACAGGACGAGCAAGTCATCACGGAGGGATGAGCTACCATTGAATCTGCAGGTGTCATTGCAGCCATTTGAGAAATGAGCAATTGATTTTGTAGGACTAATTCAGCCTCCAGGCAAGAATATAGGTGCACGGTATATCATCACCGTGACTGAATATTTAACCAGATGGGTGAAGCACAGTCTATGAAGGACTGTACATGGGAAACAACAACGAAATTTCTATTCGAATATGTGTTGGCCAAGTTTGGTTGCCCGAAGATATTGATGAGGGATCGCGGTATGCATTTTCACAATGAAACGATTAGTGCGCTAACAAAGGAGTTGTAGGTTTACCATCAAAAGAGTATGCCATACCATCCTCAGGCCAATGGAATGGTTGAGGCTTTTAACAAGATATTGGAGAATGCGTTGACGAAGGTTTGCAATGCACAGCGAAATGATTGGGATGTGTGTATACCCGCAGTGTTATGGGCTTACAGAACTACTTGTAAGAATCTTACTAGTCATACACCTTTTAGGTTGGTCTATGACATAGAAGCTATGATGCATATGGAGTACATTGTTCCTAGTCTACGCATAGCAGCCTTCACAGGAATGGAAAACCACAGAGCCTTGGAAGCAAGGCTCGCGCAGTTAACAGAGCTTGAGGAAGATAGGTTTCTAGCTGGATTCCATCAACAAGTTCAGAAGGAACACGAAAAAGCTTGGCACGATCGACACATCAAACTACACACCTTCAAGGTAAATGATTTGGTTTTATTATATGACGGTAATTTTGATAAGTTTCAGGAAAATTTTAGATGCATTAGTTGGGACCATATGTTATCAAATAGATTACAGATGGTGGAGTATTTCAGCTCGTGAAGTTGAATGGAAATCCATTTTCGGGAAGGGTAAATGAAAGCCAATTGAAGCCATACATTGGGGATCTGGCCCAATGATTACATGACGGTATCCCAGTCTTAGCACTCTAGGTAGCTGTAAGGAGGCGCGAGACTATAAAATATACTGCCCGGTTTGTAGAGCTGCATGAAACGAAAGGGTGTATCAATACTAGAAGAAGCGCAAAGGGAGCTACGCTCTAGGGGAAGAGACCACGTAGCGTAGTGAGAAAGTAACCGTTATAGTCACTGTTCAAGATTTGACTACCAAAAGATGGTTAAGAGGAGTGGGGGGGTGGGGCGACATTTAAGGCTGACTTTAAGAGTGAAATATTTGGAAATTTGCCACCAATTTATCATTTATGGATGGATTTTGGGGGGAACGGTCAAATTTGAATTCGAATTCACCTATAAATTACGCGTGGCCATCCAGCGAAAAACACTTTTCACTCTTATAATTTTTGTTTTGAGCTATAGATTGTTTATGAATCCTCAGGTTTACGCTGATTTGGTCGCTAGTTCTGTATTCGAGAAGTTACCCAAGGAAACCCAACGATTCATTCTTAGCACGATGTTTGGACTAGGAGAGCTAGTACTGGAGGGGTTGTTGCCTCTGAAGGAGCTGCTCCATAGGTGATGAGCATGGAGACTCCAGCTGTAGTGCCTACGATGTTGAGGTCGCCTACGCTGAAGCTGACGCCAGTGAGGGAAGTCACCAAACTGAAGAAGGACAAACATAAGAATCTCATACTGGCGTGTGAGTCACCGAGGAAGCATGCCGCTACACAGGCACAAAGGAAAGAAAAGTCAAGCATGAAAGAGAAGGGAAAAGTGGTGGACTTGGAGGCTGAAGAGGGTGTGGAGGACATAGACACAGAGGGGGTGGATCCAATATCCAAGTTTCCAGATTAGATCCCCCCACGCAAGGGGAAAGTGAAGGTCCCTAAGGACCCAGATGCAAGAAAATTCCTCCTTAATACACCCCTGCTACCGCGGAACATTACTTTTGAAGGTCCGCACTTGGCACTCAAATCCTTGTGGGAAAAGTTATGAGAAAATGTCGTGCGGATGAGGTTTCGGTGCTAGTGATTTCTTTGGCTGCCGAGTGCATAGAGGGTGTACAGTTCAACTGGGCGTGCTACCTTTGTAGCGAGTTCCTCGTGAACTGTTGAGAGGCGAAGGATGAGAGAAAAACATTCCACTATTCATGGTTGTTGCTCTCCATTGTACTCTTCACTTGTCTGCTGGAGGACAGTTAGTTTCCTCCTGTGGATAAAGAGTTGTCTAATGCTACAAAGTTTTCATCTCTCTAGGCCACAAATGATGTTGTGTGGGTCACAGAGACCAAAGTATTTTGGGTGCTGATGGAGGCGAGTATTCACATGGCCATCAACCAAAATTCGTGGTTGTCACCAACCATGTTTGAACAACTTTCAGGGTATGCAGAGTTCAAATCTGACTTACATTGCGTCTACAGTCAGGCGTAGAAGGATCTACAACAAAAATGGTTCGACCTACCCTACCTCGCTAGAGATGACGCTATTAAGGAGGTCGTCAAGCGCTGACCAATAGATTGGCATTCTCCATATAATCTGGCTGCAGGGACTAGAAATTCCATGGAAAAGAAAAGGAAGGAAGTGACCAAGTAGAAGGTTCAACAGTTGGCTGAGAAGCGGAAAAAAGAGGCCGAGGAGAAGGCCCGGGTTCAAGTAGAGTGCATCACGAAGGAGACTGAACAGGAAGTGCACGACTCCGAGTGGAGTGATAAGTCTCCTTCACCCCAAATGGAGGAGGAAGAGTAGTCAGAGCAGGGCAGCGATGGTCAGGAGGAGCAGGAGAGAACTCCCTTTCAGATCAAATGGTACAAAGAACAGGGAAAAGAGGGGTCGCGGAAGAAATCCAAGGCAACCAAGCGGTCACTGGATCCGATCACTCTGACAAACGGTGACCTAGACGAGATAGGAGACAAAGTGCGAGATACTATAGCAGAATTGCTGCAACAGTTTGAGCAGCAGCAACAGTGAGCACTGAGCACCATCCATAAGGATCTACGCGAGCTGTAGATTCAGACGACTAGAATCCAGGTAGGCGCAGGGCAAAATAGCGCTGCATCAACAAGTTTGGCTCCAGGGACCACTCAGGCAACTGAGATGGTTCGATCACTAGACCTCTGGGCAGTCGCACTGCCAGATGGATATTTGAGTGTGGAGGCGCCCGATGACAAAGCTATAGTGAGTTCTTTGAAGAAAATCAGCCTCAACCTGGTTGCGCTTCCAAATGAGTACCTGCACACGCTACAGGAAGGGGTGATAGTAGAATTCATAGCTCGAGAGCAACGCACGCTCAGCCTCATCGGCAAGTATAGAGTGAACAATGAACAAATGTTAGCAGAAAATTCAGAGGCGCTGGAGGCATAGAAGAAAATCCAAGTGCAGAATGACTAGCTTGCAGCCACGGTGGCAGAAGCCTGCAGAACAGTGCCCAAACTGAATATACCAGAGGAAGCATCATTGGAGGTGAAGGTCAGAAAGCTGGCTGCAGGCATGCGCGATGCCAAGACAGAAGTGGCTAGGGTTCAGTTCGAGCTAAACTTGAAGATAACAGAGTTGGCGTTGAAGTCACAACCTTCAACTCTGCTAGAGGTCAGGGAATAACGCAAAGCTGCTGTGAAGGATGGAGTCACGACAGTGGATTCCGCGGTGGTAGACTACACTGTGCCTTTTGAGAAAGAAATGGAGGTATTCATGGCTCTGCAGGAAGATCCCACCCTACAGGCCTATAATACAGAAGCTCACGAACTCCAGCAACAATGTGATGAAGGGAAACGATGCACACCATTTCTGCCGTGCAATGCCTTGCTAAGTTGTAGGAGGCAAGGAAGCTACATCGACAGGTGGAGGCAATGTAAAAGAGAGAGGTAGTCCTCAAGGCTAGATTGGGGCCTTGGTTGGATGAGGACTACATCATCTCTGCCAACATTCAAGAGAAATTGATGAACTTGCAGAGTACGCAACAGAAAATCCAGCAGGACAATGCAAGACCATCCACAGAGTAGCCAGTGGAATAGATCAAACAGGCAGCCACGCAGAGCGCGACTGAGGTAGCAGTTGTATGAGTGGAGCTGGGGGATATTTGCAGTAAGATCTCTGTGCCAGTAGAGTGACTCGAGGGCGAGTCACGATCTTTGTGTTGGGGGCCTGTTGGGATGGGGTCCCCTAGGGTTAATTTTGGGGCAAAAACCCAAGTTTTGGGGAAAAATCCCAAGTTTTGTTGTATAAAGATGTAAAGTCTCCGCAAGTTATGGTCATAGAGCGCGTAGATAATTAAAGAGTCATAAAGGGTTTTACCCTTCTTTATGTAAGTTGAGTCGGCCTTTGAAGATCTACGGACCATGGGATTGTATAAATAGGTGTGTCTTAGGATGTCTAAGGAAGTAATAGAGGATGAAGACGAATGTAATGAGTCAATAGAAGGATGAGCATAGAAGTCTTAGAGTAGAAGGAAGGCTTTGCAGTTGTGTGTGCAGGGGCCTAGAGTAGAGTCTGCAACTGAGTGCCCGGACCCTTGCAACTGAGTGCGCAGGGAAGTCTTGAGCCTGTAAGCAGAACTGAGTATTAATAAAGAAGATTATTGCAGAAATACTTGTGTTTATCTCCTACTTCGGTTTATATGAATGCACCTTATGTTATAATGGGTTTATGAAATAATAATGTATTGATGCACGACTTTGTATAACTTATACTGTTATATGAATGAAATTACTGTTAATTGTTTACGCGAAGATTTTCTTGCTGTATGTTGAAGTTATCGAACACTTAAGCTAATACGAGTCATTACTGGGTCATAAGTAATCTTTGATGCACGTAAGTAGTGGAATTTCCTATTCAGGGTCCGCGAAAGACAATTGTAAATGGTCACAAAGGTATAGAAGCTGATTAAGGGTAGTTATATCGATAAGCCCTAAAGGCTTATCGATCTGCACAAAGGCAGATTTAGGGCATAAAACGAAATTACACTAATCTCTGGGTGTGGAAACTTGGTTCCAGCATCCCCCCATACTTCTTTGAGTGAGACTTCAGTCCGCGCTCCGCGAATTGATGCTGAAAGGGCCAGTAGTGTAGGGATTTGTTTAGCAAAACTAACTCTGAACCTAGGTCAGGACCCACTAAGCCAACATTGCCCGTCGACCGAACTAGGCTGCCTTGGCCCATACCATGCCTTGGTCGGCTAGCACTACGCATTTCTAGAAGTGAAGGCTCTACCTTCCCTTTAGAAATTGCACAATTATGGCCCAACACTAACCTCCAGGCTTGCATTGCGCAATTCTTGGAGGCAATGTCCTGCTAGCCCCAGAAACTGCACAATGTAGTTTGTTGGTTGCATGTCACTGCTAACTGAAATTATGCATTGCATAGTTTCAATCCTCAGCAGGCTAGGCTGGACTATGCATTGTGCAGTTCCAACAGTCAGTCAGACTCCCAACATCCCGAACTTTTCCTTGCATATTTTTGGCAATCAGTCTCTCGACCTCCACGCAGAAATTGCGCAACCTTCATGATCAGTCACACAGGTATGTTGCAAGTCAATTCTCAAGTTTTTTTTGGTTTTCGATTGACATATTTCTTGCCATGAGTGTTGCTATGTCTCCAGGCATCATAGATGTTTGTTTATATCTCAGAAGCACAAGTACAATGGCCTTCAGTGTTGGGTTGTGTTATATTCTTTCCACGACTAGCCCACGTAGTTAATCGAAGGGTTAGAGGGGGGGTGGAGCCCCCCCTTCGTTGTGTTGATTGTGTAGCGGGGGGGTCACAAGGGGTTTGAGGGGTACCCGTAACCCCACTTTATGGGGTCCGGGGCAGTGCCTCGAAAATTTTTGGTTTTGGACCCTATGTTAGGTTGGGAAAACCCACCTATGGTTTTGTGCATGATTTTTGCACATGTTTTTTGGATGCGATGGTTTTTCGGTCCATGGTTTTGGACGCGATGGTTTTCGGTCCATGGTATTGGATGCTTCGGCATGTATAAATATGTATTGTAACATTGAAAGGAACATAATGAAAAATCAAGCTGGTAGTCCCGGTTTTGGGATCCAAGGGAAAATCTCTGTGTATATGTGTTTTATATGTTATGCTCTCGCATTGTTTATCTTCTGTGTCTTAGAATTCGAATGGAGGTAATTTTTGTACGGGGTTAAAACCTACATTCAGGAGAGCAAATTCAAAGGACACCATTGAGAGCACAACGGGGGTTGTAGCCAAGCAAGTGTCTATGAGCTTGCCTACCTATGAAGACATCAAGTTGCTCATAGACAAGGAAATAAAGATAATATGGTAGCATCATCACAACGAGCAACACCATCAACAACATCAGAAGGCAACACACCTGCACGCAACGGATACAAGAGGAAGGTTGTTGACAGTGTAGAGGCGAAGAAACGATGCAAGTCCAAAGTAGATCCACTCATGACGAAAGAAGCTTTGGAGATTGAGGCTATGAGGTGACAGTGCGACAAGACGGTCTAGTGAGGGAAGAGAAAGGAATCGAGAAGGAGTTTTATGTGATGAAGCAACAACTTAAGGAAGAACAGGAGCTGCGTAGATGAGAGAATGAGTTGCAGCAAGAATGTGTACAACAAGGGATGCAACATGTACAAATGGATGAAACTATGCTCGTACAAGTTATAGATTCATCCCAGCAATTGGCATGGAGCAGACATGGTGAGTCGTTTTGTTGATCGCATGCAAGGGAATTCAGTAGCTTGCATGTCATTGTGTGCACGCGTGTGATCTAACCCATTTGGCACTCACCGAGCCAAAGACAAGAAGCAAGTCTGACTGGAGCTGAACATGTAGTTGACAGTTGATGTGCATGACCACTAGCACACAATAGAAGATCAACACGGACATTATACATCAGTGTGTTACCGGTTCGGTGGCACCCAGGAAGACCATACGCATGCTAGCAGACGATTTGGATGGAGGAGCCATAACAATGCACCCGAATGCAACAGAGGTAAGAGTTTGCTTCAACAAGATGTCACCATGGAGTGCATGCACACCATCACAAACCACCAGGATTGGCATCAACTCACCACCTTCACCATCACAAGCATGTCAAATAGTTGGTCTCACCACAATGGACCGATTGTCAGTGATTTCTTTCATGACTTGCTCAAGCCATTTTGTCTCACATGGGCACATGTGCATTGTAATGTAATGTCTTGTCAAGTGGAAGTTCAAGTGTTGATAGTTGGATGTAATAGTCATAGAGTAGATGAAGAGTCATGAGGGTAGATGAACTGTCACAAAGGGGAATGTTAAGGGTCATCCACCCTTTGCTATTAATAGAACCTCATAACTCATTATAAAGGCTTTTGGTCAACCAAGCTTCCGATAGGAGTATCTTAGAGAAAGCTTGGACAATATTGTAATGTGCCTTGGCTTCTCCACTACGCAAAGCTAGTATATCTCTTTGGAGGAGTGATCCAGGTGGATATTGGTGGCCACCTGCCAAGTCCACCTGGACCCCCACCATTGTCTTTCTCAGCATTTTCAGTTTCCTTAATTGTAGCACAACTTACTATTTTTAGCAGTTTTTCGGGTCCTGAACTTCTGGAGCCGTTTTGAGGCCCTAAACGATGTTTTTTGGGGAATCCGGGGGCAACATGGGTCCATTCCAGTTCCAACAATGGTAGTGCTTGGATAGATCTTTCTAACGAGCTATTGTACGCGTCAAACGGAGATCATATGCCAAAGTTACGACCCCAGGAAGTTGATGTACCAATTTACCCCAAACGGGGCCCACAGTTTGGCGTTTCATCTCCTAGGGTTAGGTTTTGGAATGTTAAGGGTTTTCCATTGTTTCTCAACAATAAATAGGCCTTCGAGCCTCATTGTAACACAGTTCAGAGGCATGTAGCCATCACATCTCTTCTCAGAGATAAGCTACCATCACCCTAGCTGGTTTATTTCCATTTCTGGTTGTAAGCATATTTCAGTATTTTCCATTAATGAAATGAAGTATTATTTCCGCTGCATCTTTGTGTATATGGTTATCTCTGTAATCTGTTGCGTTCCTGTTTAAATCCGGATCAGTGGTATCAGAGCGGTCTGCTTTTTCTCTTTTTTTCTTTGCATGTCCCCTACAAGGTCGGGATATAAGGAGTTAGGGCTTGAACTGGTTGAACCTTTGCAAGACCAGCCTCGCAAATCCCGACGGCCTCCCATGGCGGATGAGAAGAAAGACGAGGGGGCAGGAGATCCCATCAAAATCTTGCTCGAAGAAGCCCTCGAGCGACAACGGAACGCGATGATGGACAGCTTTGCCCAGATCCTTCAGCGGCTACCCAGAAGTGACGCATCGGCTTCCAGCGGCTACTCTAGAAGCGCCACACCCTTTAAGGTACAAGTTAATTTTGAAATCCCCATATTTGAGGGTCAGATAGATGCAAATGCCGTAGATAAATAGTTAAATCTGCTAGAGGGTTATTTTTCTGTTCATGAATTTTCGAGTAGGGAAAAGATTGTTTTTGCTCTTCTCAAAGCAGCCCCCCACGTCAAGGACTGGTGGGAAACCTACTGCGAGCAAAAGGATGAAAGTACTGGCTCACTATTTTCAGCCGCACCCACCTGGGATTCGTTCCGGGATGCCATCAAGGAGCAGTACTACCCTGTTGGAAGCTATGAGGATGAATACATAAAGTGGACCACGCTGCGGCAGGGAAAGGACCAAGACGTGCCGGAGTTCACCAATCTTTTCCATACCCTTTGCACAAAGTTGGGTATCAAGGATTCAGAGCAACATTTGATACTCAAATACCGTGGCTGCCTGCACAAGTACATCCAGGAAGAAATACAATTCCTAAACATCCCTCGCTCGGCGTAGCATACTGGTATGCCATCAAGGTCGAGCAGAAGTTTAAACAAAAGAAGCGAGACTTTGGATCTGTGAATCCAAAGCAGGGGAAAGGTGCCCCTAAACCACAGAACAAAGGACAAAGCCAAGGCGGGACAGCCCCAGACAACCAGCCGAAGCTACAAGCAAAGAACAGCATCGCGAAGCCGAGAAAGGACACTGGAAAATGGTGCGAGTTCCATAAGAGCTCCACTCACAACACAAGTGAGTGTCGGGCCAAGCAGTCACTGGTGGCTGAGCTAAAGGTTTCAGAATCAGATGCATGTTCCGACTCTGAGTCAGAGCCCGATAAGGGGTATGAAAAAGGGAAGCAGATCATTGATGTGGATCCCAGCGCCACTGTTGCTACCACAAAGATCCAGAAAAATGAACCCGAAGATCCAGAGGAGGAGGAGCGTCTCTTCCACTCCCAGATGTGGGTAAAGGGCTCCCCGATACAGTTCATTGTTGATAGCGGGAGTCAAAAGAACCTCATTTCGGCAGAGGTCGTGAAGCGGTTGGGCTTACCGACCACAGCACATCCACAACCATACACCATTGGGTGGCTTCACCAAGGACGAGATCTTCACGTGAGCCAGCAGTGTCGCCTTCCATACAACATCAAGCCCTTCACGGATGAGGTATTGTGTGACATTGCTCCCCTTGAAGTTTGTGATGTATTACTAGGACAACCATCCTTGTGGAAGCGACATGTTGTGTATGAATCAAGGCCCCGTGCTGTTATTATTACATTGGGAAATAAGTTGTTCAGGATACCAGAGGTAGCACCACCTACCGCCATCTCTTTGATTACTGCAAAACAATGCAGTAAGATCATTTCCAAAACCAGGAAATTTGTTTTCCTGATGATACGCCCTCAAGGAAAGAAGAAGACAGTGGCCGCGGCCACCAGATGGGGTCCCTCTGCACGACAACTATAGATGGACAAGATTGTGGAGGAGTACGAGGACATCTTCACCTCCCCGGCAGGGGTTCCTCTGCACTGTCAAGTCAAGCACTCCATCGATCTGACCCCAGGTGCGCCGCTACCCAATGGACCAATTTATCGGCACTCCGTTCTGGAGAACGATGAAATCAAGAGGCAGATTCAGGAGCTCCTGCAGAAAGGTCACATCCGTCCGAGTTCATCGCCCTGTGGGAGCCCGATCGTGTTGGTACAGAAGAAGGATGGGACGTGGAGACTTTGTATTGACTATCGGGCGCTGAACAAGATCATTGTCCGTAATAGGTACCCGATCCCGCGAATTGATGACCTCCTAGACCAACTAAAGGGGGCGAAATATTTCAGCAAGATCGATCTAAAGTCAGGATATCACCAGGTACCAATCGAACCCTCTGATGTGTGGAAGACTGCCTTCAAATCCAAGGAGGGCCTCTTCGAATGGTTGGTTATGCCTTTCGGATTGACGAATGCTCCTGCAACCTTTATGAGGCTAATGGATGACATCTTGCGGCCATTCACCAACTCCTTTGTAGTAGTATACTTGGATGACATTCTGATCTTCAGCCAGAGTTGGGAAGAGCACCTCCACCACATCCGACAGGTTCTCCAAACACTGCAGCAACACAAGCTATGTGCCAATTTGGAGAAATGCACTTTTGGCATGACCCAGGTTCAGTATCTGGGATACATCATTGATGAACAGGGGGTGCATGTCGATCCAGCCAAGATCCAAGTCATTCGGGATTGGCCCTCTCCAACCACTCTAACAGAGCTCCGCAGCTTTCTGGGTCTTGCCAACTTCTACCGCAGGTTTGTGTTGGGGTTTTCTCATATTTCTTGGCCCTTGAGTCAAGTCACCAAGGGAGGGGCGAAAGCAAAATTCTTTTGGTCTGAATCTCAACAGAAGGCATTCATGGAGCTGAAGGATCGCCTCTGCACGGCACCAGTTCTCGCGTTACCAGATTTACAACAACCATTTGAGGTCGAGACAGATGCCTCTGACTATGCTATTAGGGCAGTCCTTACTCAACATGGACATCCAGTGGCATATCACAGTGAAACACTTTCAGACACAGTCCGGAAGTACCCCACTTATGATAAAGAGATGTATTCCATTGTACAAGCCTGCCGACAATGGAAGCATTACATTTTGGGGAAGGAAACGGTCATCCACACAGACCACCGACCCCTGCAGTTCATACAGACCCAAGGGAAATTGCAGAATGATCGCCATCAGAAGTGGTCTACATACCTGCAAAAGTTCCACTTGAATATCAAGTATAAGAAGGGCAGCACCAATAATGTTGCAGATTGCCTCAGTCGACCACCGATCATGGCGTTAACCACCGTGCTCAACTCTTGTGGGCACGAGACTTCTGATTGGCCACTTCTCTACAAAAGCGACCCAGAATTCGGCCACACATACCAGACACTCTTGGAGGGTCGGCATGTTGCAGATTTTCACCTCCAGGATGCCCTATTATGCCACCTCGGTCACCTTTGTGTTCCTTCAAGCGAGCGTGCCAAGATGATTTGGGAAGCACACTACAGTCGGGCTGCTGGGCATTTCGGGGTCGAGAAAATAGTGGCAGTACTGCAAAATTATTTCTATTGGCCGAATCTTCGACAAGATGTTGGGAAGTACATCAGATCATGTACTGCCTGTGCCATTGCCAAACTGACCATTAAGAAGCACGGCCTCTATACCCCGTTGCCTACCCCTAGTCGACCTTGGGAATCCATCTCCATGGATTACATGTCAGGCCTTCCTTCCACTAAGCATGGAAATGACTGTGTTTTTGTGGTCGTCGACAGGTTCTCGAAGATGGCCATTATGGTGGCCTGCAAGAAGAATATCACAGCAGAAGCCACTGCCAAACTCTTCTTTGAACGAGTGTGGGTGCACTTTGGGATCCCACAGTCTATCATCTCAGATCGGGACAGTCGGTTTCTCAGCACTTTTTGGTCCAGTCTCTGGTCAATGCTGGACACCAAACTCACAAAGTCCACAGCCTTCCATCCTCAAACTGATGGCCAGACAGAGGTTGTCAATAGGATGATTGTGCACATTCTATGCATGTATAACTCAAAGCATCCACGCACATGGGACGAAAGCCTCCCCTATGTTCAGCACAGCTACAACCGAGCTCTTCACAGCTCCACTGGCCATAGCCCTTTTCAGGTGGGTTTGGGATTCCAACCACTATGCCCCATTGATGTGGCCATGCCACTTGCAGCTACTCACATAAATTCAGCTCATGTCCAGTCCGAAACAGATAAGGCCACCAGCTTCATTGAGCGCATCCAACATATTCGCCAGCAGGTCCATGACATTCTTGAGAAATCAAATGCCAAGTACAAGCAGCGACATGATCAACATCGGGTGCCACACAAGTTTCAGGTGGGCGACAAAGTCTGGTTGCATTTGCAAAAGGAACGCCTTACTGGAGCCTATCGGAAATTGAGACCACTCCGATATGGTCCTTACACCATTACTAAGGCTATGGGAGACAATGCATTTGAGCTCAGCATTCCCCCATTCCTTGGCCTGCACCCAGTGTTCAATGTGGACCGCCTTCGGCCATACTTTCCACCATTGCTAGACACATCCGACATTGCAGAACAGCTCAAACCCACAGAATTAAATCCAGATTGCATGGAAAAAGCTGCAACTGATCGGATCATGGACACACAGATCAAGAACACTCACCAACAGAATATCCAACTGTATCGAGTTGTCAAAGCAGGCCAACTCCTTCAGTAGGGCAAGTGGCTCACCAGGGAATAAGTGGTGGGCTCCAGTATTGTAGCAATAATGCTACAACTCCTGGGGCTTCCTGTCTCTTAATTTTATCAACCCGGTAGTTCGTACAAACTTGGAAGCGACGGTGCTGTATGCACAAGTACTAGCTCTTGTCGCAGCTGTCACTTGGTCAGCTGGCACAAGTCCCCTAGGGCTCAAGCCAACTTCTATAGGCTCTCAGAAGAAGCTTGTTAAATGATGGACGAAAGCTAGCTCAAAGAAGACTAATCTACTTGGCAAAAATGAACTGAAAACAAATCAAAACATGGAAACCCTAGGAAACCCTAATTTAACTAGTCTAACCTCTATGATGCAAAGAATGTGAAGGAAACTTCTACCAGTGATGCCATTACTTCTAATAAGTGAAAATGCATGAATCTAATCTACTTGCATCTTAAAAGACATGTTTTTGTATTTTTTCTTTAAGTGGATGGAGTGATTGTGATTTTGTGCTTATTAGGGTTTGGTTGTGCAGATGTGATGCGGAAGGAAGGAAAGCTTGGGAAAGGTTGGGGAGGCTAGGAGAGGTCCCGAGAGATCCTTAGCATCAGTCCATAGAGGTTCCTCACATTCAGAGGCTCAGCAACCGAGTGAGTGGCCTCCTACAGGATGTCTGCAGGGGATTCTACAGGAAACGCAGGGGTTTCTACAGGAAGGTCTGCAATTCTTTTACAGGATGTTCTGAAATGGGATGTTTGAGGATGGATGGTTGATGGAAGATGCATGGAGGGTTATGGAGGTAGGATGGGGGTCTGAAGTGATCCAGGAGCTGATGGATGGAGTGGTGAGATGATGTGGAAAGCTGACTTGGCTTGAAGGTAGTTGAGACAACAATGGGGAAGAAGGTAAGGTTACTTGGCAAAAGAGAAGATGGGAGATGAGGGAACAGACTTGGTGATGGAGGAGCTGATCTGAACGCGGCTCAGATGAACGAGGAGGTGATGAAGATGCCCTGCATAGTGGTTACTTGATCAAACCAACTACCTCTTGCATGCAATCGAAATATCATGTGATCTATCTAACAAGTTAATGAAATCGGTGGACAGTAACCTTATTCATGAAAAGAATCACGTACAGCCTGTGAACAAAACATTATCAAAGAGATATAAACGCATGAATAACTCCTACCAATCTATCTTAAACATAAGAAACTACTTTAACCATCAAAAGCAACCTAAGTAACACAACATGAATTAAATCTAAAGAGCAGATTTTTTCTCAAGAACGCAGCAAACACACATAAAGAGAAACAAGGGAGGTATTGGGCGCTTGAGATGGGCCCAACCCCAAGGGCTACAGCCTCCCATGAAAGATTTAGAGCTGGTGCAAAGCTGGATCCATCTTTATTAATCAAAAAATGAAAAGTACATCAAAACTGTCCACAAGGAGAACTTGAACATGAGCTGAAAGCAAAGCTAATCTATTGCATAAAAATCGAACTACAAACTAGCTAACTAATGGCTAAAACAAAATGACTAACTAGCTACAAAATGACTAACCACTAGCTACAAAATGACTACCCACTAGCTAACCAAAATGAGGCCCCAAGCCTTCTTATTTATACAATTTGAGGACCCAACAGTCCTCCTAAAAGTTAGGGACTTGGCTGCCCAAGACTTGGAGTTAACAGCAGTCCAACTTGACTTGCTTGGCTACCCTTGAGCTGATTGATTCGGTGGCCCTTGAACTCCGAGCTGATGGTGGAGAATTCGAGGTAAGGGCCCATAAATGAGGGGGACCCCTTCCTACAAATCCAATAGCTTGTTCTCCCACGAATTTGGCTGCCAAGTGCTCATTAAGACCTTCAAATTTGTCTCCAAGTTGACCAAAAAGGCTACACAAAGCACCCATTAGACTTGTTGGCATAATGACTAACCAAATTCACTCTATTAACATAAAAATAATCAAAAACATGCAATAAACAAATGAGAATGGTGGACTAAGCCAAATTAGGAGGTTGAATGAGCCCAAATAATTGTACATTTTTGGGGCTCATCAACAAGTTCAACAAAAGTTTCCTCATCTCATGGAGGAGCTCAACGCAATGGGGACCATTGCTTCCTAAGGGGGGAGGAATGATCCAGGTGGATATTGGTGGCCACCTGCCAAGTCCACCTGGACCCCCACCATTGTCTTTCTCTGCATTTTCAATTTTCTTAATTGTAGCACAACTTACTATTTTTAGCAGTTTTTCGGGTCCTGAACTTCCGGAGCCATTTTGAGGCCCTAAACGACGTTTTTTGGGGAATCCCGCGGCAACATGGGTCCATGGAATGGACCGATGTTTCCTGTTCCAACAATGGTAGTGCTCAGATAAATATTTCTAACGAGCTATTGTACGCGTCAAACGGAGATCATATGCCAAAGTTACGACCCCGGGAAGTTGATGTACCAATTTACCCCAAACGGGGCCCACAGTTTGACGTTTCATCTCCTAGGGTTAGGTTTTGGAATGTTAAGGGTTTTCCATTGTTTCTCAACAATAAATAGGCCTTCGAGCCTCATTGTAACACAGTTCAGAGGCATGTAGCCATCACATCTCTTCTCAAAGATAAGCTACCATCGCCCTAGCTGGTTTATTTCCATTTCTGGTTGTAAGCATATTTCAGTATTTTCCATTAATGAAATGAAGTATTATTTCCGCTGCATCTTTGTGTATATGGTTATCTCATAGGTGGTTGTGGTTGTAACATTCCACTATCGAGACTAGTGGTTGGACATGGATGTATTGTATGACTACAACTTACACTTCTTAATATAACAGAGCCAGCACATTTCATGCACATGTTGTATTTTATTCTAGCTATCTTGTTTACTCTAAATGGCATATGTATTTGTTTGCTTACACATGCATGTATGGACTATTCTGTATAAGTATGTATGAATCTGTCTGAAATGTGTTGTTGGTTTAACCACCACTTTGGATTGCTCACTATCTTTCTTTCCATCTAGTGATGCATCTTTGCTCGTGTGTTCCCTTCCAAGCTGAGTACTATTACAGGTTTCCAAGGGGCGCAATCACCTCACTCTCTGTGTGTTAGAACCTCTCACGCACCTTCCTTGACTTACTGCAGCTATCACACCCTTGCTACCAATAGGGACATCTTACTTGCCTTTGTGCGAAATCGTGGTCAAGGCATTACCATACAACCCACTGTTGGGGCTCCTACACCAAACGATCTGAGGTCTAATTGGGACTTCTTATCAGGGAGATCCCCTGACATGTTGGCGGGTCCAACACCGTCAACATATACGTATTTCTAGATCAAGGTTTCCATTATATTATTAATTTCTATTATCTCTTAACAAATTTTCCACTATTTTGTTAATTTTCATTATCTTCACTAAATTAAGTTACTTATCACTATTTATCATTAAATAAATTTTTATAGAAATTTCCACTACTTTGTTAATTTTCATTATCTTTTAATTAAAAAAAATCTCTACTTTAATAATTTCCATTATCTCTTGAGCACACTTAGTTAGCCATCACTTGATAAAAAATTCTCTAAATATGGATATATGGGTTACTTTGATGCACTTACCATAGTTTTTTTCTTTTTCTTTTTTCCAAACCAAGTTGAGCCTAGGCTAAGGCCAGCCTCAATGTTGGGTGGAAGAATGATCGACCCCTTGAGATAGTTTAATTTTGCCAAAGGTGGCTCTTAATTTTTTTATAGATTTAATAACTTTATATTAACAAAAAACTCATAAGTTACATAGTTGATATGATCAAGTCCCAAAGGAGGACTTTGTTGATCTCTGAAGATACTCAGTGTACATATTCTTCTACCAGACCCAACTTATATGATACAAGCTTTTTCTTTAGTTGGGCATCCAAAAATGATTGCAGACTAGACTTGCTAGTGAACTAATACAAAACATACCATAAAACAAGATACACAATTTGTAAACCAAGTAAACATCTAATACTACAAGCATGAGATGTTGTTGAACTATAACAAAACATCATATATAACCAGTTGTATCTAACAGACAAGGACACCATTAGGAATCAAATGAAGAAATGGGAGCAAGATCCCTGACACTTGTTCTAGGAGGAGCAACATTGTCTGGCTCGCAAAGTAGATGGACCTCAACATGAGCTAGTCTTGAGTCAAGTCTATCCACAGTGAACCGTTGATATTGCAACATCCTCTTGATGTCCTCCAATGAGTTGAATACATTGTAGTGTTTCACCTACTAATCTTTCAAAACTAGGCCTAGTAATGTATTCATCTTTCAATAAAGGGTAATAGAATTGACATATTGTTTTTTTGTCCTCTGGTATGCCCAGGGATGAAACCCAACAAGAAACATCCTCCATAATCTCAGAATAGGTGAAATATTGTCTCTCCACTCCATCCTGAGTTTCTAGCTTCCTAATTTATCTTCTGGTCTCTAGAGCGACTGCATTGAAGTATGTAGTGGTTGAGTCTTGAGCGAAGAGACAAACCCTCTATTGACTTGGTGGGTTGCTTCCAACCACCCCCCCCCCCCCCCCCCCCCCCCCCCTCTTCTGCACTGCATACATTTTCTAGGTAACATGACAATCCAAAGGGGGTAACACTTGTAACATAAACTAAAATGACCATCACTAGGAAAGTCGCAAGGGAGGAACTTGACCTAACCCCAAACTGGAGGAACCAAAAGGAAACCCACATTGTCGTAAGACATATAACAATCCAAACCAGAATTAGGGACCCCATGTGTAGACCCATGGGGTAGGTTTTACATGTAGAGGAACTTGGGGCTATCAAGATTATAAGACAAACAACAAAACGCCAAATCCACAGACTACCCAAACTTCTGTAATTGCACCAATTTACACAAATATTTGAGGGCATGTGAAGGTCAACCACCTGCCTTAGACTCGAAATCAAATAGCCCTTACCCATAGTAATTCTAGACACAAAATCCCCTCTCTAGCCCATACTAGACCTAAGACCCAACAACAGTATGCACACCACGACAAAAACAAGATTAAACTAGACTAGAATAACACAACCAGACAAATAATTAAGAATGAAAAAGTAAAAATGAGAGGGCGCTACCAGTGTATCAACTCTCTGGTGCATGATACGTGACCAACATCGACCTCTCTAGCCAAATTCTGAAGCCACCAACTAGTTTTCCTTGCTCCACCCTCCTCCAAATGCCTAACACCCTTTGTAGAATTTCCTCCCCAACTTCTCGCTAGTCAGTTGAATTTGCAACTCATCCTCCACATCAAAGCACAAAAGACCAGAATCCCACTTCTGTGACGAAATTTCTTTCTTGCCTCCAAAAAAACCCACTACCCTTCACTTCTCCGACTCCAAATGCAGGACCCAACTCACAAAAAACAAGTCAGGGGCGAAACTAGACCGAGATTCCTCCACACCAGAGTCAATCGAATGTACTTGTAGCAGGGAGATCGACACCTCAACCTCATGCCTGTGGCAACCCTTCACCTTCACCTTTGGATAGAAAATGTGAATCAACAGACCAACACTATTATGTATTGCCATTAGGGTGGTTGCATACAACTGCATGCCCAAGGCACATCTCTCCTCTTCATTTGCTCTTGTTCAGGTGAGCGAGGTGGTGAGCACAATCTCCTAGACCCCCTCAGATCGTGTGCACACCCCATTAGGGACCTCCCCATGAGATTTGAAATGCACTTACTATACCTATTGATAATGTTTTATGATTGTGAAATATGTGGTTGTTAATGATGATGGTAAGGTACTTGATTTTTCTCATGTTTAATAATTGATTTGCTCAATAACATTGGTTACATATCATATTTGATATAGAGATATGTGAATATAATGCATATAATGTTTTTTTTATATATAATATAATTATTATTATTTATAAAATATTGGTAATTATGATGCGATTATGTTATAAACTATTGTAAATAAGGTAAAGTCTTTTAATTTTATATTAATTTTTAAATATATTTTATTTTTTAATAATATAATTTATTTTTAATAATTAATTTATTTTATATTTTAAAATAATTTGAAATCATTAATGGATAAATATTAAAATAATTTTTATTTTTTTAAGTATTGAGGGTCTTTCGCAGGGCATTATATTAGATATCATTTTCTGGGATTCAACTGCGTTAAGAAAGTCATTTATGAATGACCATTTCCATGAGAGGTAATCTAGAATTAGTCGTAACTGACTAATTTCTCATAATTTTTGAATAATCCACTTATCACTCATTACATCAAATAGTACTTACAAAAGTGAAAACTCAAAACTAATTTTATATTCTTTTATGTTACATAAAACTCTTGAACAACCATTACAATCTGATTTGTGATACCCACCATGTGACGTGAATTGAATATAACCTTTTGTTTGTCGGTAAGGGGCGTGTAAAGCAGATGCCCATGTCATGTGATGTGTAGTGGGATGTGTAGTGGAATGGTTTACTTTTGGTGTGACATTGTCAAGTGAAACTTACAAGGCACACTTTATTTTTGCTGTGACATTGTCAAGTGAAACTTATAAGGCACACTTTATTTCTAGATTTCAATATTGAATTGTGATGACATTTTTCTTTATCAATTTGAATTGTGAAGATATTTTTTAATTTATTATTTTATTATTATTATTATAGTGTGAATATCGACAAATATTAAATACTATATATTAAATTAATGATTAATTTAATGTTTTTATTTTATTTTATTTATTGAATATTATTTTATTCTCTTCTAAAAATCAAATAAAAAAATACCAAATCAATTATTAATTTAATACATAGTAATTAATATTTACCATAAATATGTTAGTAACTCTATCACTTCACTGTTTCAGATAATACTATAAATAAATTTGGAATTCTATAAAATAATAACAACTAATTTTCTTAATTTCCCATGTTAGCAGGGAACCTGTAATTTGACGGTGTACACCAATTTGGCGAAAGTTTGCAGCATTTCAACGGAGATCAGTGACGTGTATAATGAAGAGATGCAATTCTAATTGACGGCTAACTTGACTCCTGACGGGAAATTTTATGGTCAAATTCCATCCGATTACTACGAGGCATAAGCTAACGACGTCTACGGGCTTTACTTCTATTTTGGTCACGTGAAACTTAGTTGGCAAGCTTTATCTATCCCTTAGAAACTCTATCTGCAAGATTGAATTCTCAAGAACATTATTTATTTAGTATTTTAATATTTCAGGTTATTTATTTTTATATTTTAAATTCTAAATTTTAGTTATAAAAATTTGAATTTATATTGTTTTTGAATAGATTTAATGTGTAATTTTTTTTTTAACATTTAGTTGGTTGATCTAGATTACAAATTTGAAATTTACCATTTTAAAAAATTTCTATTAAAATTTAAACAAAATAAATAGAAAAATATATCAAAAAAATAAAATATTTAATAATTAGATTATGTATAGAAAAATATAAAATAAAATATTTAATAATTAGATTATGTTTTTTTTCCCTTACTGTAAAATTTTCTAAAAAGTCTAAAATATTTGATATTTAATTTAGGCAAAAAAAAAAAAAAAAATCCGACATTTTGTTAAAAAAATTTGGAGTAGCTTAATTCTTGCTACTCAAGTTAAAAATTATGCTTTGGCAAAAATTGTGTAAAAAAGTATAACCTACATTGGTTAATGATAAATTAACACTGATCAATAGGCAAATCTAATCTTATAGTTTTACTTTTAGGAGGAATTAATGATGATGATGATGATTAACATGCACTAAGACCAATATGGTCTATCAGACCTTAAGAAGGTAAGAGATTAATTTAGATTTTTAAATTTTTATTTCTATGATAAAAAAAGAAGGGAGAGAAGTGTTCCAAGAACACTATAGTTTTGTTGAATTAACAAGTCAAGAAAGCTGGTAGTGTGGCAAATGTTTTGGAAATGAGAGTCGGAGCTGATGTGAGTAAGAGTTGGACAATCCAAGAGAGTTATGCCTTTTTCTTTCTTCACAAATGTTGGAGTAGCTTATTTCTTGCCACTCAAGTTAAAAATTATGCTTTGGCAAAAATTGTGTAAAAAAGTATAGCCTACATTGGTTAATGATAAATTAATAGTGATCAATAGACAAATCTAATCTTATAGTCTTACTTTTAGGAGCAATTAATGATGATGATTAATGTCCACTAAGACCAATATGATATATCATACCTTAAGAAGGTAAGAGATTAATTTAGATTCTTTAAATTTGTATTTCTATGATAAAAAAAGAAGGGAGAGAAGTGTTCCAAGATCACTATAGTTTTGTTGAATTAACAAGTCAAGAAGGCTCGTAGTGTGGCAAATGTTTTGGAAACGAGAGCGGATGTGAGTAAGAGGTGGGCAATCCAAGAGAAAGTGTTTTCCATCTTCAACCCTATTAGTATCGCAAAGGTGATAGACTCTTTCATCCCAAGGTGTTTTGGGAATAGACCAACACCCAGTTTCACTTCAAAGCCCATGAGAAATAGTTCTTATCTTTGCAATGTTCATTTTCTTCTTAGCACTAGTCGAGGCAAAAAGATAATTTTGGTCAACAAGAATGGGGTTGATCGCCTCCTTATAATACCTAAGCTTCCATTTTCCGTCTAGATCCTTATCATCCTACAACTTATCCTTAAATTTGGAAGTAATAGTATTTTTAATATTATCCTTATTCTCCAAAATGATCCCCTCCTTTATCCCCTAATGGTTGAGCCAAGAATGGGCATCCTTAGGCCAACCTCGCTTGAGCCATAGGTGGGGTTTTGGATAGAGTTAGAAGCAATTTTGGTGAATCTCTTGGCTTCCATGTTGTAAAGCTTATTCTTATACATTAGATACCTAAACATTGCCATTCTTTCAATGGGGGAAAGACTACCTTCAATCAAGAGGATAGGGTGGGGAATATTTCCTTTAATATTAAGATTGTAGGTTATAAATTATTTTTTTACTCCAAACCCAAATATTTGTTGACTTATAATTGTTTTCAAGCTCATAATAAACTTTCCAGCCTCCTACAATCCTTTTCACAATGTTATAATTCCACTTGAGTTGATCATGAATGTTGATACCTAAATATTTGTATGACTTCTCCAAGTAATTGCTTTTATAAATGGAATTATTATAATTAATCTTTTTCGATTTAATTATCATGACTTTAGTCTCATTGTAGCAGTAATCATGGAGGATTCTAAGTTTCTTGTCAAGATCATCATGGCTTTTAGCTAGAAGAATGGTATCGTTAGCATAAAGGAGAAGATTAATAACCATACCAATGAGTTTGGGGCCATCACATCCCACAACTTCCAAACACTCTTATATCTTATCAATGTAAATTCCAAAAAAGGTAGGGGATAGGATACACCCTTGCTTAACTTCGATATTACATTTAATTTCTTCAGACCAACCCTTGGTGGTCTTAATCTTGGCAACAACATTCTCGTATAGCCTAGTCACAACAACCCTTAACTTGAGAGGAACCATTATATATTCAACTCTCTGCCATAGCTTATCTTGAGGAACTGTCCCCAAAGCTTTCCTAAAGTCAACAAAACAACAAAAAGGACCAATTTTACTATTGCGACATTCCTCGACAATGATCCTAAGAGTAACAATATGGTTAATAGTTGAATGATGTCTCCTAAAATCAAATTACCCTTTAGCTCTTTTCCCATCAAGCCAGAGGTTAATCTTCTTTTCCAAGATGAGACCATACAGTTTGGCTAAAATGTGGTTAATCACTCTGGTCCCATAGTTAGAAGGGACATTTTTATCCCCATTTTTAAAGACAGGAAAAATAAGGCTTTGTATCCTAGGCTTAAGGAAGCCATGTTTCACTGCGAAATTGAGAAGTTTTTTAATGTAAAGGACGGGGATAGACCTTTCCATTTGAGAATTTTAGCTTGGTAGCCTTTTATATCCCTAGCTTTCCCATTAGCGTTTCTTAATCTCAAACTCCATGCCTTCCAAAGAAAAGATATCCTCCTCTATATGAGTTTTTAAGATGTTGCCTACGGTGTCTAGGGAGTCATAAAGATTCTTAATATAGATATCTTAGTTATCTAAGGGGATCGAATTATTTTATTTTGTTTTATGAACAAGTATATTCCTCCAAAAAAAATTAGGCGCAACTTTACAAAGGTGAAGAAGATGCTCTTGCCTCTTATTTATATAGGACCTTTTCTTCCTTTTGATAAGAGATTTATATACACTTATTTTTTCAAGGTTTACAGTTTCATTAGGAGCATCTCTAATCACTTTCCTAGCAATTTTACAATCATTATCATACCAAGGGTTGGAAGATTCTATTATTATTTTTATACAGCACCTCGGTAGAGAATTTGTTAATGGTAGTGTAAATATAGTGGAAAGAGTTGTAGTAAAATTGTGGTAGATGTGATCAATGTTATCATTATACATTAAGAAACTTAAATCCCTCTTTAGATCCTTTAAGAAGAGATCCATTTTAATTCTGTCAAATTGAATGTAACTTTGACTCTCACAATTCTTTTGCATGTGGCTAGTGTGCATGTCAAGATTGAGAGTTAAGGATAGAGGTATGTGGTAAAAATCAGATGTGTGGTCATTTAGGAGGTCAAATTTTACAATATGGTTGATAACATAAGTATCAAATATCACATAATCCACACCACTATTTACAAGCCCATGAATACAAGTCATCTGGCCAGAGGTTGGCCACTTATTAATTCCATTACAAATTATCAAGACTTGGGAACTACAAATATTGATAAGCTCAATACCAAATAGGTTCTCGGTTATGTCTTCAAAATTTATTTTGAATCTACTAGCTAAGTCATAGTCCTCATCTAGCCATAAGGGGTTAGGGTTAGATTTATTACTTGTAATGACCCCAGTCATTTTGCAAGTGTGTAAATATGGCGCTAATTGCCTTATTCATTGTGCACACATTTAAATATTGTAAATGTTGTCTTGGTTACTTTGCACTCATATGGTCATTTTAAATACTTGCCTGGTTTTATTATATTAGAGTAAATGTTGTATACATTTTGAAAGTGATAAATATACAAATGTTCTTTTATTGGTGACCTTGCAATGGTGTGAATATTGCAAACAGATTGGTAAGTAAACCTTTACTAGTCATGTTCAATTTCATAATTATGACATGTATATATGTGTGTAAACCATAGGTAAGTAGGGTAATTATTGTTTTGAGGGTCACACACACACACACAAGCTATTGTAAAAGATCATTAAAACATTGCAATATATATATATATATATATATATATATATATATGACAGATGGTAGGCAAGGAACGCGAAGGCTCCAATATGCCTAGCCAAGCTGCATAAAGACCTTATAGACTTTGACATGCAAGAGAAGGAATCTAACAAGGCTCCAATATGCCTAGCCAAAAAGACGTTAGTAGAGTCACAAAGGGTTAAGAGAGCAAACCTTGAAAATCTCCAAGACCTAAAATATACTATGAAATCAGTGTTAGGAATCCCAAAGAGTGATATTTCTTTTCAATATAAAGGAAATGTTGTTTTCCCAAAAAGGTACTCTAACAAAAGTCACAAGCAAACAACCAAACTATGATGGAGAAGCATCAATAAGGCTCTCATAAAAATAATTGAACCTGGTAAGTAAAAATTCCGTCAAGAAGATGATAGGGGCAAGGGTATTCATAAATGCATAGAAACACTAAACCAAGCCTTATTAATTGTGATACCCAAAGAACCACCTCACTAAATTATTTAACATACTTATTGGGATTGTTACTTTTATTGCATTTTTCTAACTATTATGAATGAATATTGATTGGTAGTTTAATATGATAGAATCATATGTCTTGGTTATTATGCATGAATGGAAACATAGTTGGACTACATTGTAATGTGTTTGGGTTATTCACAATGCACCCTCTCTATGTATGGTCACAAATCCACAGTACTTTGTTTGATTTACAAGGTAGAATGATGGGCAATTAGGAATGACATGTCAATTTGTAAGCCAATGTAACTTCACTTAGCATCTCAAGATGGGTTTAAAATAATAGCCATATGTAGCTTATCATGGTTATGTTTCTAGTGCATTGTTACTCTTAAGAAACACTAATATGATGCAAGAACTAGAGGTGAAAACTTTTCTTGTTTCAGCATATTTGACCCAAACATATGATCTTCTAAGGAGCCCTTATATTTTATAGGGTCTTAGTGTAAGAGCTTCAAAGTGTTTTCTGTTGAAAATAGCAACAAGAAATGCTAAATATAGAAGTGCTAAAAATAGCACTTCCATAAATAGAATTTCGGGATACCTTCCTATTTTAGTTAGTCCTTGAACTAAAATTGAGAAGTAAAATTTGAATTTGTTCTTAGTAGGTGTTTGATTAATAATTAATTAATTCATCTTGAGTTAATTAGTTGGATAAAATCAAACATGAAGTCTATGTGAAGACATGCATCAGTTTCTCCATTGATTGAGGAATTTATCCCTTAGTTAAGGAGATGAGGATGAGTTGTAATTTGAGTTGTAATTAGTTAGCTCAGTTATCTGAATTAAGTCCAGTTAGATTAGTTCCAACAGTTTGAGGAACTGATTGTGAGTTCAATTAGTTAATGCTTGCATGCATGTAACTACTGCACTTCAGATAATTGAATATTCTCTCATAAATAACTCATGCATGTCAGTTCAGTCAGAGACCCAGTTGAGATCAGATGATGGGACAGTGTACTATCAGTTGCAAGAACATTCCATTGAGAATATCTCTTGCATGAGAAGGAATTAATTCCTTGAGGATTGCGTAGTTACTTCTTCAATTTAGTGAGTGTATGATGAGGCCAATTCACACAGGTGGCATCATTGGGCCCCAAGAGAAACTACGAAAGGAAATAGGAGGCTTGGAGGGCTGAGGAAAGGCATATGTTTTGTCTATTTAGTTTGTGAGCTGTATTCTGAGATTGTACTGAGAGCTGGATAGTTTCTGAGCTAAGGCTTTGTGTAATCTGAGATATTTCCACTTGTATGATAATACAGAGATTGGGGTTTTAGGCTGAGGCTTTCCCCAGAGTTATCTTCTGTGTTCATGTGTGTTTGCTTTCTCTTCATCTATTATATGTGTTCCGTTTGATCTTGCTCATATTCGATTAAGCTTCTGCAAGTTTGTTTGTAGAAGTAGATCAAGTATATTGCTTTAGTTTATTACATTATCAAGTGATCTACAGGTGAAATTTCTACATGGTATCAGAGCAAAGGTGATCAAAGCGAAGAAAAATATACTATGAAGGGAGAAGTTCAAAGGTTGAAGTTTTTTATTATAGAAATCGAGTTCTTATCACATCTCAAATTCACCAATGGCGGTAAACGGTTTGAGACTCGAGTATGCCCTTGATGGCAGCTCGAATTATGTAGCCTAGAAGGATCACATGGAAGCGGTATTAGAGGACAATGGTTTGAAGGACTTCATTGATCAAGAAGTCCCCAAGCCCGCAGTAGCTAATGCCCAAGAATTGGCGAAATGGAAGAAATATATGGCTAGAGCAAGGAGAATCCTCCTGGAGGGAGTTCGAGACCACATTGTCTCGAGCCTCCATGGGAAGGAGACACCATATTCAATGTGGAAAACATTGAAGGATCTATATCAGAATAACAACGATCAAAGGAAGCTGGCCCTGAAAGACAAGCTTTGGAAAATCAAGTGTGAAAAGGGCGACACGATCTCTAATTTTTTGAACAACCTCACCTCCTACAGGGATGAGCTTGGAAGTGTAGGGATCACGATAGCTGATGACGACATGGTGAGTCTAGCTCTCCTCGGTCTTCCTAAGAGCTAGCATAGCTACCAAGACTTGGTAAATGGAAGAGAGAAACTGCCAGATTGGGAACGACTTTGGTTGGATCTGATGCAGGAGGAGATAAGAAGAAGCACTAGAGATGGATCTTCATCAAAGCAAGATGATGAAGAAAATGTAGCCTTAGCGAGTAAGGCTAGGAAAGGGAAAGGGAAGGCATCCCATCCCAAATCTAGTTCTTCCCATGGTGGGAAGAAGTTTGAAAAATCGAAAGTATGATGCTTTCATTGTCATGAGGTGGGCCATTTTGCAACAAATTGTCCACAGAAGAAATCCAAGAAGGGATCCTCAAAGGGATTGATGGTGAGGCACTAGCGTCACAGTTCGAGTTGGATTTCTCTCTCATCACATATATGGTTTCATCCATGGTGGAATGTGTTTGGTACCTGGACAGTGGAGCCTCTTCCACATGTCCGGTGACAAGAATCTATTCAGTACCTTGGAGGAGAAGGATCTCCAAATGCACATCGAGATGGGTGATGATGGAAAGTACTGTGTTTCAGGTGAAGGTACAGTTGTGTTTCAGAGGGAGCATGGAGCTCCTCTCACCCTCACTGATGTAAAGTATGTACTGGGTTTGAAGAAGAATCTTGTGTCCGTTGCTATGCTAGAAGATGAAGGCTATGATGTAGTCTTTAGTAAAGGAAAGGTATTCCTGAGGCATATCGGCACTAGATAGACCAAGAGAATTGGGATTCGAACAAAGAATCTCTACAAGATTGAGGTAGATGATTGTGCTTCATTGAGTTCCAAAGTAGAGGTGGTGCAGAGCCAAGATGCTGGCGAGCGATGGCATAGAAGATTGGGCCACTTGCACCATGGACCGCTGAAGATCATGCAACAAATTTCTACCGGACTACCCAAGGGGAAACTAGAGCAAACAGATACATGCAAAGGTTGTACCTTGGGTAAGTATGCAAAATATTCCTTTGAGGATCGAGACAGTAGAGCTGGAGGAATCCTGGAGCAAGCTCACTCAGATGTGTGTGGACCATTCTCTATAGCCTCCACTGCTAAACAAAGGTACTATGTTATTTTGATTGATGTTTTTTCTCATAGATGTTGGATCTACTTTATGAAAAATAAGGATCAGACCTTCTTGAGGTTTTGTGAGTTTAAAGCCTTGGTAGAGAAAGAATTTGGAAAGAAAATAAGAGCCTTGCGAAGTGACAATGGTGGAGAATATGTCTCCCAACAATTTAAGGATTTCTGCGCTGTAGAAGAATGGGGTGGCTGAAAGGAAGAACAGATCGATAGTGGGAGTAGCTCAAGCAATGTTGCATGACCAAAGCCTACCATTTCATTTGTGGGCTGAGGCATGAAATACATCAGTATACTTGCAGAACATAAGTCATCAAAATATATTGGGGATGAAGACACCAATGGAGGCCTTTTCCGGGAAGCAACCAAATGAGAGTCACTTCTGAATCTTTAGATCATTGGTTTACTGCCATGTGACCAAAGATGCCCGGAAGAATCTAGGTCCAACTGCTGAGTTGGGGATACTTGTGGGGTACACTGATACACCCCACAACTATTCATTGTTTCTGCCTACCAGTCAAAAAACCGTGGTGCGCAAAGATCTGAAGTTCGACGAGTGGAAAGCCATGTGGGTATCACTTGAGAGGGAGCTCAAGTTGCATGCAGAGGAGGAACTTTTGGTTCCAAAGGAGGAGGAGCCTCATACTGATGCATAGTAGCTGCATGCAAAGGATCTGGGAGTGGAGACATCCACTCATGCTGAGTCTTCCAGAGATGGGCATAAACGCTCAAGGGAAGCAGACAAATTGGTGATTGATGCACGAGAGAATGTGGGGCAGCGAACCTCTCAGCGCAGATAGAGGAGATCACTCGAGCGGTACATTGGTTACATGGCCTTGGTTGGGGAGTGTGTAGTGACCGAACCTTCTTCTTTCGAGGAAGCAGTGCAACAACTAGTATGGGTTGATGCCATGGTATAGGAGTACGACTATATCATTCGAAACAATGTTTGGGATATTGTCCCAAGACCGGAGGACAAGTCTGTGGTAAGTTCCCGATGGCTTTACAAAGTAAAACAAGCAGCTGATGGGAGTGTTGAGAAACACAAGGCAAGGTTTGTTGCCCTTGGTTTCTCACAGGTCGAGGGGATCGACTACGATGAGAATTTTTCTCCTGTAGCAAGGTACTCATCTATCAGATCGATGTTGGCACTATCAACTCAGATGGGTTGGAAGATCCATCAGATGGATGTGAATACTGCGTTCCTCAATGGCACAATTGAGGAAGAGGTGTACATAGAGCAACCAGAAGGATTTGAGACCTTCGACTGTGAGTCGCATGTGTGTCGACTCAAGAGAGCTTTGTACAGGCTAAAGCAAGAACCTCGTGCTTGGTACACCAGGATTGACAGTTATTTCACCGGGTTGGGCTTCACCAAGAGTGAAGTGGATGCGAACCTTTACCACATCATGGTAGAAGGTAAGTCATTGATCATTGTTCTTTATGTTGATGATCTGATTTTGACAGGTGATGATCAGTTGATCAAGTCTTTCAGGGAGGACCTTGCAAGAGAGTTTGAGAAGAAAGACATGGGTCTCATGCACTACTTTCTAGGCATGGAAGTGTGGCAGAAGGATGGGGAAGTGTTTGCATCTTAAGGCAAGTATGCCAATGAGATACTCTGGTGATTCCACATGGAGAAGTGCAAACCCATGCAGACTCCTCTAGATGGTAACTAGAGGAAGGAGGATGTTGCTTCAGGTGAGGTAGTAGCTACTACTATTTATCGACAGCTTGTGGGTTCATTGATGTATCTAGTGAACACACGACCAGATTTGTGCTTTGCGGTGAACCAGCTGAGTCAAGATATGGTTCAGGCTACCAAGCTATTTTGGAAGGTAGCGAAGCATGTACTGAGATACCTCCGAGGGACATCTTAGTATGGATTATGGTACAGACGGATAGAAGGAGTGACGCTTCAGGGCTTCACAGATTTGGATTAGGCAGGGAGTCCAACAGACCAGAAGAGCACTTCTGGAGGAATCTTCAACCTTGGTTCAGCTGTAGTTTCCTGGTACAACAGGAAACAGAGGTCAGTTTCACTTAGCTCAGCAGAGGCTGAATACATGGCTGCCAGTCAGGTAGCATGCGAGGCCATTTAGATGCGGAAGATTCTAGTGGGATTGTTTGTTCAGAGGTTGGATCCAACCATGATATATTGCGATAATCAGAGTTGTATCAAACTCTCTGAGAATCCAGTGTTTCATGACAGGTCCAAGCACATTGATATCCGTTACCATCATCTCGAGACTATGTGGTGAAGAGGATCATGTTGTTGTTGTATGTTTTGACCGAGGAACAAGATGCAGATATTTTGACTAAGGCATTGTCAAAATGCAAGTTCGAGTTCCACAGAGACAGGATTGGGTGTTTGATAATCCATTCCTTGTTAAGAGGGAGTGTTGAAAATAGCAACAAGAAATGCTAAATATAGAAGTGCTAAAAATAGCACTGCCATAAATAGCATTTTGGTATACCTTCCTATTTTAGTTAGTCCCTAAACTAAAATTGAGAAGTAAAATTCGAATTTGTTCTTAGCAGCTGTTTAATTAATAATTAATTAATTCATCTTGAGTTAATTAGTTGGAGAAAATCAAACATGAAGTCTATGTGAAGACATGCAACAGTTTCTCCATTGATTGAGGAATTTATCCCTTAGTTAAGGAGATGAGGATGAGTTGTACTTTGAGTACATAATTAGTTAGCTCAGTTATCTGAGTTAAGTCCAGTTAGATTAGTTCCAAAATTTTGAGGAATTGATTGTGAGTTCAGTTAGTTAATGCTTGCATGCATGTAACTACTGCACTTCAGATAACTAAATATTCTCTCATAAATAACTCATGCATGTCAGTTCAGTCAGGGACCCAGTTGAGATCAGATGATGGGATAGTGTACTATCAGTTACAAGAATATTCCATTGAGAATATCTCTTGCATGAGAAGGAATTCATTCCTTAAGGATTACGCAATTACTTCTTCAGTTTAGTGAGTGTGTGATGAGGCTAATTCACACAGGTGGCATCATTGGACCCCAAGAGAAAATGTGCAAGGAAATAGGAGGCTTGGAGGGATGAGGAAAGGCATATGTTGTGTCTATTCAGTCTGTGAGTTGTATTCTGAGATTGTACTGAGAGCTGGATAGTTTCTGAGCTAAGGTTTTGTGTAATCTGAGATATTTCCACTTTTATGATAATACAGAGATTGGGGTTTTAGGCTGAGGCTTTCCCCAGAGTTATCTTTTGTGTTCATGTGTGTTTGATTTCTCTTCATCTGTAATATTTGTTCCGTTGGATCTTGCTCATATTCAATTAAGCTTCCGCAAGTTTGTTTGTAGAAGTAGATCAAGTATTTTTTTTTTCCAAAAGAAAAATTGTAATTTTATTAATTAAAACAAAATTACATGTCGCAGATGTTGTGGCGCATTCCATTAGCAATTGTTGACTGTTCATCAAAGTTCATGAATGCAAGAAAATAATGTACAAATGGGGAAAAGTCATGCTTTTCTCCCATTTTTCTTCTCAACCTTTCGCCACTCCCCTTGAGTTGGTAATGTAGATACAAGTGCTAGTGAAGTGTCAGCCACAGGTTGGGGGTTGTCTATATCAGAGTCTGAGGTGTCTGATAAGTGTTGTCATTTGGTTTCGCTAGTATCCATTGTTTCTAGTATCTTTTCCTGTTGATAGTCCATCAGATCTTGTGGATTTAAATCCTCTACTTCTGGTTCTTTATTCATCTGATTGTTCTCATTGGGTATGACATGTTCAACATCCTCTTCCTCCTCCTCATCGAAGGGTGGTGGAAGAAATTGCCATCCCTTGGCTTGTTTCCCTAATTTCTTCTTCCTACAAATGTCTTTTTTGGCTTCTGGACACGTGTTTTGTAGATGTCCTGTTTGTCGACAAGCTCTGCATCTGAATGTTGTATTTTCATAATCTAAAACCTGTGTCCAGCACCTCTGTTTATGCTTCAGTTGAATTCAATCTGGCAGACCTCTGCTGAGATCTACTTCCACACAAATTCGTGTGAATGTGTAGATTCTTTCCTCCATTATTTGGGTGTCCATTTTGGTATAACTCCCAATGGTGTTACCGATTCCTACAAGGATTTGTTGATTCCAAAGATGTATTGGGAGGTTGTGCAAGCATACCCAAACTGGCATCCTTGAAACAACCATTGTGTTTGCATCAAATTCTGGAAACCATGGTGTGATGAAGAGGCCCGTGGACCCCCAGAACCAAGGTCCTTCCCGTATTATAGTATCTCTAGCCTCTGTTGAAGGGAAGTTCACTATGAAGAAACCCTTGGAGCAGAGATGTATTTCACATTGTGTAGTCCAGTTTGTGAAAATCTAATGAAATAGCTCAACAGGCTGTGGGGTGTGGAGCCTGATTATCTTCTGTATTCAAAGGTATTTCCACATTGGACCCCAGTTCGAAATGGGGCGGCAACGCCACCCGTAAAATATTCACTGCAGGGGGGGTCCAGGGGGGGTGGCTGCGACCTTTGGGGAGCCCCCCCTGGCGGGGGGTTTTGGGGGCAGCGCCCCCGAAGCTAAGAATAGATGTAAAATTGCCTTGTAAAAGTATAGTAATTTCTAGTCAATCTGGGCTGTTCATTAGGCAGAGATCTGACGGTAGAAGTTATGTTTAATTTAGGGTTTTTTGCCCTAGAAGGAAACCCCTCACTATATATGAGGGAATTGTATTGCGTCTATGTAGATCTGTATTTTGAGTGAGAAAGAGAGAGGAGATTGAGAACGAAGAGGGTGTTATAGCGGATCTGCTGTAGGTTGTATCTCTTCAGTTTGCTGGATAATATAAAAGGAAGGACTAGTTGTTTCTCCGTGGACATAGCCCAAACTGGGTGAACAACTTATATCTGTGTCTCTCTTGTTTTATGCGTTTTTTCTGTGTTTATATTTCTGCAATATTTTATGTGTTCCATTGCTCCGTAATATATAATTTTCTAACAACTGGTATCAGAGCCGAAAGTCTTTTTTTGGCTGAAAAACTCGCAGGAGAGAAGGATTCCTGGTTCGAGTGGGAGCAATGGTGGAAGATGGTAAGTTTAGGGTCGAGAAATTTAACGGCCAAAACTTCTCGCTGTGGAAGATGCAGATGGAAGATTATATGTATTAGAAAGATCTGTACCTACCATTGAGCGGAAAAACAAAGATGCTGACGGGTATGACAGATGAAGAATGGAACCTTCTTGATAGAAAGGCACTCGGAACAGTACGGTTGTGCCTCGCAGCGTCGGTCACCTTCAACATTTCGAAGGAAACAACGATAGAGGGTTTGATTAAGGCATTGGTGAAACTATATGAAAAACCCTTGGCCTCAAAAAAGGTATTTCTTATGAAACAGTTATTTAATATGAAGATGTCGGAAGGTGGATCTGTTGTAGACCATTTAAATGATTTTAATACTATTACAAGTCAGTTAAGTTTTGTAGGGGTAAACTTTGATGATGAAGTTAGAGCTCTGTTATTCTTGTGCTCATTGCCAGAAAGTTGGAATGGTTTAGTAATGGCCATTAGTAACTCTGTTTCTGGATCTAGTACTTTAAAGTTTGATGATGTTGTTGGTGCTATCCTTAGTGAGAAAATGCAACGAAAAAGCTCTGGTGAGACATCGGGTAATGCTTTAAGTGTAGAGTCTAGGGGAAGAAAAATGGAAAGAGGAAAGAGCTCAGGATATCGCAGTAAATCAAGGAAAGGCAAATCCAAGTCCAGATTAGGGATAGTGTGCTGGAAATGTGGAAAGAAAGGACACCTAAAGAAAGATTGTAGATCTTGAAAGGGAAAAGAAGGTGATGCACAACAAGAAAACAATCATGAAGCAAATGTGATAGGTGAGGTGTTACAAGATGCGTTGGTTCTTTCTTGCGAAAATATTATTGATTCCTGGGTGGTAGATTCAAGGGCCTCATTCCATGCCACACCTGATAAGAAATACTTTCATGACTATGTTCAAGGAGATTTTGGACAAGTCTGTTTGGGTGATGATAAACCCTGTAAAATTGTTGGAATGGGTAAGGTTCTTGTAAAACAACAGAATGGAGACCAATGACTACTAAAGGAGGTAAGGCATGTTCCAGATCTGAAGAAAAATATGATTTCAACAGGACAGTTAGGCAGTGAAGGTTGTGTGACAACTTTCACAGATAAAGCTTGGAAGGTCACCAAAGGAGCCCTGGTAATAGAAAAAGGTGAAAAGGTTGGTACATTGTATTTATGCAATGGTATTTCTAACTGTTAATGCTTTAACTTCCAAAGGAGCAGATGCAGCATTATGGCGTCATAGGCTCGGACATGAGTGAGAAGGGGATGAAGATCCTTCACTCAAGGAACTTGTTGCCGGATTTGAAGAATGTTGATTTGAACTTCTGTGAGAATTGCATTTATGAAAAACAGAAGAGAGTCAGATTTCTCAGAGTTGGGAAAGAAAAGAAGAGCGAAAAATTAGAGCTTGTGCATACAGATGTATAGGGACCTGCTTAGGTATCATCTCTCGGTGGTTGTTGTTATTATGTTACTTTTATTGATGATGCAACTAAAAAAACTTGGATTTATTGTATTAAGAATAAATCTGATGTATTTGATACTTTCAAGAAATGGAAAGCTTTGGTTGAGATTAAGACAGGAAAGAAATTGAAGTGTCTCAGATCAGACAATGGAGGTGAATATTGCAACAACGAGTTTGATAGGTACTGTTCAGAGCATGGAATTCGCAGAGAGAAGATCGTTCCAAGAACACCACAAGAAAATGGTGTGTCAGAAAGGATGAACAGAACAATCATGGAGAGTGCAAGGTGCATGAGATTGCATGCAAGATTGCCTTTACAATTTTGGGTAGATGCTGTAGATACTGCTGTTTATCTAATAAACAGAGGGCCTTCAAGTTCCTTGGATGGTGGTGTTCCAGAGGAAGCATGGACAGGTAAAAAGGTAGACTACTTTTTTTAAAGCCTTTTGGTTGTGAGGCCTTTTTCCATATTAATAAAGAAAATAGAACAAAGCTTGAGGCAAAATCAAAGAAATGTAAATTTATTGGATATGGTGTTAATGATTTTGGTTATTGCTTATATGATTATGAAAATCACAAAATCATTAGGAGTAGAGATGTAATATTCAATGAAAAGGTCTTGTATAAGAATCAGTTGCAGGAAAAGAAACAGGAAAAAGAAAACAAGGAATACATAGTTCTTGATGAGATCACTGAAAAAGTAAAGGTGCCTGAAAATAATAATAATCAACAACCACAACAACAGCAACAGGCACCCCAAACACCTGAAAGTGGTGTTAGAAGATCTACTAGGATAAGTAGACCCCCTGAACGATACTCTCCTTCATTATATTATTTATTGTTGACTAATTCTCGTGAACCCGAATGTTATGAAAAAGCAATGCAGGTTGAAAGAAGGAAGAAGTGGGAGCTAGTAATGGAGGAAGCGATGGACTCCTTAATGCATAACCAGACTTGGGACTTAGTCAGGTTGCCTGCAGGTAAAACTACATTGCAGAATAAATGGGTTTACAGGCTAAAGGAAGAAGATGGAGGAAAACAGAGGTAGAAAGCTAGACTTGTAGTGAAAGGGTTTGCACAAAAGAAAGGTATTGATTTTGATGAAATATTTTCTCCTGTTGTTAAAATGACTTCAATCAGAACTATTCTAAGTCTAGTAGCAGCTGAAGATTTGCATCTTGAGCAATTAGATGTAAAGACAACCTTTCTCCATGGGGATTTGGAGGAAGAGATATATATGCAGCAACCACAAGGATATGAGGTAAAAGGGAAGGAGAAACTAGTGTGCAGGTTAAAGAAGAGCTTGTATGTCTTAAAACAAGCTCTAAGGCAGTGGTATCTAAAATTTGATAAGTTTATGTCTGAATAATGTTATACTAGAGGTCACTCTGATCATTGTGTTTATCTGAAAAAGCAAAATGATGGCAGCTATATTATATTGTTATTGTATGTAGATGGCATGCTTGTTGCAGGGTCTAACATGCAGGAAATAAATGTGCTCAAAAGAAAATTGGCAAATTCATTTGCAATGAAGGATTTGGGAGTTGCAAAACAAATCCTTGGAATGAGAATAACTAGAGACAGGAAAAATCGCAAACTAACATCGTCTCAGAATGAGTACATACAAAAGGTGTTGAAAAGATTTAATATGCACAATGCAAAACCAGTTATTACACCTTTTGCTAGCCATTTTAAACTTAGTAAGGAAATGTACCCAAAAACCCAAGAAGACATGGATTATATGTCTAAAATTCCATATGCATCAGCAGTTGGAAGCTTAATGTATGCAATGGTCTGCACAAGGCCTGATATTACACATGCAGTGGGAGTTGTAAGCAGGTACATGAACAATCCAGGAAAGGAACATTGGATGGCAGTGAAATGGATTCTCAGATATTTGAAATGTACAACAAATCAAGCATTATGCTTTGGTTGTTCAAACATTTCTCTATAGGGATATGTTGATGCAGATATGGCAGGTGACAGAGATAACAGGAGGAGCACTACAAGATATGTATTTACTGTAGGTGGAACAACTGTCAGTTGGATTTCAAAAATCCAAAGTGTTGTTTCACTTTCAACAACAGAAGCAGAGTATGTTGCTGCTACAGAGGCTAGTAAAGAAATGATTTGGTTACAAAGGTTTATGGGTGAATTGGGTAAGGAGCATGATATGGGCACGTTATACAGTGATAGCCAAAGTTCCATTCATCTTGCAAAGAACTCAACATTTCATTCTAGGACTAAACACATACAGCTCAAGTACCATTTCATACGATCAATGTTGGAAGATGGAGAGTTGAAGCTGGAAAAGATACACACTAGCCAGAATCCTGCAGATATGCTAACAAAAGTTGTAACCAGGGAGAAACTAAGAATATGCCTAGTTTCAATTGGTCTTCAAGTATGATGAAGAAGATGAGAAACAGTCAAGTCCAAAGAGGAGTCATTGTCCAGCGAATGAAGCAGCGGTGGAGTTGCTATAATCAATCTCCAAGTGGGAGATTGTTGGGTGTGGAGCCTGATTATCTTCTGTATTTAAAGGTATTGCCACATTGGACCCTGTAGAAATTTTGAATAATAAACACATATTCAATGGAGATTATCCTGATCATGTACTATTGCGGAATACATACATAATACATAAGCTCCTCTACGTTGATCATCAATTTAGCAGCATCAATAACAATAAAACATCAAGAGCATGCACACATTAACATAGTATGTAACCCGGGGAAAGCTTACAGCTGAAAACCCCACACTATCTGTATATTAATGATTGAGAACATGTAACATTACAATAGTCAATACTCCTCACAAGTATCCAGCACTATCTCCACCTGTTACACACAATACAACTTAGATCTGATCTCCAAATCTATTCCACTGCTTGCCTACCTCCACTGCATAATACCTGCTGAGAATGAATGAGAATGGCTTAACCAAACTCGTATTTACCTCAAAAGAATCACTCACACTGGGAATCACGTGAGGAGAGGCTATATTACTGGTAAAATACTGGGCAATACTCATTGGCATACTCAATCCCTTGATTGTGCAAATCCTCATGCACAACTATAGTCACAACTGATAGCAATCTGATCCTCTAACACCAGTCCTCGCTGAACTATACATGCACTGACATGCAACTGAGTTAACTGATGTATTCTTTAGTTGCATTATGAGTTAATAATTAGTTTAACAACTCATCATTAGTCTATTTGCAGTTAGACTAATTACAACTAGTTTAACCAAGTCAAACTGAACACAACTCCATCAACTCCACAATCAACTCCACCAAACTCAACTGATTGAGTTCTAACTGAAGTCATGCATGCAACAACTCAACTGACCCACAATGAAAGCGTATTTCCTTCTGACAGCTGCATGTGCCACATATGTAGCTCAAACTGAAGTGCTCCAAGAGAATAAGATAAAGTTTATAGTCTAAATATTATTATGAGACAATAATATTTGACTTTTCTATTTTTGATAGCCAGTCTAAAAATAGACTTTGATCACTCCTGCTGTGATCACTCCTGCTGTGATCATCCCTGCTGTGGTCACTCCTGCTGTGATCATCCCTGCTGTGGTCACTCCTGCTGTGATCATCCCTGCTGTGATCCAAAAATTGAACCTGTGCCATAATTTGCCTACGGGCCCACTTAGTGAAGGCGACTCTTTTCACTAAGCTCCATCATCTTGTTGCAATCTCAACAGACCCCAGTTCAAAATGGGGCGGCAACGCCGCCCGTAAAATATTTGCTGCAGGGGGATCCAGAGGGGGCAGCTACGACCTTTGGGGAGCCCCCTCTGGTGGGGGGTTTCGGGGGCAACGCCCCCGAAGCTAAGAATATATGTAAAATTGCCTTGTAAAAGTATAGTAATTTCTAGTCAATCTGGGCTGTTCATTAGGTGGAGATCTGACGGTAGAAGTTATGTTTAATTTAGGGTTTTTTTCCCTAGAAGGCAACCCCTCACTATATATGAGGGAATTTTATTGCGTCTATGTAGATCTGTATTCTGAGTGAGAAAGAGAGAGGAGATTGAGAGCGAAGAGGGTGTTACAGTGGATCTGCTATAGGTTGTATCTCTTCAGTTTGCTGGATAATATAAAAGGAAGGACTGGTTGTTTCTTCATGGAAGTAGCCCAAACTGGGTGAACCATGTATATCTGTGTCTCTCTTGTTTTATGCGTTTTTTCTGCATTTATATTTCTGCAATATTTTATGTGTTCCATTGCTCCGTAATATATAATTTTCTAACACAGGCTTGGGCCAAAAATCATTGAATCTACAAATTATAGCTTGTTTTTCAAATATAGTATAGTGCTCATCTGTTTCTGGTATATCTATGTTTAATTCTGGGGTATAATTTAGTTGCTCCACAGTATATGGCCTTGGTTCCATTCTTGCTTGTTTTGGTGTTGTTGTGGATGTATTTTTCCCTTGGAGAATGTTTTTGAAAGATAGTCCTCCATTTTTTCCCCTGATGTGTTTCTGCGCTTTTTGCTGAGCAACTCCCAATTCCTTCTCCCCTATAAGGATTTTTACTGTTATCTGTCACGCCACCTCTTAGTCTCAGATTGAGAATTATGGTTGATACAGGTGCGATTTTGTAGTCCATAAGAGGCTTGGAGTCCTAGAGTGCTCTGCCCCCATATATCAAATTTTGTAAACTGGTGGGATATCCAACTTGCTGAGAAATAAGGTTCTTCATATGCATCACACTATCAGTTCCATGTACCCAAATCAACTGTGTTTTTCCGGTAGGGGATTTGACAAAAACTTGGAAACAGAGGGTACTTACCAGAGATCTGGGTTTTGTTGCCATCTAGCAGTAGCTTGTTCATGCAGCAGCAGTTGCACTTCGGCTCATTGTGGGCTCTGCATTCCATAACAAGGTTCTGGTGCCCTGTTCCTGTTGTCTGTCTTCCCATATCTACGTTGTGTGTGTGTGATAGGGTATTATTGCCCTCTCATTCAAACCATGTCTGATCCAATGGAGACCCTATGGCGTTTTCTGCTGAAGAGGGGAGGATTCTTTGTGGTCGGCTATTGCAGTCCAACTAGTTGGTCCAACTTCCATCAACATACCACTGTCCCATTTAATCATCCGCCTTATCGCACACCCTTTTTTGTGTGCCCTTGTAGGGCCCTCAGGTATCCATCCCCGACTGGGATGCGGTTTAGCACTCTAGCGATAATACTCTGTACCGGGGGGATACCCTGCATTTCCACAGGAATAAGTTACCTCAGGTGAGCTCCAACCATCTGTCTAGATCCGCCATCGTCCCAGTTTGATCTTACTTCCCCACGAGCTGTCCAAGGGGTGGATGGTGTCAGCGGCGCCTTTTCCCTTATTGCTGTGCAGGAGGTCCCTATTTTCATTATCCTTTGTCGTCTCGGATATTTCCCCCTGATCTCTAGTGGTCTTAAGCAGTAAGAGAAAACCCATATGACAGGCCTGATTTGACCTTGTTTCCCCTTGATTGTATTCTTCCCCATGGGAAGTACTCCATTCCAGTTTGCCTGCGAGTCAATGTATTGGTTGTTCAGGATGGATTGATGTTCCAGTGTGTGCCCCCCTTGATGCTAGAGCCCTCCTGTGACTAGGTTCCTCGACTCCTTGGGTGCCATCCGAGGGGCACTTCTTGGTGGTCGCTCCAGACCTCGTTTGCCCTCTCGTCAAAACCCTAGCTCTCTCCATCTTTTTTTGTTGACAATTCCAACTCTCACCCTCCCTAAAGTTATTTCTAATAGTTTGAAATAAGTTATCAGAAGTAGATCAAGCATATTTCTTTAGTTTATTGCATTATCAGGTGATCTACAGGTGAAATTTCTACATTTTCCTTTATTTATTAATGTGCCTTTCAACTATCCAATGGAGCTGCCAACACTTCATGACATTAAAGAAAACTACTTAAATAACAGTTTGGTTGTACCCATCTATGTTCATCAAATTGTCCCTTGCTCTTATTCCAGACAACATGCTACCATATTGGTATATCCTTGGAGAATTATTTCACGGGTTTATGTTCTTTGTCTGGGTCATACAAAAACAATATATTGTCATATATATACAAGTGTGATTGTAGGTTGGCATCCTTCCTATAATTCCATCCTTCTATCTAAGCCTAGGTTTAAATTGAAGTGTTACATTATTTAGCAGCAACACCTATAAACAATGCCTTGCAACAACTATAATCATCATTGCATGTTCCCCATCAAATTGATCAAGTTCATAATGTCAGCAGCTTTTCATGCCGCCATAGAGAATGGTTTCAAGAACTGAGTACTTTTATTTGGTTAGTGATGTGGCATGTTACTTTCCATCCCTTTTTAATCCCTCCAGAGAGGCTAAGTGTTATACACAATTAAATTTTCTCTTGCTGACAATTGAGTAAATGTAATATATAAAAGAAGTATGTCAAGTATTGTGTAAATGTATTCTATTTAGGATTTGATCTCTAGTAGAAGGAAAATGATTGTTTTAACCTATTTTGATGTCTACCTCCACTGACCTAGAAGTTTATATCTATTATTCTCTACCCAAAGTTTCCATGCTAGGTTATACACATACACACACACAATTATTCAGCTAAGTTGTTGCCCTCTCATAGTTTGGTTGACTTTGAATATACTACTTAATTGGCTCTGAATAGATCCTACTCTAATTAGCTAACATGGGATGCATCACTAAAGGTACTTTTATTTATACCTCATGAGTTGAGTACTGATGGCCTTACTCACTTGTTCCATTATAGAAATTGACAGGTCTAAAATGGGCCTCCTAAGGAATAGTATAAAATAATAGTGGAAATAATAAAATAAGATTAGAGTACATCATCAAATTTTAGAGGGGAGAAAGAAAAAACTACTTTTTCAAATCTTATTTTCAACTAATCTCCCTATGATTTTACTCAAATTTTGAGTGGGAGCACTCATTGGATTCAAAATTTAAATCCTCCTGTAAGGAGTACCCATGTTACATACTTTTGATAGATCTAGCTACACGAAAAATGAGAAATACATGAAAAAACATGATTGCAATCACATTTTTCATTTATTTCTCATTTTTCATGTAGAAGGGTCCATCAAAAACATGAAACATGGGTACTCCTTGGATGAGGAATTAAATTTTATATCCAATGAGTGATCTAATCGAAATTTGAGTCAAACCATAGGGAGATAAGTTGAAAATACAAGTTGAAAAAGTAGTTTTTTATTTTCATTTTTTATTGTTTAATCTTCTTTTTTTTTGCTCTCAAAATGGTGAATTATCCCCCATGGTTGAGACCATCTTATTGAATCCTATTGGTTCTTATAAAAAAAAATTTGGTTGTACATTTTTGTTTTGAGGCATATTTTAGACCTCAAAAATTTCTCTAATGACTAGAACAAAAATCAACCTAGTAAGTGGCACTGTGTTATACATTCACCATTTTTTAGAACTTGCTAAAGGTATTTATAGTTCTGCAATTTCATAAATCATAGTGAATTCCTCATATCATGACAAGCACAACATATTATTAAGAATTCATAATAAGCATAACATATTGTCACTTTGTAGTGCCTTTACCACTGCAAGTTGTTGAAAAAATTGTAGTTTCACCATCATCTTTCAATGTTTCAACCTTAGGCTCTTATAAATATATATAACCACAATATGTAGTGCATCTACTTGTTAGAGGCTTCCCCCCCCCAAAAAAAATCGTAATTGTATTAAGGAAAACAAAATTACATGTTGTAGATGCTTGTAAGCATTCATCAAGCCAGTCGAGACTGGTGTTCACAGAGCCAATACAAAAAAAAACTATCTTAATGTGAAGAGAAACATGTTACCCTTTCCTCCATTTATTTTTTTCCACTTTCCGCCATTCTCCTTGAGATGGAGTGGTGGATACAAGAGCTAGCTGGTTCTCTTCATCCATTTTCAGAATTTCCTTATCTGAATCCGAGATTTCTGAGACATGTTGATGTTTGTATCCTCCCAATTCCTTAGACTCAATTCTCCCCTTCGGTTGCGCTGTGGGATCTTGGTGTTGATGAGACTTCATGTAGAGTTTCCTTATTTTCTACATTTTCTTATAGATTTTGGACTTCTTCTTTTGTAAGGGGATCCATTTCTTCATCATCCTCATCTTCTTTAGGTAGATGCTTTGGAAATTTCCATCCTTTGGGTTACTTTCCTGGTTTCTTCTTACTTCGTGGCTCTTTCTTGGCCTCGGGACATGTATTTTGTAGATGTCCAGTCTGTCAACATATTCGACATCAGAATGTTGTGTTTTCAAAATCTAGAGACTGAGTCCAATACTGATTTTTGTGAGTCAAGAGGATGTGATCCAACAATCCTTTGCTAAGATCCACATCTACACATATTTTGGCGAAAGTGAAGATTCGTTCTTCAACTCTTTTTGTATCTATCTCCCTAAGAGATTAACGATGCCTTCTAGTACTTTATGATGCCAGAAATGTAGGGGAAGGTTATGCAGTCTAACCCATAATGACATTCTAGCTACTACCATTTTATTTTCATCAAAATATGGGAACCATGGAGTGATGAAGAGTCCTGCAGTTCAACAAAAGCATGGGCCTTCTTGTAGAATATAGTCATGCTCCTCTAATGATGCAAACTTTACTATGAAGAATCCTTTGGAGTAGAGGTGGATCTCACAATTTAGTGTCTAATTTGTGAAGCTCCAGTGGAAAAGATCCATTGATTTTGGCCATAAAATATTGAATACGTATACAACTTCTTGGGCTTCATATGTTGAATGCAGATGGTTTGTTCCTGATAGAGCTACAGTCAATGCATGAACTTGATTCAACTGTTACACTATATAGGGGATGAGATTATTGTGTGTATGTTTTGGATTTGCGAAGGCAACCTGTTTTCCATTTAGAATGTCTTTGAAAGATGGGCCTCCTTGATTCAATGTTGGTCCTTTGGGAAGATTAGATTCAACCACACCCCTGACACCCTTTGGTTTGCTTGATCCAGAAGATCCTCCCTGCAGTCTCAGATTTAAAAATATGGTGGATGATGGGGTGACATTATAATCTTGTAATTTCAGTTAATCCTCCATTGTTTTGCCTCTGCAGATGAGGCTTTGTAACCTTATCGGATAACCTAGAGTGTGTAGGATATTTTTCTTCAATTTTGCAACCTCTTCAGAAAGCCCAAACCCAAAAAAGTATTGATTTTCCAATAGGAGATCTGATAAATACTTGGAGAGTTGACTGTGATTCTAGATCCAACTTCCTTTCTTGAAATTCATGTGTGTCAATATCCATATCTATGTCGAAATTCAGATTTGGGTGACTTTGAGGAGATTGTCATGAGAAGAATAAGCTCTTATGCAAGATTTGGTCCCATGGAAACCTCATATTGGTTAAAAAGAACATCTAATCCAACGAGCTACTTCATAGATCTAGCTCCAAAAATCATTTTCAACTACTATGTGTCTACAGAGGGATGTTAAACCCTCAATCCAACAAATTTGACCGTGGATCTACTGCTAGGGCCACTTCAAAAGGGTAAACAACTACTACGCTCTCGGCGGGCCAACGATATGATATGATTAGTACCGCACCTGTGGGGATAATAGATCTGGTTATCGAATTTTGTTCAAGGTACTCTTCTATCCAAGACGAATCTAGATCTGACACCAAGCTGCATCCCCCTTGGCCATCGGTCAATCGATCCTGTGTTGTGATGTCCCTCCAACCCTCTGCAACAATGATCAACACAATTCCTTGTGGAGAAGACTCAACTGTGGTGAGAAAAGGGCCATGGATCAAGAGAGGGTGAGGATTCGGGTATGCAGTGGTTCACAACTCCTACACTGATACCATCACTCCTCTCTCTTCAGATCCATCATCTACATGTTAGAGGTTATTGAGGGATTGTATAGTTGATACATAGACACGGAAATGTTTGTAGAATCTTTGACCTTGGAAACTTTGATATCAATCCTTAGCTATCTTGGAAATTTTAGAGCTGGAATTTAATACCCGAGAATAGATGTTTACTGGAAACATTACAATTCAAAAGGGATAAGTGGATGATGGGACCTTTTAAAACTATAATGTATTCATGTATTTATGAACCTTTGAAATCGAAAGCATAGGTCATTATTATCTTTGATTCATATGAAACTTTGTAATGAAATTCAAACCTATATCGGTTATAGAATAAGTATAACACTTTATCTTGAGGAACTTGTAAACCCCATTCTCATCATTGTATCTTGGGCATTGGGTCTAATCAACAACCATCTCCTCAGATTTTGGAAAGTAAACGGGGTGTGTTACATTACTTAAGAGAGTATTGTGGTTAGTAATGGTTCTAGCATTGAAGTCTCCAAGCAAAATGATATTACCTTCATTCCTTAGACTATGGATATCATGTTCCAAGGTATTAAAGGGTCAATTCTTATCTAGGTTGTTTTTCTTATCGGAGGTAGAGTTGATAGAGTTGATAGGAGAAAAATAACAAATTGCGAGAAAAATCCTATTGGTGTAAGAGTCATAAATTTTTATCCAAATGTACTGATTGAGGGGGTCAATCTTATGAAATTGAATGTGAGAAGGAATATTATTTTTTATGTTACAAGTTATACTACCAAACCCTTTATGATATGATTTCCTATTTCCCGTTAACCAAAGAATGTATGCATGTATGTGGGGGACCCTAGATTCATCATGCTCCCAAGTTTCAACTAATAAAACAAGATCAATATCACTCGGAACCCAACTTAGCATAGGACCTTTACGCAATGGAAAACCACGATAGTTCCAAAAGAGGATCCAATGTGTTCCTAATTCCTATTTATTACTTTCATTTTGGACTCTATCTCTAATAATAACTTTCCTATTTTTAATGATTGCACATTTCCCTTCTTTTCTTTCCTTCTTTACCTTTTGGACCTCTTTCCTTAGTTCAACTTGGTCTTCTAGAATAATATCTCCATTTATATTCGAGATCTTTCTTGGTTTCCTTTTGAAAAAGTCTCTGATTTTAATATGGCGAAGGATGGATTGATCTTTAGTGTCACAACTCCATTTTCTATGTAAATAAACGAAAAAAAATAAATTTAAGTTATTATCGTAACCGTTGGGAATATAGTCTCGAACACCTATGGTTATTCACCTGGTGACACCAACTGGTTACCATGTTAACATGTGGCATTGGTTTTCATTTATATGCTGGTGTATGATTTTAAATTTTTATTGAAATCTCCGCTGGGTATCGTGCATGTTGTCCACGTGGCATCCAGTCAGGAGGTAACTTTCCTACTCCCCTCGCCATCACATGGCCTCCTTATCTGCTTCCGCGTGTAATTAATTTCTATCTAGCTCCTTCCTGTACGAGGCTGGTAGGCTGTCCAATCTCTCGTTTTGCATGGTATACCTCGCCTCATCTACAGTGGAGATCTTCCCTTGCCATCCAACGGTGGCAGTCTTTCGCGGGTTTTCAACCTAATCTATCGGTTGCTTTGGGTGGCGAAGTTCATTTGGTTAGGCAACTTTCTATGCGGGCCTACTCTGGTTCAGCCCATGCATTCAGCTCCAGAGAGCCAGACCTACAGACCCTACTCAGAATCTGGCGGATTTGTCACCAAACCCTCAGGTAATCACATGAAATAGAGTCATGCTTGTTCTGTTTTCTTTTGACTATGCGCTCCTTCGTTTTACTGAAGGAATTCTTGTTTTTGCACATGGTTCATACAAACTGCAGGTTGGTTGATATTGGAGGGCATTCCACAGCACCGAGACGAGAGCTGTCTTACGTTGGTTGGAATTTCCTTTAGTGGTAAGTTTCTTTTGACAAAGTGCGAGGGCAATTTCCTTTGAAATTTTACAGCAGCTCGCATTCCTTCCACAATTATCTAACTTTGGTTTGCATGGGTTTCTCTCATGCAGGCTGGGGGCCTATCCATCATACAGTGGCCTAGACTCGACTAAGGGAAACCCTCCTTCAGCATGTCCAGAGGTCCAAGTATGGAAAAGCCTTCCGGCCGTGGCCTTGTCTGATTGTCTCAGAGGGTGGCCCTTCCAGTTTCTTCCATATTTTTGATAATTAATGGAGCAGAGGGTGTTTGTATCACCTCAAGGCTCCAGGTTTACCATTGAAATGACTTATGTAATTTGATTTCTAGAGTTGGGCGTATGACTACAGTTTCCACTGCTCGGACACCGTGGTTGTATAATCTTTAATACATACTGTGCACATTTTGCTTCAGCACATTGTGGTTGTTTAGTCTTTATTGCATACTATGCACATTTGGCTTTGGCACATTGATACTCTTATCTGCTAGACTGTAATTATTATGTTGAACTGCTGATTTAATAGACAGATGGGTTCCTTATTATATTTTTTCTTAAAGGAATTGCCATGTTGTGGCTGGTCTGTACAGGAAATGTAGTTTCTTTTCTATAAATTCATGGTCTTGCCAGCGTTTAATGATGTCAAGCATTTTGGTTTAGATTGCACAAAAATGTACAGTTCTATGGTGTTTTATACATTCGACTTTGAGTTGGTTTGTTCCACATGCATGCGTCTTTTCGTTAGAGAGGGTCCGAACCCTGCTTCCCAACTACAGTCTTAAATTTCTTTCCCACAAGCTTTTGCATGCCACTAGGTCCTTGTCTTTGTTTAATTCTGGAAGTGTTAAATGCTGAAGGGTGGTGGCCCTACCCAACCTATTCACCCATCCATGCTCAATACCCAGCTTTTCATTTTGGGTTCTTTCACCGTTTAGAAATTACTTGTGGAGCGGATCTCCTGCCGCGTCTATGTTGTGACTGGCCCTACCTTAATATAGGGGTAGTATTTCTGCGACACCCTATAGACTTGCATTAATCTCCGCAATTTGGTTGGAGATATTTCATGGCTGCTGCATGCTCGCAGTAAGGCAAATGAAGGCATTTTTTACTTATATTTTTTAGGAAAAAGCTCAGTCCAATCGTTACAAGCCAACTAAGAATATCTCTGAAATTTACCCAGTTCTGCACACTTTATATACTCGAGTCTATCTATGCATTGCACAATACTCTTCAATTGGTTTATTAATGTTCCTGAGAGCAGTTAGTCTAATTTTCCATGTCTTCCTAAGGGTTTCATTTTTCTTTCATCTGTTGTTGTAAGAGACTGGTTAATACATTCGGTATGGCACCTATCAATAAATTGACGCTGGCAACCCCTACCAAATACGGTTACGCCCGTACCACCATACAAGTTTTAGTTTCCAGTCAGAGAGAAAATTGTCTAGCAGAGACGGTTAACTGTAAAGTTATCTAACTAAGTTCCACTCTCTTCTTGGCAGCTTACTGCTGCTGTTACTCGAAAAACAGTATATAAAGAGAACTACCTGACCCCACCTTTTTTCCCTTTCTTTTGAGCATACTTACACAAATTCTAAAAAGAATCTGCAACCTACAAAAATTGAACATTTCCTAGTTTCAAGCAGAGTCTCATACCTGTGTCGCTTCCTATAAGTGTACTTTCTTTTTCTCTTCCGAGATAGGGTCACCTCTACTCACTGCAGCTAGTCATCCACCCGACCATGAGATTGTCTTTCAAGACCAATCTCCCCCCTAGCTTGCTCAAAGACTACAGTCTTTGCTAGTTGCACGCGCTTTGCGCCCTTACCATCTGATCATCACCAGACGTGGTAAGCCCCCTTCCCTTTTTCCTACTGCCTGTCCTCTACAGCACAGTCCTCTTTTTCCTCTTCCCCCTTTTTCCTGGAAACCATTCCACGGTTAGGGGGAAGGGCGGTTAGGGTTTTGCAACTGTTTTTTTTATTATATATTAACTTCTCTCCTCAGAAGTTACATGATATCCCTGTTACTAGGAAATCATTTCTCATTTTCATTTTTTGAAAAAATATTAATTTATTCAACAGGTAATAATCATCATCCTTTAGTTTGTTTCTTTTTTTTTTAACTGAGGTAAATAAAATATTTACAATAGTCTGGGGATATGACATCTTTGCCTCCTAAAATTAGACATCGTCCCGATGTCCTTCGGTTATAAACAACCCTGGGTAAGCCTGCTTCATGAGTTCTTCATCCTCCCAAGTGGCCTCATCAGGCCCAAAGTGCTGCCACTGCACTTTAACTTGGGTAATATCCTGCTTCCGCAACGTTACTTCTCTTCGGTCGAGGATGCTCAGCGGTTCGACCTGGATTTCTCCTTCCGGTTCTACCTATAACATGCAACATCCTAAGTCAATTTTCTTTTTAAGGAAAACATTTAGACTGATTTATCGGAGATGATTTTCACCTGAATATCCTGCCATTTAATCACATGTTTAGGGTCATAAACATATTTTTTTAACACGGAGACATGAAAGACATTGTGGACTTGTATGTGACTTGGCAGAGCGAGCTAGTAAGCTACCGGCCCAATTCTTGCTAAGATCTGGAATGGTCCACAGTATCGTGGTGCCAATTTAGCACACCCACTCCAATGTAATGTGCTCTTTTTTGCTCGAATTCTCACATATACATGATCACCAACTTGATACTCCTTAAACCTCATTTCCGGTCAGCGAAGTTCTTTTGCCTATCCTGAGCTGCCTTCAGATTAGCACGTACCTTTTTAACTAGTTCCTCCATCTCCTTAAGCATTTCAGGACCTAACATCAATTTGTCTTCCGGTCCACTCCAGCTCGAGGGGGTGCGGCACTTCCGCCCATACAATACTTCAAAAGGGCTCATTAGCAATGATGTGTGGTAGCCATTATTGTAAGCAAACTCAACCAAGTGTAGATAATCCTCCCACTTGGTTGGTTGCTGCATCACATATGCTCTTAACATATCTTCCACCACTTGGTTCACTCGTTTGGTTTGCCCGTCAGTTTGAGGGTGATAAGTTGTGCTAAAGTTCAGTTGAGTCCCCAATTCCTCAAACAATGTTTTCCAAAAGACCGATGTAAATTTCACATCACGGTCTGAAATTATTGTCTTTGGTAACCCATGCAGCTTAAATATATTTTGCATGAAAACATGGGCAATCTGCACAACTCTGTAGGTATATTGCACTGGTATAAAGTGTGTTGACTTACTTAGCTTGTCCACCACCACCATGATGGAATCATTATTTTTCTTTGACTTAGGCAAACCTATTATAAAATCCATAGAAATGGTTTCCCACTTCCATTCTGGGATGGGTAATGGTTGTAATAATCCCACAGGATGTTGATGTTATGCTTTAATTTGTTGACATTCTAGACATCGTGCCAAATAACCAGCCACATCTTTCTTCATACCCAACCAATAATATTCTTTCCGAAGTGCAATGATCATCTTTTGATATCCTGGGTGTCCAACATAATGACTCCTATGATACTCATCCAATATCATATTTTTAATATTGTTCTGATTGGGCACATACAACCTTCCTTTGTAATACAACATTCCAACAACATCCAAAGCATAATCCGACTGTTTTGCTGGTCGGTTGTTGAATTTGTTGTTTTATTTGCTGATAAACAACATCTTGTTTAGTTGCTTTTTTAATCATTTCCCCGAAGGGGCTTTTCCCTTCACTGCAGGAAATTTCGTACAGGCATTGCAATTTTCGACTCAAAGCATCCACCACTCGATTCTCCTTCCCTTTTCAATGCTTAATCTCAAAATCAAAACCACTTAGGAAATCCACCCACCGTGCTTGCCTTGCATTTAGAGTGGGTTGGCTAAAATAATTGGTCAAACTGTGGTGATCTGTTAATAACAGAAATTTTCTTCCCATAAGGTAATGTCGCCACATTTTTAGGGCGTGAATCACAGCTGCCAATTCTAGGTCGTAAGCAGAATATTTTTACTCATGCTCTTTTAACTTTCTTGATTCGTATGCTATCACTTTCCCTTCCTGCATTAACACACCTCCTACCCCTTCCTTACTTGCGTTAGTACACACCACATAATCTTTACTAGGATTGACTATGCTTAGAATGGGTGTCGTGGTGAGCAAGTATTTGAGTTGTTCGAAACTCTTTTGACATTTAGGGGTCCACCTGAAGGTTCTTCCCTTTTTCTGTAAGGATGTGATTGGATAGGCTACTTTTGAAAATCCTTCGACAAACCATCTGTAATAGCCTGCTAGTCCCATGAAAGATCGGATGTCCACCACATCTTTGGGTACCAGCCATTCCATTATGGTCCTTATCTTTTCAGGATCCACTGCGATCCCTTCTTTAGTGATGATATGCCCCAAATATTGTATCTTCTCTTTAAAGAATTCATATTTACTAAACTTAGCATATAATTGGTGTTCTCAGAGGGTTTGCAATACTAACCTGAGGTGCTCCTGATGCTCCTCCATAGTTCGAGAGTAAATCAATATATCGTCAATAAAGATCAGCACAAATTTATCCAAATACCGATGAAATACATTGTTCATCAGACACATAAAAGTGGTGGGGGCATTGGTCAACCCGAAGGGTAACACCACAAACTCATAGTGGCCATACCGAGTTCTAAAAGCTGTCTTAGCTATGTCTTCCTCTTTAATCCGGATTTGGTGATACCCTGATCACAAATCAATCTTTGAGAAAATTGTTGCTCCCTTCACCTAGTCGAATAGTTCATCAATACGGGGTAGAGGGTACTTGTTTTTTATTGTCAATTTGTTTAATTGACGGTAGTCCATACACATGTGGAGGGTCCCGTCCTTTTTCTTAACAAACAATACCAGGGCTCCCCAAGGGGACACACTGGGACAAATGTACTTTTTGTCCAACAGCTCTTGTAATTGCATTTTCAGCTCCGTCAATTCTGGTACGCTCATTCTGTAGGGTGCTCGGAGACTGGGGCTGCTCCTGGCACCAACTCGATGGTAAAGTCTATGTCTCTTTTGGGTGGCAGCCCGGGAATCTCTTCCGGAAACACATCGGCAAATTCTTGTATCACAGGAATATTCTCCATTGTGGCTGTTTTATCTTTCGAGTTGGCATAGCCCACTTGGACGGCATAAATCTGACATCCTTTCCTAATGCATTTGGCTAACTGTGAGGCGGTTATGGGCCGAATTTGCACTGGCCGCTTGATTCCCTGCATCTCTTGTTTTATTCCAAGCTCATCCTTATAACTGATAGTCTTGGTTTTACAATTAATTATGGACCAGTGTTTTTCTAACCAGTCCATACCAATCAATATATCATACGAGCCAAGGGGAAGCACATTTAAATATGTTGTAACTGACTGTCCTGCTATTTTTAAAGTGAAGTTTTTGACCTTAGCAATTACCCATCTTTTTGCTCCTGTTTCCAACTGAACTAGCCAAGGGTCCCTAAACTTAACAGGTTGCAACTTACAATACTCCACAATTCTAGGACTAATATAACTTAATGTTGCACCAGGGTCAATTAAAACAGTTACAACAAGGTCTAAGAGTTTACCTTCAAATTCCACCATGGTCGGCTGGTACTCCGCCTGGCGATCTTCCAAAGCGGCATTAATATTTGGCAGACTCCGTCCTACATCGCCAACAATTGAGGCTTCGTAGACTTGGGAAACATGTTCGGCTCCTTTTTGTTGGGGACATTTTTTCACGTAATGGGGTCCACCACAACCCCAACATTGCACTGGAGGCCTTGTTGTCCCTTCGTTGTCTATTTTTCCGGGTGGTTCATTGGTTCTGGACTCAATGGGGGGCTTTAATCGGAGTGAATTCTTTTGTGAGTTTCTGCTGATTTTCCCCTTGGCGAATCCTTTGTTACCACCACCATGATTACCTTTAGTACTTCCAGCCAACCTGCTGCCTTTCTTATCGACCCATTTCTTACCCAGGATTTCTCCCTTCTGCTTGCTCTGCTGGTAGCAAATTCGGTGTTTGCATATAGCCTCGTCCATCATCTTTGGGTTGTCAAATTCGATTCTTTCCCTCAATGGTAAACTGCTGACAAACCTCTGTACTTTAGCTTTCTCTTCCCGAATATAGGGCACATAACGGAGCAAATAAGTAAAACGAGTGATAAATTCGTCCATAGTTTGTTGCCCCAAACGCAGATCATGAAATTCCCTTGCCTTCTCATCATAGAAGCGCTCGGTCAGGTACCTTTCCTTAAAGTATCTTTGAAATTTCTCCCAAGTGATATTTTGTTTGCTTACTCCTTTTACCATCTTAACCTCTTCCCACCACAAGGTGGCCTTAAGGTTGTGATCGTATTCATATAGCTGGAAGTATTTGTTCATATTAATAAACCAAGCCTCAGCTGCTTCCTCCTGTTCTCCGTCAAAATGTGGTGGTTTGATTTTACGGAACTCCCCTTGCAACTCTATCTGTTGCCTTTTAGATGTCTGCTGTTCGGAAGCATTATCAGAGCGTTCCTCCTCCCTTTGTGTGGTGATTCTGTTCTTCTGACATTCTTTATTGCTCAGCACTGGGATTCGATGGCTACTGATTCTGTCTGTCGGATAGGCTTTTTATAATCCTCTCCTATTCCATAGTTAACCTTGCATTATCTTCCCGTAATCGAGCCATTTCATTTTTCAACTCTTGTACTGTCTCCAAAATTGCCAGGTTGGTATTGCGCGCCTCCTCTCCCAGCTGTACCCATAATTCGAGACTATTTCCAAGACCCATTGCAGGTCCCTGACCCGCCACGAACCTGCGTGACACACTGTCTGTTCTCCTCATATTGTCAGTCCTCTGTTTCCTATGCTTAACATACGACAAGTAACAGTGGAAAGGTCAACACAATATCTGTTTCTTTAATTACTCAATAGAGATGAAATAAGTTGTATGTACACAATCTGTTTGACAGTTTTCAATTCCCAGAGGCCACAGTTTTTGTAACTTGGCTCTGATACCACTTGTCACAACTCCATTTGCTATGTAAATAAACAATTTTTTTTTTAAGATATTATCGTAACCGTTGGGATTATAGTCCCGTACACCTATGGTTATTCACCTGGTGACACCAACTGGTTACCATGTTAACATGTGGCATTGGTTTTCATTTATATGCTGATGTACGAGTTTTAAATTTTTATTGAAATCTCTACTGGGTATCGTGCATGTTGTCCACGCGGCATCCAGTCAGGAGGTAACTTCCCTTTCTCCCCTCGCCATCACATGGCCTCCTTATCCGCTTCCGCGTGTAATTAATTTCTACCCAGCTCCGTTCTGTACGAGGCCGGCAGGCTGTCCAATCTCTCGTTTTGCATGGTATACCTCGCCTCATCTATGGTGGAGATCTTCCCTTGCCATCCAACGGTGGCAGTCTTTCGCGGGCTTTCAACCTAATCTATTGGTTGCTTTGGGTGGCGAAGTTCATTTGGTTAGGCAACTTTCTGTGCGGGCCTGCTCTGGTTCAGCTCATGCATTCAGCTCCAAAGAGCTAGACCTACAGACCCCGCTCAGAAGCTGGCGGATTTGTCACCAAACCCTCAGGTAATCTCATGAAACAGAGTCATGCTCGTTCTATTTTCTTTTGACTATGCGCTCCATCGTTTTGCTGAAGGAATTCTTGTTTTTTTTTTGCACATAGTTCATACAAACTGCAGGTTGGTTGTTATCAGAGGGCATTCCACAACATCAAGACGAGAGCTGTCTTACGTTGGTTGGAATTTCCTTTAGCGGTAAGTTTTCTTTTGACAAAGTGCGAGGGCAATTTCCTTTGAAATTTTACAGCAGCTCGCATTCCTTCCACAGTTATCTAACTTGTTTGCGTGGGTTGCTCTCATGCAGGCTGGGCGCCTATCCATCATACGGTGGCCTAGACTTGACTAAGGGAAAACCCTCCTTCAGCATGTCCAGAGGTCCAGGTATGGAAAAGCCTTCCGGTCGTGGCCTTGTCTGATTGTCTCGGAGGGTGGCCCTTCCAGTTTCTTCCATATTTTGATAAATAATGGAGCAGAGGGTGTTTGCATCCCCTCAAGGCTCCAGGTTTTCCATTGAAATGACTTATGTAATTTAATTTCTAGAGTTGGGCGTCCGACTACAGTTTCCACTGCTCGGACATTGTGGTTGTATAATCTTTAATACAAACTGTGCACATTTTGCTTCAGCACATTGAGGTTGTATAGTCTTTATTGTATACTGTGCACATTTTGCTTCGGCACATTGATACTCTTATCTGTTGGACTGTAATTATTATGTTGAACTGCTAATTTAATAGATAAATGGGTTCCTTGTTATATTTTTGCTTAAAGGAATTACCGCGCCACAACTAGTCTGTAATGGAAATGTAGTATCTTTTCTATAAATTCATGGTCTTTGCCAGCGTTTAATGATGTCAAGATTTTTGGTTTAGATTGCACATAAATGTTCAGTTCTATGGTGTTTTATACATTCGGCTTTGAGTTGGTTTGTTCCACATGCATGCATCTTTTCGTTAGAGAGGGTCCGAGCCCTGCTTCCCAACTACAGTCTTAAATTTCTTTCCCACTAGCTTTTGCATGCTACTAGGTCCTTGTCTTTGTTTAATTGTGGAAGTGTTAAACGCTGAAGGGTGGCGACCCTACCCAACCTATTCACCCATCCATGCTCAATACCCAGCTTTTCATTTTGGGTTCTTTCACCATTTAGAAATTACTTGTGGAGAGGACCTCCTGCCACGTCTATGTTGTGACTAGCCCTACCTTAATATAGGGGTAGTATTTCTGCGACACCCCACAAACTTGCATTAATATCTGCAATTTGGTTGGAGATATTTCATGGTTACTGCGTGCTCGCAGTAAGGCAAATGAAGGAATTTTTTACTTATATTTTTTAGGAAAAAGCTCAGTCCAATCATTACAAGCCAACTAAGAATATCTCTGGAATTTAACCAGTTCTGTACACTTTATATACTCGGGTCTATCTATGCATTGCACAGTACTCCTCAATTGGTTTATTAATGTTCCTGAGAGCAGTTAGTCTAATTTTCCATGTCTTCCTAAGGGTTTCATTTTTCTTTCATCCACTGTTGTATGAAACTGGTTAATACATTCGGTATGGTACCTCTCAATAAATTCACGCTGGCAACCCCTACCAAATACTGTTATGCCCGTACTACCATACAAGTTTTAGTTTCCAGCCTGAGGAAAAATTGTCTAACAGAGACGGTTAACTGTAAAGTTCTCTAACTAAGTTCCACCCTCTTCTTGGCAGCTTACTGCTGTTGTTACCCGGAAAACAGTTTATAAAGAGAACTACCTAACCCCACCATTTTTCCCTTTCTTTTGAGCATACTTACACAAATTCTAAAAAGAACTGCAACCCACAGAAATTAAACATTTTCTAGTTTCAAGCCAGAGTCTCATACCTGTGTCGCTTCCTGTAAGTGTACTTTCTTTTTCTTTTCCAAGATAGGGTCACCTCTGCTCATTGTAGCTAGTCATCCACCCGACCATGAGATTGTCTTTCGAGACCAATCTCCCCCCTAGCTTGCTCAAAGACTACAGTCTTTGCTAGTTGCACGCGCTCTGCACCCTTACCATCTGATCATCACCAGACGTGGTAAGCCCCTTCCCTTTTTCCTACTGCCTGTCCTCTACAGCACAGTCTTCTTTTTCCTCTTCCCCCTTTTTCCTGGAAACCATTCCACGGTTAGGGGGAAGGGCGGTTAGGGTTTTGCAACTGTTTATATATATATATATATATATATATATATATATATATATATATATATATATATATATATATATATATATATATATATATATATATATATATATATATATATATATATATATATATATATATATATATATATATATATATATATATATATATATATACATATATATATATATATATATACATATATATATATATATATTATATATACATATATATATATATATATATATATATATAAACTTCTCTCCTCAGAAGTTACATGATATCCCTGTTACTAGGAAATCATTTGTCATTTTCATTTTCTGAAAAAATATTAATTTATTCAACAGGTAATAATCAACATCCTTTAGTTTGTTTCTTCTTTTCATTTCTCATTTTCATTTTCTGAAAAAAAAAATATTAATTTATTCAACAGGTAATAATCAACATCCTTTAGTTTGTTTCTTCTTTTTTTTAATTGAGGTAAATAAAATATTTACAATAGTCTGGGGATATGACATTTAGTCTAGGTAATAGCTAAATGCCTCATAACATTCCATGCCTAGTCTGGCGATAGTTCATAATTCCTTGATTTCATATATACAATTTCTCGTTTCTGAATAGATTTTGAATGCTAAAGCTTTAATCTTGTGTAAGGTAACTAGTCCGCATGGAATCACTCGGGGAGTGTTGGATAGTTTTGTACTACCTGTGTTATCCTACATAGATCCAGAATCTGCTGGAAAGTGTGTAAACAACTAAGGTTTGCGACCTAGATACTTATTTTACTGTAATTAGCTAATTAAAGAAATTCTGGTGTTTACCTGTTTTTCATTTTGTACAAACAAATTACTAAACCTTGTAAGGGTTCTTTCTATTTTAAAGAAGAGACTTTACTTCCTTTGGGTAATTTGTTTTATCAGTCTTTTAAACTTAAAAATTCCTATGGAATGAAATCTTTTGTAAATTCTTTCAACTGAACTTACCCATTTATAATACATAATCATGTATGTTTTGACTGTATTTACTACTAAATTTGTTTCATCACTAGCTTTTCTTTCATGGATTTATATTGGTTGTCTTCCTTAATAATTACTGTGATTTTCATTCTAAGTAGTGAAGGTGTTTTAGTGTTTTTCTGTTTCTTGTTCATGTAATTACTATTCAGATAGCTTTGAAAAGAATTCTTTACTTCTATTGGAAGATACTTCACTGATATGATTTCCTTGATATTTACCGTGATTTTCATTTTTAGATAGCTAATTCTTTACTTCTATTAAAAGATACCTTACTGATATGATTTCTAGGATCAACTCACCAGGAAATTAACTCATTTAATAACTCTAAATCAATTAACAAATCAGAATAAGACTTTTAATAACTCTAAATCAATTAAAAAATCAGAATAAGACTTATTAATCTACAAAATTTTAAGCTTTAATCAGTGAATATCACTTATTTGATTTTGTAGCTCCCAACAGATTTTAACTTATCTGAGTTTGTTGCTTCCAGTTTTGGTCTATAGACCTTCACTTTGTTTTCCTCCCTACCGTGAGATTTACTATGCCAATAAATCTCCCCAGTGCTATCCTTTCTCTCCTTAGAGACTAAGTGTATATACCTTCACTTTTTTTTCCTCCCTACTGTAAGATTTACTATGCCAGTAAATCTCCCCCCTTGCGTCTGACTACAGTTTCCACTGCTCGGACACAGTGGTTGTATAGTCTTTAATACACACTGTGCACATTTTGCTTCAGCACATTGTGGTTGTTTAGTCTTTATTGCATACTGTGCACATTTTGCTTCGGCATAGTGATACTCTTATATGATGGACTGTAATTATTATGTTGAACTGCTAATTTAATAAATAAATGGGTTCCTTGTTATATTTTTGCTTAAAGGAATTGCCGCGCCGCAGCTAGTCTGTACAGGAAATGTAGTTTCTTTTCTATAAATTCATGGTCTTGCCAGTGTTTAATGATGTCAAGAATTTTGGTTTAGATTGCACATAAATGTACAGTTCTATGGTGTTTTATACATTCGACTTTGAGTTGGTTTGTTCCACATGCATGCGTCTTTTCGTTTGAGAGGGTCCGAGCCCTGCTTCCCAACTACAGTCTTAAATTTCTTTCCCACTAGCTTTTGCATGCTACTAGGTCCTTGTCTTTGTTTAATTGTGGAAGTGTTAAACGCTGAAGGGTGGCGACCCTACCCAACCTATTCACCCATCCATGCTCAATACCTAGCTTTTCGTTTTGGGTTCTTTCACCGTTTAGAGATTACTTGTGGAGCGGACCTCCTGCCGCGTCTATGTTGTGACTAGCCCTACCTTAATATAGGGGTAGTATTCCTGCGACACCCTACAGACTTGCATTAATCTCTGCAATTTGGTTGGTGATATTTCATGGTTGCTGCATGCTCGCAGTAAGGCAAACGATGGCATTTTCTACTTATATTTTTTTAGGAAAAAGCTCAGTCCAAACATTACAAGCCAACTAAGAATATCTCTGGAATTTAACCAGTTCTGTACACTTTATATACTCGGGTCTGTCTATGCATTGCACAGTACTCCTCAATTGGTTTATTAATGTTCCTGAGAGCAATTAGTCTAATTTTCCATGTCTTCCTAAGGGTTTCATTTTTCTTTCATCCACTGTTGTATGAAACTGGTTAATACATTCGGTATGGTACCTCTCAATAAATTCACACTGGCAACCCCTACCAAATACAGTTATGCCCGTACCACCATACAAGTTTTAGTTTCCAGTCAGAGGGAAAGTCTAACAAAGACGGTTAATTGTAAAGTTCTCTAACTAAGTTCCACCCTCTTCTTGGCAGCTTACTGCTGCTGTTACCCGGAAAACAGTTTATAAAGAGAACTACCTAACCTCACCATTTTTCCCTTTCTTTTGAGTATACTTACACAAATTCTAAAAAGAACTGCAACCCACAGAAATTAAACATTTTCTAGTTTCAAGCCAGAGTCTCATACCTGTGTCGCTTCCTGTAAGTGTACTTTCTTTTTCTTTTCCGAGATAGGGTCACCTCTGCTCATTGCAGCTAGTCATCCACCCGACCATGAGATTGTCTTTCGAGACCAATCTCCCCCCTAGCTTGCTCAAAGACTACAGTCTTTGCTAGTTGCACGCGCTCTGCACCCTTACCATCTGATCATCACCAGACGTGGTAAGCCCCCTTCCCTTTTTCCTACTGCCTGTCCTCTACAGCACAGTCTTATTTTCCTCTTCCCCCTTTTTCCTGGAAACCATTCCATGGTTAGGGGGAAGGGCGGTAGGTTTTGCAACTGTTTATATATATATATATATATATATATATATATATTAACTTCTCTCCTCAAAAGTTACATGATATCCCTGTTACTAGGAAATCATTTCTCATTTTCATTTTCTGAAAAAAATATTAATTTATTCAACAGGTAATAATCAACATCCTTTAGTTTGTTTCTTCTTTTTTTTTAATTGAGGTAAATAAAATATTTACAATAGTATGGGGATATGACATTTAACGCCTCATAACATTCCATGCCTAGTCTGGCAATAGTTCATAATTCCTTGATTTCGTATATACAATTTCTTGTTTCTGAATAGAGTTTGAATGCTAAAGCTTTAATCTTGTGTAAGGTAACTAGTCCGCATGGAATCACTCGGGGAGTGTTGGATAGTTTCATACTACCTGTGTTATCCTACATAGATCCAGAATCTGCTAGAAACTGTGTAAACAACTAAGGTTTGCCACCTAGATACTTATTTTAGTGTAATTAGCTAATTAGAGAAATTCTGGTGTTTACCTGTTTTTCATTTTGTACAAACAAATTACTAAACCTTGTAAGGGTTCTTTCTATTTTAAAGAAGAGACTTTACTTCCTTTGGGTAATTTGTTTTATCAGTCTTTTAAACTTAAAAATTCCTATGGAATGAAATCTTTTGTAAATTCTTTCAACTGAACTTACCCATTTATAATACATAATCATGTATGCTTTGACTGTATTTACTACTGAATTTGTTTCATTACTAGCTTTTCTTTCATGGATTTATATTGGTTGTCTTCCTTAATAATTACTGTGATTTTCATTCTAAGTAGTGAAGGTGTTTTAGTGTTTTTCTGTTTCTTGTTCATGTAATTACTATTCAGATAGCTTTGAAAAGAATTCTTTACTAGGAAATTAACTCATTTAATAACTCTAAATCAATTAAAAAATCATAATAAGACTTTTAATAACTCTAAATCAATTAAAAAATCATAATAAGACTTTTAATAACTCTAAATCAATTAAAAAATCAGAATAAGACTTATTAATCTACAAAATTTTAAGCTTTAATCAGTGAATATAACTTATTTGATGTAATGACCCCGTAAAAGCTAGTAATTAGGAAGTTACCATGGTAAGAAATTAGTGTGAACTACTAATTACTTTTTGTTAAAAGATATTTATTTTTTATAAATGAAAGATATTTTTTTGGTGTGCAAATGCTGGCAGTCTCCTAAGGGAGGATTTGGAAAAAGAAACAGTTATGATAACTGAAAAAGAAACTAACCCTCATCCAGGAAAGGTCCTGGGAGGGAAAATCCCTGGTCTGTTGTGACAGAGAGGGAGAGGAAAATCTGTGAGAAAGAAAGAAAGAAAGGGTTAAGTCTGGTGAGGACCAGATAACCCTAGCACAAACTGTGCAAGTGTCTTGTTGAGGGCTGCAGGCCTGCAGGACAGCTCGGGGGGAGAATCCAAGTTATCACTGGATCTCATGGTTGGGTGGATAAGAGCAAACCTACAAGTTGCAGGTGAAATTCTGGAGCATTGAAACTCAGGTGTCTGACAGAACAGGTATGGCTGTTACCAAACTTGGCTTTCTATATTCTGTATACTGGTAGATGAAAGAAAGTACAGTGAAGCTTCAGTTTTCTGAATGATGCTTAAATACTTAGTTAATGGAAGTCTTACATACAGCTCTGTGAGTCTATAATGTTATCTGCTTGAATTTGTTAAATGATGAACTAAATGTCATAGCAATGCACGATAACGAAATACAATATATATTAGCTGAAATGAAAGTTGTAAACACAACATAAGCTACAGGTCGAATCAATAGGTGATGACTGTAGACGATGCATAACTATCAACAGACAGATAAGTATATTAAACTGTGTATACAAAACATAAGTTATAGACCGATATCGGGAGGCTGTAAGATTATGTGCAATCTACAGACAGAGCCGATACGGGAACGCAGTTAATGCATGCGCCATAAGAATGGAAATACTTTAGCTGTGAGAAAACCCAAGACAAAATAAACGGCATGAATCGCTACATGACTATCTGTAGTCGTATGAGGAGCTTCATAAAAGTTCTTAATAGCTTAACAGTGAACACAGTGATAATACAAGAATGGTTCGTTGGAAAACAACCATGCGAATCTATAACTGAAAGAACGGAACAGTATATATATATATATATCAAATGACTGTGTATTCACGAAACATAGAAGACAAGATGTGTCGCGTATAATAAGAAAATCCATTGCAGAGATAACTCATCGAAACACAGCACTTAGGGTTTCAATCTACAACACATGTAAACCGGATAGATGTTGATAAACATTGATATCTGCAATAACATATAAATTAACAACATGTGAGACGCTTAAAGCCCAGAACGCTGTGACAGCGGTCATCCAACCTCCGTCTCAGGTACGAGAGGGCTGTGTAAACAAGAAGACTGTGTAAACAGAGGGTTTCATTATCACAACTCTATGAGTATTATTAAACCCTCGAGGGGTTAAACCAGTTATTAAAAGGCCACGGCCGTAATTTAATAAACAAAAACTTATCAAAAGACCACGGCTGTTACTTAATAAACAAAAACCCCAAACGAATCTGGAGAATGGATTCATATAAAGCACAGACAAATGAATGCTCGACATAACCAAGATAAATGTAAATACGCTCGTGCGTTCAAAGAAAACAATTCATTTATACATATATTCCATGTCCTGAAAAGAGAACCCCGCAGGGTATGACAACAGACAGTTCATAATTTAACCTGAGAGCCGAGGATAAATCCTGGTCTCGGTAAACATTCAACAAATCCATGGCGAGTATATAACATCAGAAGAGATAGTAACAGTCTCTGTCTTAAACCAAGTCCGGCCAAGGTTGCCGTGAACTTCTAAAGAAGATTTACAAACTAAACGAAAATCAAATATATGTATATCAACATTTCAGAACCACATTAGGCACGGCTCCGCCATGAGGAGGCTTGCCGCTCACCCTAACCCGGTTTGACAAAAGAGGGTTAAACCTGAGACAACGGGTGGAAGTTGTCAGGAGGAAAACCCCAGGTCGAAGGAATGAATCTTCATATAAACCTTAACTCCAAATGCACAATGAATCTACCAAACCCTCGTTAGGGAAAATACCTGGTAAGTGCCGGATTCCTTGAATGCCTGGCGTGGAATGGAGGCCAAGAAGCCGGTGCCTGCACAACCAAAACTGGAAGTTAGAATGATACAACCAGAACCTTAACCTGTGGAAAAGACGATACAAGTAAAGAAAATGAGCCATGTGTAATAGCTGAGGCTCGGCGGTGTTACCAGGGTTGACTGAAACGAACCAGCACTGAGAGCAGCAATGACCCGCGGAGCAGAAGTGAGCACCACCAACCGAACAGGTGCAAATGAACCCGAGTCTTGCGGTCCAAGACTTTTATAAACCCCTTAAACCCTGAAGTCATTGTAAACCCTTAGATCAACTGGGCAGATCCTCACCGTTCGCTCGGATGGGAGTTGGCGCGCTTCAGCAGCGTTCCCTCCAAAGCAATCACATGGGTCAAGTACGAAGACAGCCACCTGGCCAGGGTAGCTGAGACATTAATAGTTCTTCACACCTGGCGCTTGGGTGGAAGTATGGCCAAACAAATGTAACACACAGGCCTTATAAAAATATCACAATGCCGTGGATATGTATCATACGGGATCACATATAGTCAAAAGACCTAACACATGTTATAACCCTGTTGCATGTCGGAAACGAGAATTGAACCACTGTTGTATTATAAGCTTTATACATATATTGAACAGTCATCGTGTCATTAAGCGTTATATGTATATATAAAGGGCTAAGGGCTAGCATTACAATTAATTTTTTTTTTACCGTGGTATATTCCCATGGGGATGTGACATTTGATTTTGTAGCTCCCAACATATTTTAACTTATTTGATTTTGTTTCTTCCAGTTTTGGTCTATAGACCTTCACTTTGTTTTCCTCCCTACTGTGAGATTTACTATGCCAATAAATCTCCCCCCGTGCTATCCCTAAACCAGGGAATTCTTTCTCTCCTTCGAGACTAAGTGTATATACCTTCACTTTTTTTTCCTCCCTACTGTAAGATTTACTATGCCAGTAAATCTCCCCCCTTGCTATCCCTAAACCAGGGAATTCTTAACCAGACATAGCTAACACAACTGCCTGACCTCTTAGCACAATGTTTCCTCTTGTTGATCTCAGATACCCCTATCATCTTGATCTTTTTGCTTTCAAATACTTTCCAAGATTTAGTTTTCTTTCTTGGAACAGGTAACTGCTTCTTTTAACCAATTAATCAAAAGAAACATCATTTACTAATAACTGCAAAATTCCTTCTCATAACTTAATTTAAGAACAATTTATAATTTAAAGAAAAGTAATAGTTTGTTTAGTTGCAGTAAAAAATAAATATTTACATTAACGGGGATGTTACAGGTAGTTTCTTGATTTTCCCTCCATCTAAGTTCAACTACTTTAACAGAATTCACTTTAGTAAAAAAAATTCCAATGTCTTTTGAACCAAAAGTGTATTCGTGACCAAAAGGTAGTTTCTTGATTTTCCCTCCATCAAAGTTCAACCACTTTAACAAAATTGACTTTAGTAAAAAAAAATTCCAATATCTTTTAAACAAAAAGTGTATTCCTGACCAAAAGGTAGTTTTTTTATTTTCCCTCCATCTAAGTTCAACCACTTTAACATAATTCACTTTAGTAAAAAGTATTCAATAAAATTTTATTCACGATAACCTAAATATATAGGTAACATTAAATACTTTGTTGGATAGTCTTAAATGTGGATTAATAATATGAATGCACAATAAAATTTAAATCCAAAAATACAAATTTGTGCTTACAAAATATTTAATAATAAGTAAAAGATAAAATAATAATAATCAAGGTATATTTATAAGTATATTTTAAAATAAGTTTTTTATAATTTTAATTTACTTTTCATTAATTATTAAGCGTAGAGATTTAATTATAAAATAAGTGGTAGAAATTTTATTATAAAATATATTGAAATATTCATAATAATATATATATATAGAAATTAATTTAATTGAAAAAATAATCATATCAACATATCTAATATTACATATATAATATTGATAAATCATAATAATCATCCCTAATATTATCACATAAACTATTTAATTATTAAAAATTTACTTAATTAAAAAATTATGTGATAATAATTTATTTATTTTTTATGATATTTTTTAAATTAGGCAATAACAACTTGTATAGTAAAATAAAACTTTTAATACTTATCAGACTGAGAGTGCCAGAAACAATAACATATTTATATTCAACCATCAAAATATCATCTAAAATATCAATAAAAAAATATTTCTCGTCAATATAACCATTTTTTTTAGGTTGAACATGTTTATTTTAGTAAAAAGAAAATTATAAACCAAACCACACCAAATTAACATTAACATAGTGAATGATAGCGTGCCGTTATTCCATTCTCCGAGTATCAAAACAGAATTTTTGAAGTATCTTTTACAAATAGTTGTTACAGTTTCAAGTACACACTGAATAGGGATAAAATGACAATGTCACGACTTGGAAGAGATGCAAGTTCTTGCACCGTTTTTCATTCTTGGACCGTATTATTCTCGTTGCTGTAAAATCCCATACCAATCTCAGCAGATGGTCTGAGTGAGAACAATGTATTTACTTACAGGTCTGGATAGCGAATTCGATTTCTCTAACCGTAAACAGATACAACTCTTACACTCTATGGCTCTAACATGTATTAATTAATATATGTTATATAATAAAAAAAAATATTTATGTTTACTGGGTCGTGAATAGATTGTAATTAAGTATTTTGTTAAAGCACTTTTTGATGTAAAATTATTGATTTAATTCTATCACTTTTCAATTCTATTACTTTTTGATTCTGGTTCAATTCCATCACTCTTTGATGTAAAATCCCTAGTTCAATTACCCATCCTAATCGGAATGATAAATTTCAATTCCCCATCCTAATCAGAATGATAAATTAAACATGATAAAAATATAATTCCTCCAAATTAAAAAATAAATAAAAACAAAATTTTAAGTCTTTAATTTTTTTTAATTATTAATTTAACCATAAAAATTTAATTATAAAAATAAAAAATAAAAATATTTTAGTTTTGATTGATTATATATATAATTATATAATTTTAACCTTTTTTTTTTTTTTTTTCATTACGTTTAAAAAAAACTTTTAATACACCACTATAACTTCAAATTGTGATGTGTGGGTTGGGGTGTGTAAAGTAAATTGTGATGTGTGGGTTGGGGTGTGTAAAGTAAATGTTCATGTCATGTATAGTGGGATAAGGGTTGTGCTTTACTTTTATAGGTGTTAGATGGTTTTATCTATAGGTTTTAAACTCTATCCGCATTATTGCACTGTCATTGACATTTTCTTTCGAAGCGATCATTGTTTTCACTTTTTCGTAGGTTTAAATTGGGTGATAATTTTTTTTAGTGAATTGTGAATTTTTATGGTTTAAAATATAAAATAAGTATTCACAATAATTGTTTGGAAGTTTAGTTATTTTGATAATTGTTAGGATGTTTGGATGTTTAGATTGTTTTTTAATTAAACTGTGTTATGTAAAATATTTATATATATATTATTAATTTTTATGAAATTATAACTAAATAAATTTCAATTATTTTATTAATTTTCATTAATTTTGTTATTTATTAATTGGTAAACAAATTTTTATATCACTTTACAAACGATTTTTTATAGACATCTCCATACTGTTGATTTTCATTATTTTTAGTAAAAAAAAAAATTAATAAATTTTTATAAAAAATTCCATTACTTTATTAAATTTTATTACTTTCTTGTCTGTTTGGAGTAGCTCAATTGACAATAATGGTGGAAATGAAGTCTCACTGAACCAAAAGTCTTGGGTTCAAATCTTGTGCTATCCCCCAATCAAAATGAGAAGTTATAAATGATAAAGATGTTGTCCTACCCAGTGACAAAAAAATTCATTATTTTTTTAATAAAAAATAAAATAAAATTTTCCACTAATTTGTTAAATTTCATTATTCTTCTAATAAATAAATAAATAAAATCCCGTACTTCAGTAATTTCTATTATCTGGGTTAGCCATCACTTGAAAAAATTCCTTGACATATTTGGTGGTTGTCAATAATAGCCATAAACACTTAATAATTTTGATAATTATAATGTAAATATGTTATAAAATTATTGTTTTTAAAAATAAATTAAAATATTTATTTTTATATTAATTTTTAAATATATTTAAAAATATATATATTTTTATCATATTGATTTGTCTTTTACATTTCTTAAAATAATTTTTATTTGGTATTTGACATATATAATAAAAAATAATTATATGTCTTTTATATTAGAAGTTTCTTGACCAATAATTACAGAAATCTGATCATGATACCTACCATGTGATTGTGATGTGACGTGTGTATAACCTTTTCTTTGTCGTTTAGGGGCGTGTAAAGCAGATGCTTATGTGATGTGCCGTGCCGTGGGATGAGAAACGTGATGTGGGTATAACCTTTTCTTTGTCGTTTAGGGGCGTGTAGAGCAATCCCAGAGGAAACGTGATGTGGGTATAACCTTTTCTTTATCGTTTAGGGGCGTGTAGAGCAATCCCAGAGAACAGCGCATCAACAGGGTCCACTACATGTTTTCACCACTACTTTTTACTCTCCACTTGGTCTTTTTTATAAATTGCTTTTCAGCTTTTTTGATTCTCCATTGTCTCTGTTGCTGTCTCTTGGCTTTGCAGGATCATTTACCCGTAGAGATTCCATCATACCCCTTCCCAATCTACTAGACTCTGTGCAAAGATGATGCCACAATGATTAGTCTATCTCTCATGGTTGAAACCGCTCTTATTTTGTTTATTTGAGTCAAATTCATTCTTTAATGCTCTACTCTCCCTATTTTGTTTATTTGAATCAAATCAGACTTTTGGGTATTGTATTAGGCTCGGATTTTTTTTTTTTGTTTTTTGCCATAATATGTTTATATTGTAATTTTAGAGTATAGTCATTTCTGAAATGCAATGGAGGCAGTTGAAGATATGGCATGGAATTCGCTATGGTATGACAATTTTTCTTAATCCATTATATATATATATATTTCTGTATTGATTTAAAGAAAATTCTAAAATATACCTTAAAAGAAAAAAATTGAATAGTTAATTTTATTTTATATATCTATATATATATATATATATATATTCTTTCCATACTGATTTAAGGAAAACCCTGAATTATTTATATATTAGATAGTAATTTTTATGAATAAGTAGAAGTAAAATATTTTGTTGAATAGCTTCTATTCCCTAGCAAGAATGACAGTTGTTATTTCAATTTTCCTAAATTACAGTAAAGAATATTTGGCAATGCCAAGAAATGAAAACATCAATCATATTTTGAAAACAAAATATCTAACAACACAGAAAAATGAGATCACCAATCTATGCAATCTTGTATATGTAATTTTAGATTAGTTTATTTTCTAAATAGTTATTTTAAAGGGCATTGGTTTCATTAATTATATATATATATATATATATATATATATATATATATGGGGGTTTGATATATAAATTTAGACATTTTGTATTACAAGTATTAAATTTGAAACTTAGGATATACAAATTTGAAGGGTTTTTAGGGAAAACCCTATAGAGATAAGGATATAGATTGAGTTTTAAATGAGTTTGTGTCAATGTGTGACTTTAGTTATCTTTGTATTTATATCTTAAAAAAATTGTTATATATGTCTCTATATCTTAAAAAAAAAGTGTTATATATGTCTATAAGCATCAAAATCTATGTTTGATATGTTTTTCAACACATTGTAAATTCTAAGTATACAACTTTTAGCTGAGAAACTTACAAAGATTCATGTCAAACTGGGGCTTAAATAGCTATTTGTTGATGTTAGAGTGTGATACTTCATGTTTCTTGTATTCATATGACATATATTATTTTTGTTAAAACAGTCAACAAATTGTTTACCAATACAATATGCAATAGATCTATAAAAACATGTTGAAAAATAACATAAAACAATTCACAACCAAAATTAACAATAGATTGAAGTGGAAAACCCTACATGAAAAACCATGGGGAAAGATCTGTAACTTCTCTATTACTTCATGTTTCTTGTATTCATATGACATATATTATTCTACAGGTCCGACTGAAAGTTGATGATCAAATATTTATTTTTGTTAAAATAGTCAACACTATATGCAATAGTTATGTAAAAGCATGTTGAAAAATAACATAAAACAATTCACAACCAAAATTAACAATAGTTTTAAGTGGAAAACCCTACATGAGAAACCATGGGGAAACATCTGTAACTTCTCTATTAAATATAAATTTACAACCATTTGCTCAGCTCCAATCTTATTGCCTTCTCACTGCACACACTAATGTCTTACCAATATTACATATAAATAATCTCTCATCCAATAATCTAGACATATAAATAATCTCTCATCCAATAATCTAGATAAATATTATTGCCACAATACCATGTGCTATGAAAACCATGGGTCCAAAACCATGGCTCTTCTAGAAGTTTCAAGAAATCATAATATTACATTATGCTTTTGTTTTATTTATTTGGTCTCACACACAACAAACTTCCACTTGAGACCAAATAAATTTCTCTCTCTTTGTTACAGATCTTTCCCAAGCCTCCTTTATCATCTTTGCAATAGGCCAACCAAGGTTCTACAAATATCATGCTTATCCCTTGGAAAAATCTTTGTTAACACATCAGTTGGATTGTCCTTTGTGTGAATCCAAACATATCTAACATCAATGGGCTTTATCTTGTAGTGAAAAGTAGGGTTTTTCGCAAGATGGACTGTAATTTGGCTATCACAATTCAATACATACTTCTCTTGTTGCATCCCTAGTTCCTCTGAGAAATTCTTCATCCAAATCATTTCCTTCCATGCATCGGTTGCTTCCATATACTCAACTTCTATGGTAGAAAGAGTCACTACCTTTAGCAGTCTAGATACCCATGATATTGCATCCCCTGCAAAAGTATAAATGTAACATGTTGTAGATCTTCTAGAATCCATGTCCCCTGTGAAATCAACATCTATAAATCCTTCCAACAAGGTATTAGTACCTCAAAAGCACAAGAAATAGTCAATTTATCCTTTAATATATCTTAAAATCCACTTAACTACATTCTAATGTTCCTTGTCTGGGTTTGCAAGAAACCACTTACTACTCCCATTGAATGGGCAATGTCAGGGCGAGTGCATACCATAGCATACATAAGACTTCCTATTGTAGAAGAATATGTAATATTGGAAATTTCTTCTTTTTCTTTAGTAGTAGTGGGGAATTGTTTAGATGTTAATTTGAAATGAGAAGCAAGTGGTGTACCTATATAAGTTTGCATCAGCCATATTGAATTTTTCCAATACTTTTCCAAGATATTGTTGTTGTGATAGCCATAACTTCTTCCTTTTTCTATCACGTATAATTTTCATCCCCAAAATCTTCCTTGTTAGTCCTAAATTCTTCATTGCAAAGGCCTTGTTTAATTCTTCTTTTAACCTATTAATCGTGATATCATCTTTCCCAACAATCAACATGTCATCAACATATACTAATAAGATAATGAAATTGCATCTTTCATCTCTTTTAATGTATACAAAATGATCTTCATTTAGCCTTTTAAAATTATGATCGAGCATAAAATAGTCAAATTTCTTATACCATTGACGAGGGGCTTGTTTCATCCCATAGAGGCTCTTCTTCAACCTACAAACCAATTTTTCTTTATTTTTGCAATGAATCCTTCTGGTTGCTCCATATATATATATATGTGTGTGTGTGTGTAGATATATTCTTCTAAATCTCCATGTAGGAAAGTTGTCTTGACATCTAATTGCTCCAAATCTAAATCTAGAGTAGCTACAAGGCCAAGTAATACTCATATTGATGACATTTTAACAAATGTAGAGAATTGTTTTGTGAAATCAATACCTTGTTCTTGCCCAAAACCTTTAACCACTAGCCTTGCTTTAAATATTTGTTAATTTTCCTTTCCTTCATGTTTTATTTGATACACCCACTTGTTCTTTAAAACATTTCCTCCTTTTGGCCTTTCAACTAAATCCCACGTCTTATTATCATGTAGGGATTTTAGCTCTTCCTGCATAGTTTTTTTTTTTCCATTTGATGTTATTTTGTCCTTCACATGTTTCCTGAAAACAAGCAGGTTCACTTTCATCAATCAATAAAATATATTATGAGGGAGAATACCATTGCAAAGGCCTATGTGCCCTACCAGATTTGTGAATTGATGAGTTTTGTGGTGGACTTTCTGCCAATGGTTGCTAGTTTTGTTGTTCTTCGTGTTATTCTCCTTGTTGTTCCTCACTTTCATTTTGTTGCAATGACTACTCATTATCTCTTGATGAGTCTTCTTGTAATGATGGTCGATTTTCCTATTTCTCTGGAATTTCAACAGTTTATTTCTCCTCCACATCTTTGTCATTAGTTTTAAACATTTTTTCTCCATTAAAATTAACATCCCTGCTTCTAGTAGCTCTCTTTTTCAAAGGATCCCATAACTGGTAACCTAACTCATTACCAGGATATGTCAATAAAATGCATTTTAATGACTTTTCAACCAACTCAGATCTTTAGGAATATGCACATATCCTTCACAACCAAATATTTTCAAATGAGCATAACATAAATCTTTACCAATCCATACCTTTTTCAGGAATTCCACCATCCAATGAAGTTGTGGGAGACCGATTTATTAAGTTGCAAGTTTTTCAGATAACCTTTGCCCAAAAGTATTTAAGCAAACCATAATTTGAAAGCATACTTCTCACCTTCTCCATTATTTTCCAATTCATTCTCTCGGTTGTTCCATTTTGTTGTGGAGTGTGAGGAACTGTTTTTACATGCTTTATGTCATGTCTACTACAATATTATTTGAATGCATTGAAGCAATATTCCCCATCATTATATGTTCTAGTACATCTCAATAACTTATTAGTTTCTCTTTCAATAGCCAAGTGAAATTTATGAAAAATGTCTAAAACTTGATCCTTGCTTTTAATAGGGAAAGCCCACATCTTTTTTGAGGCATCATCAATAAAAGTAACAAAATAAGCAACTCCTCCTAGTGATTTTATATTGATTGGACCACAAACATTAGAATATACTGGATAAAATATTTGTGTATCTCTTTTATGACCATCTCTCATAAATGACACCCTCTTTTATCTACCCATAATATAATGTTCACAAAATTTAATTATGTACCTTTTATCCCAGGAAAAAGGTTTTGCTCAACAAGGATTTTCAGTCCTCTTTCATTCATGTGCCCAGCCTTAAATGTGTCATAAATATGTTGTAGATTCCCCCTTAGCAACACCAATATTAGAATTTCATATTTTTGACTTTAATGTGTAGAGAGTGCCAATTTTTTGTACCTTTGCAACAACTAGTGAGCCCTTCACAATCTTCCAACCTCCTTTGTCAAACACTGTGAGGTAGCCTTCATCATCTAACTTCCCAACTGAAATCAAATTCATTATGGTACATAGCTAACATGTTTAAGCAATAAACTACAACCATCTCTTGCCTTTATTAGTACATCCCCTACCCCTTCGATGCTACAAAGACTTTTATTACCCAAGCAAACCTTTCCCATATTTCAAGATTTATAAGAAATAAAACTTTCTTTACTTGGGGTAGCATGGTAGGAGGCTCCAGAATCTAAAATCTAGTCACTATCATGACAAGAATTATAAGACATGCATCTTCATAAGAAACCGTAATTAATACCTCACCATCTGATGCAATAGCAATAATTTCTTCATTGTTGTTGTTGTTGGTTGCCTTTTGCTCATTTTTTTATCCTTTTAACACCTTGCAAATTTTTTTTGATATGGCAAGGTTTTCCACAATGGTAGTAGGTTATTCTGCCTTGCCTAGACTTTGATCTACCTCTAGATATGGAACGCCATGATTTCCTTCTATATGGTTGTCTTCCGCGGTCACCAATTGTTAATGCCTCAATATTTGGCATTTCCTCCTCCATATATTTCTTACGCATTTCTTCATTTAATAAACTGTTAGAAACATACTCAAAACACAATTTACCTTTTGGTTTCGAATTACTTATTTGTGACAATCAAGTTTTTCCAACTATGTGGCATTGAGCTCAAGAGTAACAAGGCTTGGATCTCATCATCAAATACAATTTTCAGTGAAGTGAGCTGATTTAATATTATAAGCAACTCATTTAAATGTTCCACTACTAGTCTCCCTTCCTTCATTTTGATATTAAATAATATCTTCATTAAAAATAATTTGTTTATTGTTGTATCTTGTTCATATAAATCATGAAGCTTTTTCCATAATTATTCAATTGTTTTCTCTTGAGAAACATTGAAATATACCTTAATATTATAAGAAACTCATTTAATTGTTCCACTACTAGACTCCCTTCCTTCATTTTGATATTAAACAATCTCTTCATTAAAAATAATTTGTTGATTGTTGTATCTTGTTCATATAAATCATGAAGCTTTTTCCATAATTATTCAATTGTTTTCTCTTGAGAAACATTGAAATATACCTTAATATTATAAGCAACTCATATAAATGTTCCACTACTAGACTCCCTTCCTTCATTTTGATATTAAACAATCTCTTCATTAAAAATAATTTGTTGATTGGTGTATCTTGTTCATATAAATCATGAAGCTTTTTCCATAATTATTCAATTGTTTTCTCTTGAGAAACATTGAAATATACCATGTCTGTCAAATATTGTCGAATAGTGGAAACTGTTTTTCGATCTATCTTCTCCCATTCTTCATCAATCATGAATGAGGGTTTCTTTGATTTACCCTCAATCACGTGGTGCAAAACTTTCAATGTCTATATATCTTCCATTTTCGATCTCCATATTGTGAAATTCACCCTAGTAAGTTTTTAAATAAACTTTCAATGTCTATATATCTTCCATTTTCGATCTCCATATTGTGAAATTCACCCCAGTAAGTTTTTAAATACTTATGAGTGATTCCACTTGAGCCGTTTGTAAATAAATCCTACACAAATCGAATCTCTAACAAGAACTTTGCTCTAATACCACTTGTTAAAACAATCAACAAATTAATCTATAAAATAAATTTTAGATTGTTGATAATGCAATAGATCTGTAAAAGCATGTTAATTTAAAACCCAAATCTAAAAAATAATATAAAAACAATTCATACAACTAAAACCCAAAAGAAAAACCATAGGGAAATATTTGTAACTTCTCTATTAAATAAAAATTGTTCTTGCCTTATCACCCCACACACATAATGTCTAACCAATATTACATATAAATATTCTCTCATCGAATAATCTAGAGAAACATTATTGGCACAATACCATGTGCTATGAAAACCATCCAAAACCACTGCTCTAGATTTCTTCAAGAAGTCATAATATTACATTATGCTTTTGTTTTATTTATTTGGTCTCACATATAACACTTTTAGCTTCAAAAATTGGTGGAGTTGCAACCAGACTTGTTCAATTGAAACTCTTTTATGTATTTGCATTATGACATTTACACAACCATTTAAAAGAAAAAATGTTGTTTATGTTTGTTTTCATAAAATATAACATAGGATAGAGGTGGGATTGCGTAGGTTTGTTGATACAGTTGTAGAGGATAGCGATAGAAGTGTATAATGCAAGCACCAAGTTTGGATGTAAGAGATGGTTTCAGATCTTTTGGAAGTAAAACCCTATACCAGATTTCTAAAATATGATCCCATAACAAAGAAGACTATTTTTACTCGATATTCTTGGGTTTGCAAATGGAGTTGCTTTTTCATTGAAGGAAGATTACAAGCTCATATGTGAGACATGCAAGTAAGTAGATAGTATATGTACTATGTACATTAGCTTAGCATTAATTCATCTTATACAACACAAATTAGATCAAACACTATAAAAAAAATATTCTTCCTTTTTTTTTATCATCAAACAATTGCTTCTGTCTCTACTCAATTATGTAAAAATATAGATATAAAAGTTAGATTGTTTTGTGTTCCAATAAATAATTGGATAATATAATGCTTAGATTCATATGCCTAAAACATTGGATCAAAAGGATAAGCTTGTAAGCACAAAAATCTTCATAAAGAATTTGCATATAGGTCTTTACAAAAATTAATTATGTCACAATCCATATATCTTTTGCCTAAACGATTCACTGAAAGGGAACTCAAACTTTTCCTAAGAAAAAGAGAATTCAAATTTTCACACATCTTATTTGAATTAATTGATTATATATATGAGATTAGAATCATGTAAATAAGGAAATTAAAATTAACATACTAATTCTATTTTACATGATTCTTTTATCATAGTTAGCATTTACATATATAAATGTTCAATGATAAAGAAAACTTCATTGAGTTCAACATCATATTTTGTAAACTTCCATAAATATTTGGACAACATGTTGATCTCTTTTTTGTGTGAAATGTTGAATTTTAGTAGAAAATAATTGCTCTTACTTTATAAACAAGTGTGCAACCATTAGCCCTAATAACTCCAAAGACCCGATGTCATAATTGTTATAATATATATAGATCCTATGACCATTAACTCATGATCTTATTAAAACTTAATGTTGCTAATGGTTGATTTCAAGGTTAATGGTTGCATACTTGTTTATAAGATGACATATTTTATTCTAAAATCAATGAGTATCATTCTTTATTTAAGACAACCCCAATCATTCTTTTGATTTGTTTTAATTTTAAAATTATAACAAGATTGTCAAAGTAGACTTCATTGCATGGTCTATGCTATAAGGGGACTGTGTATAATATTTTTGAACAAGTCTTACAATAAAGTACTTTTAATATTTCACAATTCATTTTAATTTTAATTTGATTTCTAATTTGGTTATTGAGAAATTTTGATATAAAAAATAGAAAATATATTACTATTATTAATTATAAAAGAATAATTAGATTCATGATTCAATAATTCATTTGTGTTATGGCCATTTTGGTTTTTTTCTTATGATAAATATGTGAAAAACTTTAATACGATGGAAATTTATTAAGGGCAATTTTATTGGTAAAGGGTTAATTGATTATCAAAACATCACTCTTCAAGTGCAAAATTTTAAATATAATGTTTTTTTACAAGAAGTAAAAAAAACAAAAAACAAAAACAAAGCAAAACAAAAAACAAAAAAAACAAACATTTGACGGAAAAAGAGGAACCCAAATTCCAACTCTAACCAAGCCTAAGCTAAATAATCACAAGGGACTTACTTTTATAACTTAGATGGCAAGCTAATTGTCAAGAACTTTTTTTCAGGAGTATTGTAATATTTAAGAACTTTTTCTTAGGAGTATTGTAATATTTAAGAACTTTTTCTTAGGAGTATTGTAATATTTAAGAACTTTTTCTTAGGAGTATTGTAATATTTAATGTCGTTGTCGTTGTTTTTCTTTTTATAATCAAATTTAGTCATAAAATTTTTCAATTTTTATTGCTTTTAATGGATTTAGTGTCTTAAATTTTTTAGAATGATTGTATAGATTACCATAGTGAAACTTCTCTTATAAAATCTTCATCAAATTTTAAATAAAATATGTGTAACATACCCCGGTAACCTCGCATGTAAAAGGTAGGGAGTTAGAATTTTTCACACAAATTATCACAAGTAATTAACCAATTCACAACTCCACAATTCATCATTAACCATTAAAAATAATATTCATTAGTGCATCAAGTAATTGCCATCAAGGACAGTAAGTTTCATAACCATTGCATAACCCTTAACCATCACTGTAATAACATAAACTGTCTCATGAATCCATGCATCCATTTTCTTGATATCCTTAACCATATTAGATATTCATGTACTAAGACATTATGGTTGTCACATCAATAAAGAACCATCATCATTAAGGACCCATCATTATCAACAGACACATAAGGCAATCACATCAATCACACCATTTGAACACGGATATACCCTGGAAACCCCGTAGGGTGAAAACCAACAAACGTTTAATCTTATTATTAAACGCTCGTGAGGGTTTTCACCCCTCACTCAATGGTTTATAAGGGATTCCATCCCTTAACCATTGTCTTAAAAATCTTTACAATGAGTTATCATTAAGCTGTCACATAACTAGCTAAAAGCTAATACAATTTACATGTAATCTTTTATTTACATACCGCCACATGCGACATTCCTTGTGGCATAATTGTTCTAGCAATGGACAATACTGCAGCTTGACTTCATCTGCATGGACGAATAATCCTTTTTCCTGCCATAATGTTAAACATCACTTTCCTTGGCACCATCTGCCATCTTTTCCTGTCAATACAGTCATCAACAAACTTGACAACAAGATTAGTTACATTATTATTCAAACAATAATCAACATCTAAAGAGATCTTTTAACCTCTACTCAGCTGCATGAGCACGCATAACATACTAGCTAACTAGCATATATATATATATCCAATAATACTGCTTGACCTCCACAATGTTTACTAAACTCTCTTTAAGAGTTCTAACTCGCTAGCTCATGTAAAACCGAGGAAAGAACCAAAACCAGGTTCCTATTTTCCAAGATAAATCTTCGTAAATAACAGCTAGAATGATAATCTTCCACTGCATGCATTGTCATGTGTTTTTTCTTCACCAAGAAAATACAACAAATAATCATTTCTATCTGCATGCATTAACAAATTGTTTAGTAAGAAAACATATAATTCAAACATTCTTCTACTGCACATAAACAAAGAGTATTACACGAGGTCAACTTATCTCTCTTTCCTCTGTTATCTTCGTCGCCATAGCGCATGCTCAGGTCATTATACAAAGATCATAACTTAGGCTGTAATCACGATCTCTAAAACCACAACCAGTCTTCACTCTTCATAAGCGATATGCCGATTACACCAGAATCCCGCAAGATCCAGAATCCAGCGTTCGTATCCTCCGTATCATGCGAACACATCAAATAGAGTCTTTAAAACCGGCATATCTTTCATTAAAAGCTCAAGAAAATCAAGCATGGCTTCCTCTTAGTATTAATAAAACCTAAAACATAGTGGCAGAATACATCATTTCCGACCAGGGTTCGATCCAAGCATCTCTGGAATGAGATTTCGCCTCCCAGCTTCGATCTCCTCACATACTGGTAGGGATGTTACACTTTTTCCCCAGATGGGCAGCGAGCGTAAACCTGGTAGGGATGTTACACCTCCAGTGTAATTACTGTGGATACATCGCAGAAAGGGACCAACGTATACACTGCACCTACAGTGGATCCCCAACAAAATCAACCGCTCAAGGCACGAGCGCAGACACGAGGAAAGCCAACAATCAAGAAACTATCACTGTTTCTGAAACAAACATCGCTGCTACGTCTTCAATGTCGACAACAGACAATGGCTCCACGAGGAATTGGGCAGATCCTTCATATGATAAAACCATACATACGCTGGCTGCTACGTTAGAGATAAAACTATGAACAATCAACATTGGGTAGCGGGTCTATAAGGATTCATTCGAGTGATAAAACCTCCAGCGTAATTACTGTGGATCTCCAACAGAACGAAACATCGCCCAAAGGGACCTACGCATACACTACATCTACCATGGATCCCCACTCTTTCTTCCACTCGCAACAAGAAACTTCCGCCTTTATTACGACTGGCGTGGCAGGCGGTGTTTTACGCTATGGTTTTCTATAATCAAAACCAACCAACGCCGCTTATCCGACGCCGTCTTTTTAAATGCGCTAACTGAAAGTAATTCTAATATCAAGAATCAGTTTCGAAAGTTAAGGATCAGTTCCGAAAGTTAATGACTATTCATAACTGTTAATTCTGAATAGTTACCTGGTAGGGATGTTACAATATGCAAAAAAAAATAAAAAAAAATAACAATTTAATATATATATATATATATAATAATTAGGTTGTCCTTCCTTTCTTCAATATAATATATTCTCAAAAAAAAATTAAAAATTTTAATAATTAATCTGGTGCTTTCTTTCTTCAGTTTTTTTTACCCAGCATTGTAGAGTAGCTTAGTCCCCAACACTCAAGTTAAAAATTATGCTCTAACAAAAATTGAATTAAAATTTCTAACTTACATTTGTAAATAAAAAATTAGATAAATTGATTACTTGCTTAGGCACAAAGACTTGCATAAATTTTAGTGGGTGGTAACCACTAGTAAGTCTACACATTTACAATTTTGCTCCTACATAAGTACTAAGGAAAACATAAATAGTGGTGGGAAGTAACTTGTAAGTATATTTATTTACATCTTATTCCTATTCATTTTTATGCAAAGATTTCCTTAAATTATGGTGGGAAGTACCTAATGGTAAAGATGTTATTTACTAGAGTATGATCTATTTTCGAGAATGATTGTTTACCTACAAAGCTTAAGAATAAAAAATCACTACACAATACCTAATTATCATGCATGAATATTGAAACCATATCCATAAATTATACATAAAACATGTGAAACAGAAATTTTTCAAAGTTAACATTATAAGTTGTGTTCTAAACTAATAGTAGTCAACATAAAATCAATTGTTAGAATCATGCCTTGGCAGTGACTAAAGAATGAATATGTTAATAAAACTACTTCACTATATTAAATAAATTTAAAATATATTAAAAACTTTAATATTGAAAATAAATTTAGAAATTAATAATAATAAATAGTCTATAAATTTAGAATTAATAATAATAAATAGTATATATTTTTTAAATTATAATGTAAATTATTTTATTTCAATAAAATTAAATTCATTTTTTCCCAGAAAAAACAACACTTATAATTGTATTCATCAAAAACAATAAAACAAAATTGCATTTTATATATGTAGAAAATACGCCTCATGGTAGTTGGCTATAGGTAGTGAGGTATAAAGTAAAGAAAACAACTGAGAAAATATAAAAAATTATATATATCATACAACAATCACGGTTAAATGTATATACATTAAAGAAAACAACTAAGAAAATTATAATTATAATTATATATATATATATATATATATATATATATAATCATATAACAATCACGGTTAAATATAGGAAAAATCAGTAGTAAATTATCAACAATCAATTATAAAAGAAAAAAAACAACTGAGAAAATATAGAAGTATCATACAAAAATTGAAATTAAATATGAAAAAAATCATTTAATTTCTCTTTTACCATCCGTCCAGATTTGGATCAACAAAGACCAAAGTGAGGTAGTGAACTATAAAGTAAAGAAAACCACTAAAAAAATATGGAAAAACTATCATACAACAATCGAAGTTACATGTAGGAAGAATCATTTAACTTCTCTCTGGATTTGGATTAACAAGGACCAAAGTGAGATCACGTCCCGAAGACTATGGTGAAAGTCATTTGTTAATCCAAACTCTCATGTACATGTGGTCGTTTGGTGCCCCACATCTCATCAAAACATGTAAAAATAATTTATTAAATCTTAATCTATATGATTAATAAATTTATATTTAATTATTAAATAAAATATAAATAATAATATAAGTTGTCATTTATCTTAATTTATATGATTAATAAATTTATATTTAATTATTAAATAAAATAAAATATAATAATATAAGGTTATCATTTTTTATATAAGTACAACTTGTAAGATATTTTCATAGCATTACTTATTTTTTTCTTTACTTATGACTAATTATTTATATAAAATTTGTCTTGTTTTGAAGGCGGTTTTCCAAGTTTATTTTTCTCTTATCTAAATCTAGTGATATTTTGACTTTAAGTCTAGCTTGGTGAAGTATTTAGATTGTTGCAACTGATCCAATAGATTATCTATTCAAACAAGGGTTACATGGTCTTGAGCATAATTTTGTTTAACGACTATAATAAAAGCACAGCTTGCAAGTCTCATCTTCATTAGCACAACGATGTTGGGTGACACACATGGTGAGGTAATCAATAAAATGACACCCTATTCTAGTAATTTTTAAAACTGCTTCTTCACCTCATTTGCTTCTTAACATACTAATTTAACAATCCAGTGTTTGGCAACGATGAGTCTGGCAACAACTGGATCTCGTGATCCACTTTGCTCTTGGGAAATAACCCTTTAGGCTCCTAGAACACACCCCTATATGCCTATAGAAACTCTTCCATCTATTATTTTTGTTCCTTAGTACACCCCTCAAGGGATGAATTTAATCTCATTGACTCTTTTACACACTGATTTTCCCTTAAAAGCATTAAATCATACTTCTTGTTAGAACTAATCAGTTTATTGGCTTGGTTGACACTTACGAGTAAAATTATGGGATTTCCATAGTGTGCATTGATGATGAATGATTTGTCATCCTTCATGAGGCGATATTTGTTGGTTCTTTGCATGGATATGTCATCCCACATGTACATATAGGGACTTCCAAAAACTACTCCGCATACATCAAGGGGAACTACATCTAGTTCTACTTCATCAATAAATTTAGCACTAGTAACAAATCTGATTTTGCATTATTTGGTTACCTTTATTTCTGCATCCTTAGTTACCCATTCCAATGGATATGAGCTTGGATGATCACAAACTTAGAATCCCAATTTGTTGACCAACTCTATTGCAATGAGATTCACTAGTAATCTTGAGTGGAAAAGAGCATCAATTTTTGTCTTCTTGACTTGTATCTTTATACAAAAATGTTTGGTCATTTCCTTCTCTTCTTGTTGTTAAAGGCGACTAAAATTCACCCCCTTCTACACTAATGTGTATATAATCTTCTCATCCACGTCTAAGTTGCTTTCCACCTAATTTCTTGAATTAGTGGCCATGGTATTTTTCTTCTTAGCATCTTTCTTTTTGTTATTCGTTTTGAGCTCTGGATGCAACTTCCAAAACTTCTCCTCTATATGACTATCAATGTTAGCGTGGTTGCAGTGGTTGTTAGGATCATTGCACTAGTGTTCTAGGGTTGTTATCTTTTCTTCTTTTTTCCCTTTCACTTCTTCTTCCCCTCCTTAAAAGCTTCTTGGTGCTCCTACTTTGGCCCACTTATTTTCCCTTTTTTCTTGCCTATTTTATCTGGATATTATGATTGTACACAAGGTTTGTCCACCAATATGGGTTTGAACAACATCAATTTCTTCCATATATGGTTTTGTAGACCCCTCAGATACTTGAGGTGTACATTTGGGTTCTTTGGGGAGATACCCAACATTATGGTCATGTTTCTAAATTTTGTGGTGTACTCCTATACATTATACCCCTACTTCTGCTTTAAGTGATACCATCGGATCCATTATTACTCTACATAACCCATAGGGTAGAATTTCGATTTTATGAAAGTTTTGAAATACTCCCACTTATTCACCGGTGGATCTCCCTCCAACCTTAGGGTGTCCATGTGCTTTCCCCCAAGTCAGGGCACGACCCTCTAATTTCATCTAAGCAAATGAAATCATATGTTCTTCCTCTATATGATGAACATTAAAATAGAATTCTACCTTTTGCATCTAGTAATTTAAATTTAGAGCATCAAGATGACCTTGATATGGATTGATGTCAACCTTTTCTTCCATATTGAATAAGGATTGTGAATTATTCACAACAATCAAACTAGGTTGATCCTTTTTAGGTTATTTCTTAAATTTCCTCTTTGGTTCTTCTTAATCTACTAATTTCCCATCTGATCCAACCTCCATGTTAGAAACCCTATCTTCTTTGAATATATTGAGCTTATTTGTCAAGGACACCATGAGGAGGTCCACATTACGATTTATACCTATGATCTATGATTCCAACCATTTAAACCTCTCATTTATAGGATCTTAAAGGTTATTAACAAATTTGTCAGCCATGGATGTGGTTTTATGATTTTTGGTTTAACATACTTGGATTCCTTGCAACTCCCCACAATATACCCAAAGAAAATTGATTTGATAATAATATGATCCAAAGATTTCCATGGATGTTCCACTAAATAGCTCATCACAACAAATATGATAAATTTATACTAAAAATATGAAATCTATATTATGAGAGTTATTTTCCTTAGAGTTATATATTTATTAAGTTATTTTTTTTATAAATGTAATATAGAAAATGAAGAAAACAGAGGATATACAAAAAAATAAATTACTCACAACCATAATAACATAAGATATGACCTAGGAAACCCTTTCGAGAGAAAACCCAACTTGAAGGTGAGGTTGCTTTTCTACCTCTTTCTCAAATGGAAATGGATGTTAGTACTTTTGGTATGTGGGATGCTACTAAGCAAAAACCCTTTATTTTTTCTCTCTCCCTATCCATTTTCAGCTACTTTGTTTATCTATGCACCAAAATGCACTCGAATAGAATAGACCCCTTTTTCCTCCTAGTGGCTTCATTATAACATATCTTGATATCCTACTAGTGGTTAAGCTTGACTCCTTAAACTCTTAACTAGTGTTACAACATCAACTCTTTCAAATTTTTCTTCATCATGATCATGTGGGTAGCCACTTTTCCATGAATAACGATGTTTGATGTGGCATCTTCTCAAATCATGGTTGTCAAACACAAGATTTTTTTCATTTTTTTTTATTTTTGGAATCCAAAACTAATTATTTTAAATGAACATGGAGATGTGGCCCCAGTGAGACCAACTAAATTACATAGATATGATCGTCGTGGTGAAAAGCCAGTTGCTCCCATAGTACATAACCTAGATGCGACAGAGAGACTGATAGAGATAGAGCACAACCTTGAGATGTTGACTTTGGACATCTTGAATGACGTGATAGATGATCTGGCTCTCCACTACCAGAGGCATACTGCAGGGGTTCCTGGACCTATTAGCCATTTTCTACGACAAGTAGCTCATTTTATTGTATGCTACCATGATCATCATCATGCGTAGTCACTAGTTTAAGGGTTAGATTTTTTTTTTTTTAAATGATGTATCAGCATGTTTGGAAAATAAAGGCCACGGGACCTCATGCCTTTTTTATGAAATTTTTTGTAAAAGGCACACTATTTATAGAATCTTATCTAATGAAAACTACTAATTCTATTTCTATCTATCTTGTACAATATATGAATGAATATTGCATTGATTTATTTACAAATGTTCTACAAGTTCCAATTTAACACATAATTAGTTAATGCATATGTTAATGTGTTTAAATTTCTCGGAATATGTTGATACTCAATATAATCAAATTCCCTTTCCAAGAGGTGAACTCGCAAAAACATCCTTAACACAGAAGCACTTCTAATTGAATAAAATCATTTAAATGTAATACCACGGGTTGTGAATCTAACCTAAAGATCAACCAACGAATTCCAAATGCAATGACATCAGATAATAGCTCAATCGCTGCGTTATATTTTGCAATATTGTTCGTTTTTCAACTGAGGCATATCCCAAGAATAGAAACTAACTCACATGTTGGCGAAAAAATGACCCAGGTTGCGGAAGACAATGTAGAAATTTTGAATAATATGACACTTATTCACAGAGATTATCCTGATTATACATTAGTTGCGGAATACATGCATAATACATAACCTCCTCTACGTTTTGATCATCAATTTGCAGAATTAGAAACAATAACATGCGCACATTGAAACATCAATCACACATATCAACACAGTATATCACTGGGGAAATCATCTCGCTAAAAACCCCAAACTATCTGTATATTATATTGATTGAGAACATGTAACAATACAAAGTACAATACTCTTCCCAAGTACTCAGTACTTTCTCCACCTATTACACACAAACTAGCTCAGATCTGAATCAATCACTGGCTCAAATCTCCTCCGCTGCTTGCCTGCCTCCTCTGCACAATCCAACCTGTGAATACAACGAGAATGGCTGACCAAACTCGTATTTCCCTTGTGTGATACTACGCAATCCTCATTGGCATACTCAATCCATGCATGTGCAAATCTCATGCACAACTATAGTCACAACTGACAGCTGTCTTGCCCTTTCACTCACCTCTAACACTTGTCTCCACTGAACTGTCCATGCACTGAGTTAACTGATGTATTCTTTAGTTGATTTATGAGTTAATAATTAGTGAATTAATTAATAATTAATTCACACAACTCATCATTAGTCTATTTTCCAGTTAGACTAAATACAACTAGTTCAACTAAGTCAAACTGAACACAACTCCATCAACTGCTTGTCAACTCCACCAAACTCAACCACTTGAGTTCTAACTGAAGTCTATCATGCAATAGCTCAAGTAACCCATAATAAAAGCGTATTTCCTTCTGGAAGTTTCATGTGCCACATCCGTAGCTCAAACTGAAGTGCTGCAAGAGGATAAGATAATGTTTATAGTCCAAATATTATTAAGAGCTAATAATATTCAACTGTTCTATTTTTGACTTGGCAGTCTAAAAATAGACTCCGCCCATATGTCTAAAAATAGAAGTCCATCTATTTTTCCCAACATGAACAATCATCCAAAAATAGCATCCTGCAACTCATAGACCATGATCCATATGTCTAAAATAGACATAGTCTAAAAATAGACTTTGCGCCAAAAATAGCCTGCGGGCCCATTTAGTGAAGGCGACTCCTTTTCACTAAGCTCCATCATCTTGTTGCATTTTCAACAGACAAATTTCAAGTACTATGACTATGTTAGGTCCCTATACTACTAGTGTAACCCATTATTTTTATTAGTGCAACCCCCTTACTATATTGTTGCGCCCATGTAGTACCCATATTGTTATTATTGTGCCCCATAGAAGCCCACTATTGTTATTGTTGTTCCTTTACATTATTTTTCGTATGTCTTCTCTGATTATATTATGACCCCTTAGACTCCTATATATAGAAAGGAGGTATTGTCATTTGTATCATCCAAGAATTGTTCATTTGTGTAATGTAAAGGAGGTTTCCCCCTCGAAGAGGCTGATTTCTAAGGCATTGATTTTCTTTTCTATATTTTTGTGAGTCGATTTCATAACATTTGGTATTAGAGCTTTGGATTCTAAGGTTTCACTGCTCCAAACCGGTCATCACAAAATTTTCGCTATAAATTTTTCGCTACGAAGTTTCAGAAGCTTTAAAAAAACCCATTTGAGACGTGATCGTTCAGAACCTTGGGTCTGAATTTCAGATCTTTTCTTGCTATATTTTCAGAGATATGATCTAATGAAGTTATGGTTTTTGCAAGCTCCAGAAGTCCATCTCAAACAGGTCATCATGGCATTTTCACTATAAATTTTGTTCTACGAAGGTTCAGACTCCAAAATATTTCCGAAGCTTGGGTCTGAATTTTAGATCTTGTCTCACTATATTTTCGGAGATATGATCCAAGGAAGTTAGGGTTTTTGCAGGCTCCCGAATTACATCCCAAACAGGTGACCTTGGGAAAATAATCATAACTCTTTCTCTAAGCATCAGATTGAAATTTCGTAAGAAGTTACAGAAAGAGAACAAACTGTAGTTTTCTGTGTATCGGTTTCAGGTCCGAAGTTCGAAACAGTGACATGTGGCACATCGTACAAGTTCACTGTACTGAAAAATTATATAATCAGGTCATCTTGGGAGATTGGGCATAACTCTTTCTTGGAGAATCCAATTCTGATTAGACTGATGGCATTGGAAAGAGGACGCAGAGGGCTACCGCAGATCTTAATTTGAGAATTTGGAGATTTGAAACTACATATTTACATTCATTTCAAGATCGAGCTACTAAAAGAAAGAAAAAGAGATATGAGGAAGTTTGATGGCAAGGATCCGGTAACATGGATACTACAGATGGAGCAATATTTTGATCTACATGATGTGCAACTATTACAAAATGTACGTATTGCATCTTTATTTTTAGAACCGAATCAATTTATATGGTATAGAGGGATTTGCTCTCATAAAGCACTTGTCACCTGGTCAATTTTCACGGAGGAAATGATAGCACATTATGAGGAAACAAAGAGCGACACCTTCTTTAGCCAATTGATAAATCTCAAACAATGGGTTGTTGTAGCGGCTACAACCACCCTCCAAAATTTTGGTCTGCACTAATTTCGGAGCCTCCCTTGGAGACTTTCACTTGATCACTGCACACACTCAGTTTCACCCTGTGAGCTCGAGTGAGTCTTTACATTTGCCTTGATTGTTTATTGCACTCAAGTCTCTGCATGTTGATGTCTAAGTCATGCTTGCATCTGTTTTCTAGATATGCTCAAATTCTTTGCTTCGTATGTGTTTGTTGTGTTCGCCATGAAGGCATCTGTCACACTCACACACAGAGTCATATTCACTGTCGCACAAGCGTCGTCTCGATCATGAACGATCAATGACGAGTGTCGTACTTATTGCTTTCACCGTCAATCAGTAATGTTGAACATGTGTGGTTGGATGGTTTGATCATTTCGTCATCAATTCAAGTGAGTGTGTGTCCATATGCTCACCTATGCATATTTCGATTGTTCACACACTTAGTCATTTTTGCTGAAGTTCTAACGACCAGAATCCTCACTGACAGCCAGACCATCACCCTACTTTCGACTGTCAACCAGAGTAGTGCACAAGCACCAAGATAGCTCTTTCAAGTTGTTCTGCCCGCAAGCAATTCAATCAACACTCATGCTGACCACCCGGACAATCGGTTGGCTCTTCATCTCAGAAATTGTGCAGTGCTCATGAGCAGACCTCCCGCTGCCCATCAGTTATCTCAACTCTGAAATTACACAGAGATGATCAGCAAGCTAGCTTCCCAGCCTTAATGTAATTTTCCCAGCCAACATCTCCTAGCAGTAGACTTCTTGTTCCCTCCAAGAATTACACAATTTCTGCTGCCAGTGACTGAGCAGCCAACTGGTAGTTCCCTATGGGAATCGCACAAGTCTGCCTGCCAGTGACTAAGCAGCCAACTAGAAGTTCCTTCTAGGAATTGCGCAAGTCTGGCTCCCAGTGACCCAAGCAGCCAACTAGCAGATCCCTTTGGGAATTGAGCAAGTCTAGCTACCAATGACCCTAGCAACCAACTAGTAGTTCCCTCTAGAAATTACACAGATCTGGCTGCCAGTGACCCCAGCAGCCAATTGGAAATCCCCTCTGGGAATTGCATAGTTTTGGCTGCAAGTTTCCCGGACAGTTCCCTAGAAAAATTGCACAATCCTTGTCTACTGGCCCTTCATTCAAACCTAGCTCGTTCCTCTAGAAAATTGTGCAGATTTGACTGTCCAACCCCTGCTGATTGTTCGTTCTGGAAAATGCGCAGAGCATGCCTTCCTTGCCCACCTGCATCCCTGACTGTCCCTCCCAAAATTTTTGCAATTTTGCCTCCCAACTGAGCCATAACTTGCAGAGAGTCATTGTTGACTCAGATTTTTTATCTCCATCCTTCAAAGACTCTTGCGTAGTTTTCATCAGCAGTTGCACAGAGCCATCATCTCACATCACAACCCTACTGCCTCTCCTGGTCACCCACATCCAAATGATCATGTGTCATGGTAGACTAGGGGGTTTTGGATTTGATGTTGTCTCGTCATGAGTGACTGCAGGTACAAGTACACCAACAAACATGTTAAGACGACGAACGGGATGAACGAAGGGAGCACATACAGATGGACAGGTTCACCAACAACGAACGAACGAAGCATGTGAAGCGAACAAACGCGACAAACGCGACAAACATGCACCTTCGCAAACAAGTGAACCTGTTAAGCCTTCCAACATGAAAGCAAGGAACAACATGCTAGAGCTTCATCAATCGAACCAAGGACCATCAAAGACTCGACACACTTCACCATGCAGAGGTGAATCTATGATACACCTTGAAGACATCCATAACTTAGTAGCACTGTAGTTTGACATGCACTCCAGCAACATCACGAATGTACTAGCATTTTCTTGTCAAGTCATGTCGAGTCAAGTCATGAGTCATGTTGCCCACATCTCCACTAACGGCTTGTTGTCAATCAATGTGATGTAACGTGGAAGTCCAAGAGACCCACTTGTGAACAAGAGTCATGTAAGTTGAAAAGTCATGGAAGTCGAATAATCATGAGGGTAGTTGAACAACCACAAGGGTCAGTTTTTCCCTTGGCTATAAATACCCCCTCATTTGTACATAGAGGGACTTTTCACCTCAGCTCCTCCCACATAGTCGAGAGAGTCTGTAATCTTTTCGTTGAGGAGTAAGTAGTGGCTCGAATTCCCCGCTGACGGGGTTAGTGATGTATGGTGTAACGACGTGTCTTGGAACTTTTGCTTAATTCAGAAGCCTGTTAAAAGGCCAACACGTTTTCACATATGTATTGTATTTGTTGTAAGACTGATCTTTAACACTTGTAATGCATGTTGCTTTAACCATGTGTTCTACATTTGAACTGATTCATTTGTTGTAGTGCATCATTTTCACTCTGTTCCCCTCACAGTGAAAGAACCATTGATACAAGTACACTTACACTCACCAGGCACGCGAACCTCACTTCCCAAAGACAAAGCAGACCACTCTCCTGTGCTGACAAGCAAGAGTTGAGGAAAATCCTTAAGACAATGGCAACTGAGCCATCATACCGGATGGGACTCCCACACCAAATAGTGTGAGGTCTAGTTGGGACTTCATACTAGGGTTATCCTGTAAATGTTGGCGGGTCCAACACCATCAACAAGGGTTCAATGGCAAAGCACATTGAGGAATTCCAAAAATTGAATATAAGGGCAAAGGATATTCCAGAGAAGGAGAGGATTGATGTCTTCATAGGGACTTTAAAAGATAACATCCAACATGAGGTTCACTTTTGGGAACCTGATTCATTGGAGAAGGCATATAGGTTGGCAAGAAAAGTGGAAAGAAAAATTATGGAAACAAGGAAGTCTACCACTCACAACTATAAAGATGGAAGTGTTGGTTCTCCTAGCCTTCCACAACCTACAAGGTTGACACCACAACAATTGGAAGGAAAAAGAGCAAAAGGGCTTTGTTACAATTGTGATAGCAAATACATTAAACGTCATAAGTGTGCTGAGAAGAAATTATTTTACATAGATTGTGAAGAGGAGGAAGAAAAGGATCAAGAAATTGTACTTGGTCACTTCCTTCCTTAATTCTACTTTCCCACTTCATTCCTTAATTCTACTTGGTATTTTGGAATAAGATGTTTCTTTATAAATATTCATAAGCCTTTTAAGATGGGAGTTTTGTTGAGCATGCTATATTTATGTATTTATAATTTACCTTAACACAAATCAATGTATCTTTATGTTCAATTTTCCCAAACTCTTTGCTTCTTTATGTTCAATAATTTTATTAACTCACATCTAATTGGTTTTTTTGTTATTGATATATTTTTAAGTATACTTCAATAATAATTCATATTAAAATATTTTATTCATAATCCACATTGGATATTTTATTCTATACAACAATAAAATATTTTCTTTTAACATTTTTTTCTATATATAGATATATATGAAGTTGATATCAAGTGCTAAAAATCTTACTCATATTCTTTTTTTACTTCTAATTACTTTAGATGAAATTGTATTAGGTCATATGGACAATTAATTAAATATGCATAGCATTTTTATTTTTTCTTTCTTATTATAGTGACATTGCTTTTATATTTAGAGAATATTTTATTTTTATTTTAAGAGGGACGAACATAGTTACACATCCTTACACATCGCCTCTCTGCTGAATAATATTTACATTAACACATTAAAAAATATTAATAACTAAAAAATATTCCACCATAGATAAAATACTTCAATGTCCACCATAATCTTACATCAATATTATATAGAGAGATAAAGTAATTGGAAGTAAAGATTTCCACTTTTTAATAGGAGAGAGCTGTGTAATTCCCTCACCACCCAAGATTAATAACAAAAGAATATTTGAGTGTCATATATATATATATATATATATATATATATATATGAAGAGAGATAGATCCATACATGTATGTTTTGTACATTTCAATGTGAAAGATATGTGTATTTAAATATATATCAATAATGTCAACAAAGTATAGAATAATAATAATAAAGTGTATTAGTTAAAGCACTTCTTGTGTGAACGTATATTGTTCAACACCCTCTATATATATATATATATAAACAAAAAAGATTTTAATGTGAACACTTTAATGTGAATTATATATATATATATATATATATATATATATATCTATAATTTTTTTTCAAATTTCTTATTCTAAAAAGAATTTGCACGTCAAAAAAATTGGATTTCTCTAAACATTTAATAGACAGTGATTGTGTCCATACATTATATACATTGAAAATATATACTTAAATATAAATATAAACAAGATTTTATATTTATTAATTGAAATGAAAAAATAATTGTGCTAATATATTGACTGTATTTAAAAAAATACCCCATAGCTACCAAAATTTTATTACACAACTTCAATAAAAATCCATCAGGTAAATTTTTAAAAAAATTTTAAATAAATCTTATACAAATTTACATGAAAATTGTATACCTCATTTACCTAAAGACTAGTATAATAAATATTTTTAAACAAACTTACTTTTCAGTTTGTAAGATAATGTTGTTCTTGTTTTTTTCTTTGTAAGATTGAGTCTAGGTAGGGCTAACCCTAATATTGGCTGGAAGAATGATTTGTTCACTGATGGGATGTTATCACCAAGATTGTGTGAAACTTGGTTAAGCTTGGATGCCCATTGGGATAATTTAATTCCCTCAAAAGTGGATCCCATCTTCAATCCCTCCAATAAAATTTGAATCAATAGGTTGATGAAAACTAAACCCTACACAAACCAATTCCTCTACACTTCATAAGTAATTTGTAATTTGTAAAATAATATTATTTTTAACTTCATATTAAAAATCCAATTACATTGACAAATAACCTCATAATGGGCCATATTTAATCTCATAAAAATAAGCTATGTGCAAGTTTATTTTTTTTTTTAATAGAGAGAAATCATTAATAAATCTAAATAGTAAGAGGCTGCGAGTTGATCATTATGAAACTTACAATATTTGAAATAAATTATATGCTTAAATTTTGGAAAAAAGTAAAACTTAAAAGTAAGAGGATGAGAGTGTGTTATAATTAAAATTGCTTTTTTCTTCTTACCAATAATAAAATCCATTGCGATTGGGTATTTTGTTAAAGCACTCTTTGATGTAAAATCACTGGTTTAATTCTATCACTTTTCAATTCTATTACTTTTTGATTCTGGTTCAATTTCATCACTCTTTGATGTGAAATCACTGGTTCAATTCCCCACCCTAATCAGAATGATAAATTAAACATGATAAAAATATAATCCTCCAAATTAAAAACAAAAAACAAAACAAAATTTTAACTTTTTATTTATTTTTTAATTATTAATTTAATAATAAACATTTAATTATAAAAATAAAATAAAAAGTATTTTACTTTTGATTGATTATATATATAATTATATAATTTTAACCTTTAATTTTATTTTTTTATTTTTCATTACGTTTAAAAAAACACTTTTAACACACATGCTCATGTGATGTATAGTGGGATGAGAGTTGTGCTTTACTTTTACAGGTGTTAGATGGTTTTATCTATCCGTTTCAAACTCTACCCTCATCATTGAACTGTCATTGACATTTTCTTTCGAAGCAATAATTGTTTTCACTTTTTCTTAGGTTTAAACTGGATGATAATTTTTTTAGTGAATTGTGAATTTTTATGGTTTAAAATATAAAATAAGTATTCACAATAATTGTTCGGATGTTTAGTTATTTTGATAATTGTTAGGATGTTTGGATATTTAGATTGTTTTTTAATTAAATTGTGTTATGTAAAATATTTTTATATATATTATTAATTTTTATGAAATTATAATTAAATAAATTTAAGTTATTTTATTAATTTTCATTATTTTTGTTATTTATTATTTGGTAAACAAATTTTCATATCACTTTACAAACGATTTTTTATAGAAATTTCCATACCGTCAATTTTCATTATTTTTTAGTAAAATAAAAAAATTAATAAATTTTTATAAAAATTTCCATTATTTTATTAAATTTTATTACTCTTTTGTAAGTTTGAGGTAGCTCAATTGACAATAGTGGTGGAAATGAAGTTTCACTGAATCAAAAGTCTTGGGTTCAAATCTTGTGCTTATCCCCCAATCAAGATAAGAAATTATACATGATAAAAATGTTGTCCTACCAAATTAAAAAAAAAAAATCATTATTCTTTAAAAATAAAATAAAATTTTCCACTGTTAATTTCATTATTTTTCTAATAAAATCCCTTTAGTGATTTCAATTATTTGGATTAGCCATCACTTTAAAAAATTCCTTTACACATTTGGTGGGTGTCAATAAATTAAAAAATAAAATTATAAAATTATTGTTTTTAAAAATAAATTAAAATATTTTATTTTATATTAACTTTTAAATATATTTAAAAAATTTATATTTATATTATATTGATTTGTCTTTTATATTTCTTAAAATAATTTTTATTTGGTATTTGACATATATAATAAAAAATACTTATATGTCCTTTATATTAGAAGTTTAATTACAATCTGATCATGATACCTACCATTTGATTGTGATGTGAAGTGTGTATAACCTTTTCTTACCATGTGATGTGTGATGTGAAGTGTGTATAACCTTTTCTTTGTCGTTTAGGGGCGTGTAAAGCAGATGCTTATGTCATGTGATGAGAAACACTCTTTACTTTCTCACTTGTCACTTGAAACTTTTGACGTATCCGTTTGGAACTGTGTCTGCACCACTGAATTGGCGCAACATTTTTGTCTTTATTCATCATTACTTCACTGTTTCACTGTTTCGTATCAGCGTGGTATTTTTGTTTTTATTCATCATTTTTCTATATTACTTTTACTTTTGTGATGTGCCATGGGATGAGTGAGAAACGCCCTTTACTTTCACTGTTGTCACGTGAAACTTCTGACGTATCCGTTTGAAACTATGTCTGCACCATTGAATTGGCGCGACATTTTTGTTTTTATTCATCATTACTTCACTGTTTTGTATCGGCGTGATATTTTTGTTTTTATTCATCATTTTTCTAAATACCATATGAATATGTCGGTAGGACATTATTATTTCACTGTTTCGAAAGAGAAAGTTTAGAATCTTAAAAAAAAAGTTTAATGCTGTAAATAAAATATGAATTTATAAGTCAATATATTAATTTTATTAAATCTTTCCCATATTCAGAATTGGAATTTGAATTCCCACGCACCATAATGTGATGGTTCACCCCAATTTACCGAAAGTTTGAAGCATCTCAACGAAGTTCATTGATGTGTATATTGAGGATTTTGTAATTGTATTTGACGGTTAACTTGCCTCTCACATGTAAGTTAATTCTCAAATTCTATTCTACTACTACCACGTACTGGGTTGGAATTTCACCGTCAGAAGGCATTTTACTAATATTTGATATTAAAAATTGTGCATATTTGTATGTTCTAATGTGTTTTGAGGTTTACAAAATGTTTTTGGGAAGGTGTAGTTTAGATTAAATATTTTTTTTCTCACAATATTTTGTTTTGGTTAATATAAATTAAAATTTGATAGAAATTTTTAGAAATTTCAACTTAAATTTTTTAATGTGTAAAATTTGAGGGTTTAATTTTTTTTCTATAATGTTGAATCTATTTATATATTCAAAAATATATATTAAATAACAAAAAATGATATTTTTATTGAAATTGTTTTACTAAATTCCAACTAAAAATCTATTTTTCTATAAATTAAACTATACTTTTATAAATAATTTATTTTATTATTATTACATTATTAATACTTCATCTTAAATCTTCATCTTAAATTGTGTTCTATATAGGATAGGACCTCTTAGTGAAAACTATTCAAATTTACTTAAAAAAATAGTAAATAGCTTGCCAAGAAACTCTTAGTGCAAAATTAACCCATGGCTCCATTGGTTATATACTTTCGACTGCTTGCAAATCCAGTTGGAAGATTATACTTTCGACAGAGCACAAAGCATGGAGTAAAGCTGCAAGGAGTAGGAAGACATTAATGCTGCCTTTCCTCACGCGTAGCGATGGAATTTGACTATGTAAATGGACAGAGCACAAAGCATGGAGTAAGGCTGCAAGGAGTAGGAGGACATTAATGCTGCCTTTCCTGACGCGTAGCGATGGAATTTGAGTGCGGTAAATTTCTCGTTAAGAAGTGATTTGCTCGTTTGTGGCCAATTTTTAGTTATGACTGATTTGTTGGTAAAAACAATTTAAAAATTTACAAAATTATTGTTATTTTATTAAAATTGTTAAAATAATTGTGAAAAATGTGAAAACCATTAAATTTAATGAGTAAATTTGTTTTAAAATTCTAACTTTTTTTTCAGCACGAAAAAAGCTAGATTTCTATTAATTCATTATGAGAAAAAAACAGTACATCATAAAACTATTATGATAATTATATAGATATGCCGAACCTTGACTAACCAAAACTTAATAGAGGTAGGGAAAATCAAAGCCCAAGACTACCAATCCCCATCAAAATGTTCAGAATCAAAAGAAGGCAATATATGAGTCATCCACAGATAAAAAGGACCAGAAAATTTGGAATACCAAGCAGAATAGAGAAATCATAGAACAAGGGGCATGATTCTAACCTTACTTACTCTAAGTAACTAGTTATTAATGCTGAAATTCAAACATAAGAAATTATATATCATAAAAACAATGCCACAAAACAAGGCATCCCATTGAGCATGTTGAAAATGGTATGGACAGGGACTGCTACATGTTTACAACGGAATTTGTGAAGTATGGACTTATTGATGGTGTGATGGATAAAAAGAGTCCATCATCATATGTGTCCACCACTACTTTCTACTCTCTACTTCGTCTTTTTTCACAAACTGCTTTTTAGGTTTTTTTATTCACTTATTTTTACTGCATCCAGAGTCTCTGTTTCTGTCTCTTGGCTTTGCAGGATCGTTTACCGGTATTAGTCCCAATCTACTAGAGTCTATGCAAAGGTGATGCCACAATAATTTGTATTACTCTTCATTCTAGTCCCAATCTACTAGAGTCTATGCAAAGGTGATGCCACAATAATTTGTATTACTCTTCATTCTTGTCCCAATCTACTAGAGTTCTGTGCAAAGATGATGCCACAATAATTTGTATTAGTCTATCTCTCATGTTTTCAACATTAAAGTTAAAGTTGAAACCACTCTTATTTTGTTTATTTGAGTCAAATTATTCTTCATTCTTTAATGCTCTACCCTCCTTGTTTTGTTTATTTGAATCAAATCATATCTTTGGGTATAGTATTAGGCTCTGGACGAGGGATCTCTCTTTTTTTTCCATAATATGTTTATATTGTAATTTTAGAGTATAGTCATTTCTGAAACGTAATTCCTGAAATGCAATAGAGGCAGCTGAAGATCACGATGGACATGGCCATGGCCATGGTATTGCAATTTTTTTTTAAATAAGTTTTTTTGTTGTCTTCTAAAATACTCATTAACCCGTTAGCAATTTCAATATATATATTTAAATATTTCAATATATATATATATTGATTTAAATAAAATTCTAAAATACACATTAATACATTAGCAATTCCATTTTATATATATAAGAAGTTTCTTGACCAATAATTACATAAATCTGATCATGATACTTTTACCTACCATGTGATGTGTGATGTAACGTGTGTATAACCTTTTCTTTGTCGTTTAGGGGCGTGTAAAGCATATGCTTATGTGATGTGATGTGCCGTGGGATGAGAAACGCCCGCTGTTTGAAACTGTGTCTGCACCATTGATTTGGCGCGACATTTTTGTCTTTATCCATCATTACTTCACTATTTCCTATCGGCGTGGTATTTTGAATTGGCGAGACATTTTTGTCTTTATTCATCATTACTTTATTGTTTCCGCTCAGTATTTTTGTTTTTATTCATGAATTTTCTAAATACCATGTGAATATGTCAGTAGGACATTATCATTTCATTGTTTCGAAAAACTTCAGAATTTAAAAAAAAAAACTTTTAATGTTGTAAATAAAATATGAATTTATAAGCCAATATACTAATTTTATTAAATCTTTCCCATGTTTAGAGTTGGAATTTGAATTCCCATGACCCATAATTTGATGGTTCACCCCAATTTTACCTTAAGTTTGAAGCATCTCAATCAATGAAGTTCATTGATGTGTATATTGAGGATTTTGTAATTGTATTTGATGGTTAACTTGCCTCTCACATGTAATTCAATTTTCAAATTCTATTCTACTACTACCAGGTACTGGGTTGGAATTTCACTGTCATAAGGCATTTTACTAGTATTTGATATTAAAAATTGTGCATATCTGTATACTGTAATGTGTTTTGAGATTTGGGATTGGGATGGTGTAGTTTAGATTAAATATTTTTTCTCACAATATTTTTTTTTGTTAATTTAAATCAAAATTTGATAAATTTTTTTAGAAATTTCAATTTAAGTTTTTTAATGTGTAAAATATAAGTGTTTAATTTTTTTTCGATAGTGTTGAATCTACTTATACATTCGAAAATATATATTAAATAACAAAAATGACATTTTTTATTGAAATTGTTTTGCTAGAAAAAAAAATCTATTTTTTCTATAAATTAAACTATACCCTTTATAATAATTATAAAGGGTATCCTCCATGAACTCTATTGATTATGGAGCTTCTTATCACATGAAAAAAAATAAAGCCATGTTTTCTTCTTTAAATGATTGTAACACCAAAAATATATATGTTGGTGATGATAGATCTCTTAGTGTTGTAGGAACTGGAACTATTCATCTAGGCAATGGTCAATTTAAAGATGTATTATGTGTTCCAACCTTATCCTGCAACCTTCTATCTGTATATCAGATAACCCATTCAGGTGAAGGTAAAATCATTGAATTTTCACCTCACGATGTTGTAATTAAGGACCTAAGAGATCCTAGACAAATTTTAGCTACTGGCATTGCCGATGATTCTACAAGGTTGTATAAGTTTATCAACTTTGGTTATCAAATCTTCCCTCGGTATTTGTTGCTCATAATGATGAAGTGAGCAAACTTTGGCATGAGCGATTTGGTCACTTAAACTATCGCTCCCTTCAGACTATGTAAAGAAAATATTGTGACAGGTCTTCCATTGGTATCTTGTAGAGATGGTGTTTGTTCCGGATGTGTACTCGGAAAACATCATTGGGTTAGTTTTGAAAAATGTGCCTCTTGGCACGCCTCAGCCCCTCTACAGCTTGTGCATAGTGATTTATGTGGTCCACTTCCAGTTGTTTCATTCTCTAGCTACAAGTATTTCTTAACTTTCATTGATGATTTCTCCAAACGCACTTGGGTATACTTCTTAAAACTCAAGAGTGAAGTATTTAACATGTTCTTGGCCTTTAAGACCTTTGTTGAAAAATAATTTGGACATCAAATTCTTAAGCTAAGATCTGATCATGGCGGAGAATATGTTAACAACAAATTCATCAACTTTTGCATTGAGAATGGAATTCAAATGCAACATAATGTTCCATATACTCCACAAAAAAATGGTGTAGCTGAAAGGAAGAATCACACCTTAAAGGAAATGGCTAATCGTATGCTTCAAGTTAAAGGACTTAGTCTTAATTTTTGGGTAGAAGCAATTAACTGTGCAAATTACATAGTAAATTGTACTCCTACTAAGGTTTTAAAGAATATCACTCCAGAAGAAGCATGGAGCTCAATTAAACCATATGTAAGTCACTTTCATGTTTTTGGAAGTGAAGCATGGGCCCATATTCCAGATGAGAAACATAAAGCTTTAGAACCTAAGAGTGAAAAATGTATTTTTGTTGGATATTCTAAAGATGTCAAAGGATATAGACTTATTCCACTTAAGTCCAAAAATGTTATCATTAGAAGAGATGTAAAGTTTGCTGAAAATATATCGGCCTACGAGCCTAGTTCGGTGGATGTGCCACCTCTCTCTATCCCTTCTACTTCTGAAAATATTTCTTCTTCAGATGATGACAGTGAGGATGACAATCCTCCCCCACCTTCTCAGGATCCTCCTTCAGCTCCTCAGCTTCCAAAATGGGTTTGTGCTACTTGGGATGCAGCAGGTGCTCTTGTCGATGATCCTATAGATCAACAACGTACATGTTCTCAGTTCAATAGAGCCTCTTTTTTACTAGCTCAAGCTTTAGCGAATTATGATCTTGACACCTTTGCAGAAGCTTCAGGCCATACAGATTGAGACATAGCTATGGATGAAGAATATCGTTCATTATTCGCAAATGATACATGTGATCTTATTCCTCTTCCAAAGGGATGAAAACTTTTTAGATGTAAATGGGTTTACAGAACCAAGTATGAACTAGATGGAAAAGTTGATAAACATAAAGCTTGTCTTTTTGCTAAGGGTTGTTCACAAGTTGAAGGTATTGACTATACTGAAACCTTCTCCCCTATTGCCAAAATGAACTCTATTTGCCTTGTTCTTTCCCTCACTGCCTCTTTCAAATGGGAAGTCCATCAGATGGATGTTAAATCTACCTTCTTGCATGAAGAAATCTATATGGAACAACCTACTGGCTTTATACAAACAAACTCCAGCCTTGTATGTCGGCTTAAGAAATCCCTTTATGGTCTCAAGCAAGCCCCTCAGGCTTGGTATGCCAAAATGGATAGCTTTCTTTTAGAAACTGGATTTTCTAGGTGTCATTCTGACAATGTTGTCTACACCAAGAAAGTGGGAAAGTCTCTTATCATTCTTGTTCTTTATGTTGATGATCTTATCCTTACTAGTAGTGATCCCAACCTTATAAACCATGTGGAGTCTAGCCTTAAAAATAAGTTTGAAATGATAGAATTAGGACACTTGCATTATTTTCTTGGTCTTCAAGTCTTGCAATCAAAGGAAGGTATTTCCCTTTCCTAGTCCAAGTATGCCTGTGATCTTCTACACCATTTTCACATGGAAGACTATAAGCCAGCCTCTTCTCCATTTTAGTCTAGAGCCAAACTTTCAGTCACTTGTACTTCCCCTGAATTTTATGCTACCTTATACTGTCAACTTGTAGGAAACTTTTGTATCTGACCCATACTCGTCCTGACCTTTCCTTTGTTGTTGGCCTTATTGCTTGGTTTATGAAAAACCCACATGAAAGTCATTGGATATCAGCTAAAAGAATACTTCCTTATGTTCAAGGTACAATTCAGTTTAGGATTCATTACAGTGCAAAAGAATCTCCTCTATTGGTTGGTTTCATTGATTCTGATTGGGCTGGTGACCCTAATGATCAGAAGTCTACTGCAGGTTATGTGTTCACTCTTGGTTCAGGACCTATTACATGGGCTTGCAAGAAACAAAGTGCCATTTATCTTTCTTCAGTAGAAGAAGAGTATCTTCGTGCCGTAGAAGCTAGTAAGGAAACCTTGTGGCTTTGTCAGATTCTGCTAGAGTTTGGCTTTCAGATCCTGCCAGAGTTTGGCTTTCGATAGCAGCATCCAACTACACTTTGGTGTGATAATCAAAGTGCCATTCAAGTATGAAAATATCCAGCCCAACATCAGCGCAACAAACGCATTGAACTGCACATGCACTTCATTAGAAAGCTCATTCATGACCATATTCTTGAAGTGCAATATTGTTCAACAGATGATCAAGTTGCAGACATCTTTACAAAGGCTCTTACAAAGGCGAAGTTTACTAAACTTCGATTTATTGTTGGAGTTCAGGAAGTTGTCACTAAAGGGGAATAGGCTCTAATGCCTCCGTCCTTCTCCTATTGTGTCATATTTGTACATCCTTCAATCCTATCCCAAGTTGTTCTTAAGGGGGGATGTTAGGATATTCCGACACATAGGAAATAGTTAAGTATAACTTGGTCTAGTGTAGAGTTAGGTAAAGTGTGTTTATTTACTATGTACTTTTGTAACTTACAATTTGATGGTTGGTGGGCTCTAGTATTGTAGCAATAATGCTACAACTCCTGGAGCTTCCTTCTTTAGTTTTATCAATCCGGTAGTTCGTAACAAACTTGGAAGCGACGGTGATGTATGCACAAGTACTAGCTCTTGCCGCAGCTGTCACCTGGTCAGCTGGCACAAGTCCGCTAGGGGCTCAAGCCAACTTCTATGAGCTCTCAAAAGAAGCTTTTTAACTGATGGACGAAAGCTAACTCAAAGGAAGCTAATCTATTTGCAAAAAAGGAACTGAAAGCCAACGAGAAATGCAAACCCTAGCAAACCCTAATTCTACCAGCTAGTCTTACTGATGCAAAGATGGGAATGCAAACTACTGAAAGAGATGTCATTACTTCTATGAAGGTGAAATGCATGTGTCTAGACTACCTCTATCTGAAGAAAACATCTTTTGTATTTTTGTTTCAATTATTAGAATTATCATGCATGTGCTTTTAACTAGCTTTTTACTGTGCAGAGGTGGATCAAGGAGGAGAAAGGCTTGAAGAAGGTTGGGAAAGTTCAGAGAGGGTCTAAGGGGTCCCTAACACCCTTCCAGAGAGTTTCACAAAGTTTGGCTACCAAGAGACCGCGTTTATGAGCTTCTACAGGAAGTCTGCAGGGGTTCTACAGGATGTTTCAGAACTTCTACAGGGTGTTCAGTAATTCCTACAGGATGTTCTACAATCGGATTTTTGGGTGATGGGTGAGTGGAATAGGCTGCATGGGTGGATAGGGAGGTAGGAGAGGGGTTTGTAATGACTTAGTGACAGAGAGATGAGATGATGAGGGGGTGTGCCAAGCTAGTTTGTCTAAAGGAGGGTAGAGGGAATGGAAGGCCGAAAAGGTAGGATAACGTGGGTAGTAGAGTAGCTGAGAGACAAGGGGTCTAATTGGGAGATGAGTAGTTGGCCTGGGCAAGGCTTAGAAGGATGAGAAGGTGAGGGAGTAGCACTGCACAGTGTAAACTGAACCAAATCATCCACGTCCTGCACATAGTCAAAACATTCTTAACTGTTTAATGGAACCAATGAACAACAACGTTATTTCTAAGGAAAACCATGTATGGTACTGAAGCAAAGAAACATTCCAAGAGGTCTGAATGCATGGGAAACTTCTACAAACGAAAATATTGCACCACAGATTGCATGGATTCGTAAACCAATGTTTTTGGTAGGTAGCACTGTCTGCAATTCCATCCCCTAGAAATAGGTGAAAATGAGTGTGCAAGCAACCCTTTTCTGGAACTTTTATCAACTCCAATCTCTTCACTTTATTCTAAATAGCTGAAGCAACTCTATCTTCTAACAATGACCTACTTAACGACACCAAGAAATCTAACTCAACAAACTGCGTTTCAAATGCATGTAAATAAAAACCATAATGCTGAAAGAAAAGATAACAATACAGAAGAAGGAGGCCTTAGGCTCTCAGGTTGGGCCCAACCCCGAGAGCTATGGCTCCTTTAAAAGCTCAGAACTGAGATCAAATCTGACTGCTTTCCATTAAAAAATAATAATCATAAGTCAAAGAGCATGCCAATAATGGCTACAAAAGAGCAAAACTAAGCTAGCAGCTCGTAGTGCAGGATGTGCAACAATGTTCCCAAAAGTCCTTTTCGAAGGCTAAAGCCTTATCATTTATACATCACGAGGCCCCAAGCTGGCCTCCTAAATCAGTGGGACTTGGCTGACCAAACTAGGAGTGAACTGCTGCTTCCTCAAAATCCGTTTGGCTGTCTTCTAATCCGGTTGTGGTGGCTGCTGGAGCTCGGAGTTGGGGGTGAAGATCCCGAGGAAGGCCATTTAATGCTGTGGACAACCCTCCTACAAATCCTCAACCCCATCTTGGCTGTCTCCTGGTCCTTATCTGCTCAGTTTTGTTCCAATCATGTGTCAAAAAACCTGAAATGAGCACGTGTTAGCCACCTAGGAATAGTGACTGCCCTTATTCGTACAAATGACATAAACATACTAAAAGATGATGCATAAGTTATGAAAAATGAAGGATTGAGCAAAGGTAGTTAGGCCAAATGAGCCCAAAATGTTACCAAATTTGGGGCTCATCATCACCCCCCAACTAAAATGATTGCTCATCCCTGAGCAACTAATCCAGCTCTTCGTCCTTCATTGCTTTCACCGCCACCCTCACATCCCAGGCTTCTAAAGTGGTCTCCTCCTCACTGGCATGGAACCCAGCCTTCCTTTCCACCTCTTCCCACTGCTTATGCTCTTCTTTTTTTGTGCTGCCTTCCATCAATCCTAACAGCAGAGGTGGGCTTAGCTTGAGGCCAATCCAGTTGGCTTGGAGGTTCTGTATGGCCTTCTTGTAGAGGGGCACCCGTGCTAGAGCTTCCCTCATTCAAGTTGGAGTATGATATTCTCTAATTTTAAGGCTGTGGGACAATGTGTTCCATCGGTGGGTGCAAGCATGAACACAGTTGTCCCCTAATAGTCGCTCCATATCCTCGAAATGTGCTATGGCCTGTGCCTGCTGATCCATGTATTTCAATAAAGTTTGAGGGTTGGTGGCTAAGTGTTGGTGGGCCGATATCAATGCAGTGGGATCCCCTGGCTCTGCTCTAATCAGCAGTGGCTCATGTAATTCTTGGTCCATGACCTCTTTGACTTCTGCTGCCCTCTTTTCTTCATGGTTCAACCATGAGGCAAATGCCATCAACTGCATATCCCCTACAACTGTGTTGGGATCCCATGTAGTCACGTTAGGAAGGGCCAAATTATGGAGATAGAACTCCGAGAGTTTGGCCTTATCCTCTGATGAACTGCTATTGCATAACGCTGTGAACTGTTGGGGGTCTTGGAGTTGGGAGATACCCCTCTGTGCCAATGCATTAATCTGATATTGTAGCCACTGGTCTCGTAGGTACAGGCCATAGGATTTGGCTGGCTGTCTGCATTGTAGAGCATCCATGGCCCAACTGGCCATGCAAGCCAGTTGTGCCTCTTTTTGCTGCAACTGCTGTTTGAGAGCTTGTATCTCGATTTGTGCTTGCAGTTCCTTTTCCTGTAGATGCGAGGTTGGCTCCCCAAGACCAACTTGCAGTCCTTCTCTGCCTTGATGTTCTGCTGTAGTGTCCCCTGAGGATGTGCCCTTTTCCTTCTTCAGTTCCTGTAGCTGCAGTTTAAGTTTCTCGTTCTCTTCCTGTAGGAATACCCGCTGGCAGTTTGCCACGTGTTTAGCCATAGCTAATTCTTTTCTTGCCTCCTTGAGTTGTTCCTCCAAGGGGCCTATATCTACCACTCCTTTTGATTTAGCTATTTTCATCCACGTGTGGGTTCTCACCCTTTCTTCCTCCAACGCAAAGAAAAGCGGCACTGTGAATTTTTGTGGAATAATTTTCCCAGCCTCCAAAAAGTTATAGTACGAGCTCAAGCTTGGCTGGGGACTAGGTTCCGGAATATGCTCTTTCTCTTCTTCCCTCGGTGGCTCTACTTCGTCCTCCCTAAGTGGTGATGAGGGTGCCTCTCCCTCCATCCTCTCTGTCTCCTTAAGCCGGGCTAAGGTTTCCTGTAGAATGGCCTCAGCATCCTGTAGTCGGTCTTTTGAAGCCAACCTGTCCATTCTTTCCTTCCAAGTAGTTGTCTTCGGGCTCCCCCACTCATAAGTGACTGATATTTTTGAGGGGGACCTCTCCCTTGGTGGGGTAGGGGTATCTTCTATAGTAATTGGGCTGCTGGATGGAGGTTGTGGCCTGCCTGTTTTGATTCTCACACTTCTCCTGGCTTTGAAATATAGAGGGATCTCCCTCTTTCGTTTTTCCCTTGGCTTAGGAGGTGTACTAAGGGCGGCCAGCACGGCTGCTGCCTCCCTTGCAAGAATTTTGGCTCTCTTCTCCTTTGGTTTTCCTTTTTCAGGGCTTCCTGTAGAAGGCCCTATATCAGCTGATTTCTGGCTTCCTGTAGAAGCCGTTTTTGGTTTTCCTGTAGAAACAGGTGGCACCGTTTTAGCCTGTTTGACTGAGGGTGCTTTGCCTTTTGACTTGGTTGAGGCTGCTTTCGAGGTGCCTTTACTGACGTGGATTGGTTCAGTTCTTTCCATCCTACTCTGTAGCCTTTTCTCTCTGGGTGTCAATGTGGATTTGTCACCCTCCTTTTCAGCAACCTGGGGTTTCTCTTGCCTCCCCTTTTGTTCTTTCTTCGGTGCTTTGGCCGCGGGTTCTTGGCCTTTCCCTTTCTTCTCTGTGTGTACTGGCTCCTTCTCCTCGCTGCTGGAGGAGGTGAGCTCCTCGGTCAACATCTTGATATCGCCATCCTTAGTCAGATTTCGGAAGGCTTCCCACGAGAGAGGGACTATGTAGGTGTGGAGTGCATCCTCCACGAGGAGCTTAATGAGCCCATGATGGGCTACCTGGTCTGGCGTGCCCTCTTTTAATTTGGTGGCACATTCAGTCATAGACTGCAGGAGGAAGTAAGGAATACTTAGCTTGTTTTCTGAAGGTAGGTCCATTTGGTGCCTCAATTCTGTGAGTAGCCGGAAATGGTACCCATATACAATGCTGAAACGTCCTTCGCACGTGATGTATTTCATAATTTGGAGCCTAACCTCACTCCAAAGTGGCTGTAGGCTAGCTCTGCGAACCCCGTTCTTATCCGCTGAGAATTTCTCCTCCGGTGGAAAGAACTCCTTTTTAACCTTTTGGCCTAATTTCCTCTCCTCCTTGTCCCACGGTACCCCCGTTGGGAGGTCAGTGACTCTGCTGATGAACTGTGGGGTGAGTCTGAAATTCAAACCACTGAAATTGACAACGGCCAACGTTTTTGATTTTGGCTTCAAAGCTCGCAGGAACTCCTCTGCCACCTCATCATCATAGCCTTGAAGTTTGTCGCAGAACGACATCCATCGCGCACGAGTGAACAATTCTACCACCTTCGGGTTCTCCCGTAGTTTCTTCGAGTCTGTCGGTTATTTTCTGATGAATCCACCCGGCATGGTGAAAGCCTTCTATGTTAGCCGGAGGTGGCGGGTGCGTATCAAAAGATGGCCTTTCGGATTTCTTTGGGACAGAGCGTAGAACTACGCCTCTGTCACGCACACAATTTGTGAATTCTGGGCTATCTACAGATGAGCCTTGACAGGAGCTCGACTACAAACCACATCCTGTAGAAAACCCCACATATACTTCGACGACAACTTTCATGCAAAAGGAAGACTGTAGTTTTACATTTTTGAGGATGTCGACTTCGCCACCCTGCAAACCAATTGCATGGGAGGAACAGGTTCAGGCTTACCTTTTTCAATTCGCCACCTTTGACGTGAATAGACCAATTTTCCTCTGTAGCGGCGAGCTTCCTGTAGCGCAGCTTCCTGTAGAAGTCGCGCACAGGTTCCGGAGAGCACGTCAGTGGTTCTGCTCCTTCTGTGCCACCACCAGACGTCTGAACGAGCCGAGGACTTGGAGTAACGAGCTTCAGAGAAATTCAGACGCTACTCGACTGCAAAACGGCTAGTGATAAATGAGTGGAGTGACGATCTAGCCGGTGGATTTGAATCCCGGCCGAACTCGTGGCGCGGGGGTGAGCTGTCCCTGCCGGACCGTTGGACGATGTCACCTACTCATTTCACTGCAAGTCTCCCTAACTGCCACATCATTCCCTGCAGATCTGCCGCCGCAATTTCTGTTAAATCGCCGCTTCTCCCCGACTAGACGCTTCTCATGTGTCCATTACCCGTTTTGCTTGCCACGACCACCACTTTCCAAATCTGACTGGACCATCTGACTGGTCGTGGTGGCCAGTTGAATGGCTACCCGACTGCTCAACCCGTTCATTTCCACACTTGCAAACATTTTAGAGTATTATTCATGTAATTTGATGAAAAAAAGGGTGAGGCACTTACCTGTGCGGCCGCGACATTATTTTCAGGTTTCGGGATGAGGGTGATTGGATTTGTTGGTTGCTGCTTCATACACAGGCACGGGGGTCCCTCCTTGCAGACTGCTGCTGATTACGAAGCTTGTTACTTGGCTGCGGGTGGTGCATGTGCCCGCTCTATGTGTTGCAGGCGCCTTGATGGTGTACACTCTAGCTGGATGAACTGCTACGGGATTCCTGTAGGATGTCCTGTAGCAGTTTTTCCTCCTCAGGTGCATGCCGAAACGGTGGAGACGGTGGCATCACAGTCATGATCGCAGGGCCCTCGGATGGCTTTGATAAGTAGTGCATGGTGTCTCTGCATCTTTTTTCCATTTGAGAATCGCTTCCTCTGATAATTTCAATGTTTTGTTTTGACTGTGCAGGTATTTCCATTGCATGGCAACTGGGGTGGTAGGAGGAGGCGACAACAGTGCATGATGGAGAAAACATTACCTTGCATGCCTCCGTGTCGGATCTCGGGCGTTAGATATCCCCACATAGTCATTTCTGGGCCGTCCAAAGCTTCTACAGGAAGTTTCCTGTAGAAATACAAAACTTCCTGTAGAAAGTCCTGTAGCTTCCTGGTAGCATAGTAGGGACCCTTGTCTTTGAGTTGAGGGGCCTCTTTTCCTGCATGGAATACCTGCAACCTGCATGCATTGCCATATTGTGAACTTGCTTTCCCTGTTTTTTGTTTGTTTTCTTTTTTCTTTTTTTTTTTTTTTTTTTTTTGAAAGACAACAGGGCGCCTCCATGAGGTTTTCACCCTTACCATCTGCCTTGAGCGCCTCAAAGAGGTTTTCACTCAAGGGTCTTTTTCAAACATTTTCAGAAAGATAGTAGGGACGCCTCAATGAGGTTTTCACCCCTACCATCTGCCTTGGGAGCCTCAGAAAGGTTTTCACCCAAGGATCTTTATTTTTTTTTTATTTTTATTTTTAAGATCTTCAGGGTATGCCCAAAACAGAGGCAGAACCCTCCTCTATGACCAGCACTGATTTTTCCATAGTTTTGATGAATTCTTGTCTTGAGAGAGGTTTTCTGTAGATCTTTAGTCGATGCCCATTGACAAGCATAGGGATAGCCTCCTCATCAATGGTCCGAATAAAAAAAGATCCATTGTCATTACATTTTTCCACAGCGTATGGTCCCAGCCATCTAGTTCTCAGCTTCCCCTTGAAATCCTTATGCCTGGAATCATACAACAGCGCCCAATCTCCCGGCTGAAATTGCTTGTCATTGAGGTGTTGGTCATGCCACACCTTCCTCTGAAGTTGAACCACTTCTGAGTGGAGAAGGGCCTGCATTCGGTACTCGTCCAATCCATTCAGCTGCAATAACCTTTCTTGTTGGGCATGGCTGAGATCCAGGTCCAGCTGAGCTGCCATCCTCAAGGTGTTGTATTCGAACTTAATTGACAGCAAAGCTCTCTTCCCATAGACCAGCTCATAAGTTGTGAAGCCGGTTGTGGTCTTCCAAGTGGTGTTGTAAGCCCATGTGGCCTCAACCAGGCGATCTGCCCAATCTTTCCTGCTGCTGCTCACCACCTTAGTCAAGATCCCTTCCAATGCTCTATTGGTGACTTCCACTTGCCCATTTGCTTGAGGATGATAGGGGGTGGAAGTCCTATGCTTGATTTTGTGATGAGCGAGTAGGTCTTCAATTAAGTTGGAGGTGAACTAGCTTCCTTGATCGGTGACTAACTCTCTTGGGTAGCCAAATTTGTAGAAGATGTTTTCTCTTAAGAACTCGCCCACCTTTTCTTCTGTCGCTGCTTTGATTGCCTTGGTTTCTGCCCACTTTGTCAGGTAGTATGTGCACACAATGATGTAAGACCTTTGCCTCGAAGGAGGATTGATCGGACCCACAAAATCCATACCCCACTTCTCAAATGGCTCAAGAGTCACTTGAGGTTGGAGAGGCATTTCGTCCCTTGGAGTCGGTTTCCCCATCCTTTGGAATCGGTCACATTGGCTGATATACCTTCTGACATCTTGATGTAGCATGGGCCAATAGTAGCCTGCCTGCAGGATTTTGAAGGCAATCCTTTTGGCTGCAAAATGTCCTCCACAAGGCCCGTCATGATAGGTTAGGAGGTTATCAAAGACTTCCTCCTCCCTTACACAACGCCTTAAGATCTGATCAGGGCCAAGCTTGAACAGGTTGCCCCCGATCCAAGTGAATGAGGCACTCTTCCGTATGATCCTGCTCTTCTCTCTTGAGGATAGGTGCGGAGGAAACTGTGCTAAGACAAGGTAGTTTGCTATATCAACAAACCATGGAGAGAGTATTGAGATAGCAAACAGATGTTCATCTGGCATCTGGTCATCCACTGTTGCATCCTCTCCTGCAGGTAAATCCAATCTAGACAAAAAGTCAGCAACAACATTTTCTTTACCTGGTTTGTCAACGATAGTCAAATCAAACTGCTGCAACAAAAGTAACCATCTAATAATACGAGCATTCACATCTGGTTTATTCATTAAATATCTAATTGCAGCATGATCAGTATGTACAAATGTTTGATATCCAGTGATATAATGTCGGAATTTGTTCAGTGCATGGACCACGGCCAAGAATTCTTTCTCAGTTACAGTGTAATTCAGTTCTGCCTTGGATAAGTTTTTGCTGACAAAGTAGATGGCGTATGGAAGTTTTTGTTCAACTTGTCCTAAGGCTGCCCCTATGGATTTGTTTGAGGCATCAGTGTGGATGTGGAAAGGTAGGGCCAAGTTTGGACCTCTCAAGATTGGGGAAGACACCAACTTGTCCTTTAATTCATTCAGAGCCTTCTGACAATCGTCAATCCACTTAAACTCAACATCTTTTGCCAAGAGGCCAAACAATGGCGAGGCTAGCTTGCTGAAGTCTTTAATGAATCTCCTATAATACCCCGCTAATCCTAAGAAACTTTGAACATCTCTTACCTTCTGGGGAGGTGGAACCTTCTTGATGAGAGCAATTTTGTTAGGATCCACCTGTAACCCTTGGCAAGAAATGGTATGGCCTAGCACAGTCCCTTCAGTCATCAAGAATTCACACTTTTCAGGACTAAGGGACAGGTTCATCTCAATGTACTTGGTTAGGACTTTTCCCAGATTGGACAAGGCTTCCTGGAAGTTAGACCCATAAGGAGTGAAGTCATCCATATAGATTTCCACCGAATCATGGACCAGTTTTGATGAATTCTTGTCTTGAGAGAGGTTTTCTGTAGATCTTTAGTCGATGCCCATTGACAAGCATAGGGATAGCCTCCTCATCAATGGTCCGAATAAAAAAAGATCCATTGTCATTACATTTTTCCACAGCGTATGGTCCCAGCCATCTAGTTCTCAGCTTCCCCTTGAAATCCTTATGCCTGGAATCATACAACAGCGCCCAATCTCCCGGCTGAAATTGCTTGTCATTGAGGTGTTGGTCATGCCACACCTTCCTCTGAAGTTGAACCACTTCTGAGTGGAGAAGGGCCTGCATTCGGTGCTCGTCCAATCCATTCAGCTGCAATAACCTTTCTTGTTGGGCATGGCTGAGATCCAGGTCCAGCTGAGCTGCCATCCTCAAGGTGTTGTATTCGAACTCAATTGACAGCAAAGCTCTCTTCCCATAGACCAGCTCATAAGGTGTGAAGCCGGTTGTGGTCTTCCAAGTGGTGTTGTAAGCCCATGTGGCCTCAACCAGGCGATCTGCCCAATCTTTCCTGCTGCTGCTCACCACCTTAGTCAAGATCCCTTCCAATGCTCTATTGGTGACTTCCACTTGCCCATTTGCTTGAGGATGATAGGGGGTGGAAGTCCTATGCTTGATTTTGTGATGAGCGAGTAGGTCTTCAATTAAGTTGGAGGTGAACTAGCTTCCTTGATCGGTGACTAACTCTCTTGGGTAGCCAAATTTGTAGAAGATGTTTTCTCTTAAGAACTCGCCCACCTTTTCTTCTGTCGCTGCTTTGATTGCCTTGGTTTCTGCCCACTTTGTCAGGTAGTATGTGCACACAATGATGTAAGACCTTTGCCTCGAAGGAGGATTGATCGGACCCACAAAATCCATACCCCACTTCTCAAATGGCTCAAGAGTCACTTGAGGTTGGAGAGGCATTTCGTCCCTTGGAGTCGGTTTCCCCATCCTTTGGAATCGGTCACATTGGCTGATATACCTTCTGACATCTTGATGTAGCATGGGCCAATAGTAGCCTGCCTGCAGGATTTTGAAGGCAATCCTTTTGGCTGCAAAATGTCCTCCACAAGGCCCGTCATGATAGGTTAGGAGGATATCAAAGACTTCCTCCTCCCTTACACAACGCCTTAAGATCTGATCAGGGCCAAGCTTGAACAGGTTTCCCCCGATCCAAGTGAATGAGGCACTCTTCCGTATGATCCTGCTCTTCTCTCTTGAGGATAGGTGCGGAGGAAACTGTGCTGAGACAAGGTAGTTTGCTATATCAACAAACCATGGAGAGAGTATTGAGATAGCAAACAGATGTTCATCTGGCATCTGGTCATCCACTGTTCCATCCTCTCCTGCAGGTAAATCCAATCTAGACAAAAAGTCAGCAACAACATTTTCTTTACCTGGTTTGTCAACGATAGTCAAATCAAACTGCTGCAACAAAAGTAACCATCTAATAATACGAGCATTCACATCTGGTTTATTCATTAAATATCTAATTGCAGCATGATCAGTATGTACAAATGTTTGATATCCAGTGATATAATGTCGGAATTTGTTCAGTGCATGGACCACGGCCAAGAATTCTTTCTCAGTTACAGTGTAATTCAGTTCTGCCTTGGATAAGTTTTTGCTGACAAAGTAGATGGCGTATGGAAGTTTTTGTTCAACTTGTCCTAAGGCTGCCCCTATGGATTTGTTTGAGGCATCAGTGTGGATGTGGAAAGGTAGGGCCAAGTTTGGACCTCTCAAGATTGGGGAAGACACCAACTTGTCCTTTAATTCATTCAGAGCCTTCTGACAATCGTCAATCCACTTAAACTCAACATCTTTTGCCAAGAGGCCAAACAATGGCGAGGCTAGCTTGCTGAAGTCTTTAATGAATCTCCTATAATACCCCGCTAATCCTAAGAAACTTTGAACATCTCTTACCTTCTGGGGAGGTGGAACCTTCTTGATGAGAGCAATTTTGTTAGGATCCACCTGTAACCCTTGGCAAGAAATGGTATGGCCTAGCACAGTCCCTTCAGTCATCAAGAATTCACACTTTTCAGGACTAAGGGACAGGTTCATCTCGATGTACTTGGTTAGGACTTTTCCCAGATTGGACAAGGCTTCCTGGAAGTTAAACCCATAAGGAGTGAAGTCATCCATATAGATTTCCACCGAATCATGGACCAGCTCAGAAAAGATGCTCAAGACGGCTCTCTGGAAGGTGGCAAGAGCATTGCATAGTCCAAAGGGAAGAACTCGGTAAGCAAAGGTACCCCAAGGACAAGTGAAGGTGGTCTTATCTTGGTCTTCCAGGCTGATTTGGATCTGGTTATACCCACTAAACCCATCCAGGAAAGAGAAAAACTTCTTTCCTGCCAGTCCATCCAACACTTGATCTATGAAGGGTAGAGGAAAATGGTCTTTCTTGGTGGCCTTGTTCAGTTCTCGGTAGTCCACACAGATTCTTCACTTCCCGTTTTTCTTGGGAACCAACACCAAAGGGGACACCCATTCGCTATCCGAGATGGGGTAAATGAATCCGGCATCCAATAGTTTTTGTAATTCCTCCTTGACGATGTCCTTAAGGGCTGGATTCATTCTCCTTTGGGGTTGCCTAACTGGTTTACAGTCTTCTTTGATGTAGATGTGATGGGTACATACTGAAGGATGGACTCCTTTCATCTCCTTATAGCTCCAAGCAAAAGCATCTAGATGACTGGCCAACAGACTACACAGCTCCTTTTCCTGGGAAGGAGATAGGGAGGAGCTAATCTTTAACGTTCTCTCAGGGCCGAACTCCACATTTTTTACTCTGGGAGTGATAGGGTTGGTCACACAAAGGTCCACTAAGGTGCTGGCTTGGGCATCCTCCACCAATTCCTCTAAGGACAATGCACTGGGAGGTGGAGTCTGGATCAAGGTCTCAATCAAATCATCCTCGGTTGGGAGGCCTCCCCTAATGGTGTCTAGGGTGCACAAAGGTGCTGAGTACACCTCATCCTCTTCTCCTTCCTCCAACCAAAGTGGTAAGTCATGCTCTAATAAGGGTTGGGTAGGAGGGTACAGGACTAGCTGCTTGGACATAGGACCATTTTTGATGGTCATGTTTCCTGCACGGCAGCTTATATAAGCATCTGCAGTGACTAACCAAGGCCTTCCCAAAATAAGAGGGTATCCAGTAAGATTTGCCTTTGGTTGCAGAACCAAAAAGTCTGCAGGGTACTCCGTAGAGTCGACAGAGACCAAGACATCCTCTACAATCCCTTCGGGAGTCACAGTGGAGCGATCTGCTAGTTGCAGGACTGTCGAGGTCTTTCTCAGGGAACCCTGAAGGTTGAGTTTGAGCATGGTATCTCTGGTCATCACATTAATGGAAACCCCCAGATCAATCAATGTGTGAGGTATGATGGTGCTGTTGATGTGGACAGCCACTACAGGACTCCCAGGATCCAGATACTTTGGGCAGATGACCTGCCCCAACATAAGATCAGACAGTTGTCCTATGACATTGATGTTTGAAGCATCTCTTTTTTGCCTGCCTGGGTGTTTGAAACACTTTTCCTTAACCAGTTTGTTGTATATCGGTACATCTTTGATGGCTTGGAGAAGTGGTATTCTCACACACAACTGTTTGAGTTCTCCCAGAAGCTCATCCTCCTCTGGGTTGGGTTTTGTGGTGGCCGTTAGTCTCTCAGGAAAGGGTGGAATGGCCTTTGGTTCACTTTCCTGTTTATCTTCCTCGTCCTCTGGGGAAGGAGGTTGGCGATCGGGAAGAGTCTTTCCAGATCGCAGATTGATCTCCTGGATCTCCACAGCATAGGTAGGGCATGATGTTTCCCCAGTATATACCTGCTGGGCCTGTCTGTTGTTGGGGTTCGGGTTCGGTTGAGCATGCATTTGGGGTTGCCTTGGAGGAGCAGGAGGTAATGGTTGTGGTTGAGCTGGTGGTGGAGGCAAAATGGCGGGAGGAGTATTGTACTGGGGCCTCCACCCCGATTGAGGTGCATTCCACTGAGGCTGTGGCTGGGCATGTGAGTGAAACGAAGGAGTACTGGGCTGAGTATGGTACTGAGGCGGGTAAGACCTTGGAGGAGGTATAGACCAGGAAGGATGAATAGGGGGTCCCCAGGAAGGCATAGGAGCGGATTGGTTGGGGCTGTAATAAGCTTGGGGCGTCCCTTGCATCCCCTGTTGATAAGGTCTAGGTCCTTGTGGCCTCCTTTGGTTGAGGAAATAGAGAGGTTCAATGGGCGCTTCTGTCCCTTGATACATGGCTTTAAGCCCAGGTAAGTTTGGACATTGGTTTGTGGGGTGGTCCTCCTCATAGACAAAACATACGTCAACCGAATGTAATTGGCACTCATTCTTAGGGTGTTTCCTTGTACACCTAGGGCAGAAGATAGCCAAAGCCCTCTCAGCTTCCTCTTTCTTCTGCTGGATTCGAAATGTATAAAGTTGCATGGCGATGGTCTGCCTCACCTCACTCTTGAGGTCCTCTAATTGATTTGCAAACTCATGTTTGGAGAAAGGAATACCAACTGAGAGGGGGTTTCCTCTACCTCTTTTCCGGGCTGCCCTAGAGTGGTTTCTAAACACAGTCTTTATGTCCTCATAAGGCAGTTGGTAAATATCTCCTCCAGCTAGCATGTGAAGGGTATCTAAGAGGTCTTCAGGGACTCCTCGGAGCAGGACCAACTTAAGAGATTCAGGGTCAAGTGTGCACCTGGCCCGTTTATAGCTAAGTTGGAACCTTTCCTCGTAATCTTCTAAAGACTCATCATTCCCCATGGTCATCCGAAAGATTTCTCCCTTGGTTTCCTTGGACCTACAGTAGTCCCGGTATTTGGTATTGAAAGCTTGCTGCATCTGGGCCCAAGTGGTGATACTATTCCCAGGTAAGCCCATGAACCAGCGTAATGCTGCATCCTTAAGGGTAGAGGGGAAGAGTTTCAGTTTTTGCTCATCTTCGGTATAGTCATAAGTTCGACAAAGGACGGCAAACTCAAACAGGAAGGTATCAGGGTTTTCAGTAGTCAGCCCATGGAAGTGAGGTAAAGCGGAGGGGCTGATGTTCTTCATTTTCATGTCTCCATTGGTCTCTCGGATGGGGAAGGCACCTTCAATTCTCTCATTTTCTCCCCTATTGTCAGCCATAGCTTCATATGGAGTGTTCTCTAACAATTCTTCTGCTATAGGATCTTCGTATATCTCAGGAGGTTCGCCTATAGGTTCTTCTGGATCACTGTCACCAAAGAAGAGAGAAGGGTGGCTCAATGATGTGGTGGGGGTGTTGGGTAAGAATTTGCCTGTTTTATCTCGATTTCTACGAGGCATGAAATGAAAAGACTTCGGATTGCTTTTGTTTTTTTCTGGTACCTGCAAAACTAAAACAGATTGAACTGCAACTAACTATCTTGCTGAAATGGAGATGAGGAATTGAAATGAAAGCATGAAAGAACTAATCTATTTTGCTCAAATGAAATTGCAGGAATGAAATGCTAAGCTATGCTTGCAGAATTGAAATGCTAGTCTACGCTTGCAGAAATGAAATTGCGGAATTGAAATGTTAATCTATGAAAGCAGGAAATGTCTATGCTACTTTTGCAGAAAGGAAATTGCAGAATGGAAATGAAATACTACTTAGCAGAAGGCGAAAGTAGGAAAGTAGAAGAAAAGCAACAATCACCAATACTCTGACGCTTCCCCGGCAACGGCGCCAAAAAGGATGGTGGGCTCCAGTATTGTAGCAATAATGCTACAACTCCTGGAGCTTCCTTCTTTAGTTTTATCAACCCGGTAGTTCGTAACAAACTTGGAAGCGACAGTGCTGTATGCACAAGTACTAGCTCTTGCCGCAGCTGTCACCTGGTCAGCTGGCACAAGTCTGCTAGGGGCTCAAGCCAACTTCTATGAGCTCTCAGAAGAAGCTTTTTAACTGATGGACGAAAGCTAACTCAAAGGAAGCTAATCTATTTTCAAAAAAGGAACTGAAAGCCAACGAGAAATGCAAACCCTAGCAAACCCTAATTCTACCAACTAGTCTTACTGATGCAGAGATGGGAATGCAAACTACTGAAAGAGATGCCATTACTTCTATGAAGGTGAAATGCATGTGTCTAGACTACCTCTATCTGAAGAAAACATCTTTTTTATTTTTGTTTCAATTATTAGAATTATCATGCATGTGCTTTTAACTAGCTTTTTACTGTGCAGAGGTGGATCAAGGAGGAGAAAGGCTTGAAGAAGGTTGGGAAAGTTCAGAGAGGGTCTAAGGGGTCCCTAACACCCTTCCAGAGAGTTTCACAAAGTTTGGCTACCAAGAGACCGTGTTTATGAGCTTCTACAGGAAGTCTGCAGGGGTTCTACAGGATGTTTCAGAACTTCTACAGGATGTTCAGTAATTCCTACAGGATGTTCTACAATCGGATTTTTGGGTGATGGGTGAGTGGAAGAGGCTGCATGGGTGGATAGGGAGGTAGGAGAGGGGTTTGTAATGACTTAGTGACAGAGAGATGAGATGATGAGGGGGTGTGCTAAGCTAGTTTGTCTAAAGGAGGGTAGAGGGAATGGAAGGCCGAAAAGGTAGGATAACGTGGGTAGTAGAGTAGCTGAGAGACAAGGGGTCTAATTGGGAGATGAGTAGTTGGCCTGGGCAAGGCTTAGAAGGATGAGAAGGTGAGGGAGTAGCACTGCACAGTGTAAACTGAACCAAATCATCCACGTCCTGCACATAATCAAAACATTCTTAACTGTTTAATGGAACCAATGAACAACAACGTTATTTCTAAGGAAAACCATGTATGGTACTGAAGCAAAGAAACATTCCAAGAGGTCTGAATGCATGGGCAACTTCTACAAACGAAAATATTGCACCACAGATTGCATGGATTCGTAAACCAATGTTTTTGGTAGGTATCATTGTCTGCAATTCCAGCCCCTAGAAAGAGGTGAAAATGTGTGTGCAAGCAACCCTTTTCTAGAACTTTTATCAACTCCAATCTCTTCACTTTATTCTAAATAGCTGAAGCAACTCTATCTTCTAACAATGACCTACTTAACCACACCAAGAAATCTAACTCAACAAACTGCGTTTCAAATGCATGTAAATAAAAACCATAATGCTGAAAGAAAAGATAACAATACAGAAGAAGGAGGCCTTAGGCTCTCAGGTTGGGCCCAACCCCGAGAGCTATGGCTCCTTTAAAAGCTAAGATCTGAGATCAAATCTGACTGCTTTCCATTAAAAAATAATAATCATAAGTCAAACAGCATGCCAATAATGGCTACAAAAGAGCAAAACTAAGCTAGCAGCTCGTAGTGCAGGATGTGAAACAATGTTCCCAAAAGTCCTTTTCGAAGGCTAAAGCCTTATCATTTATACATCACGAGGCCCCAAGCTGGCCTCCTAAATCAGTGGGACTTGGCTGACCAAACTAGGAGTGAACTGCTGCTTCCTCAAAATCCATTTGGCTGTCTTCTAATCCGGTTGTGGTGGCTGCTGGAGCTCGGAGTTGGGGGTGAAGATCCCGAGGAAGGCCATTTAATGTTGTGGACAACCCTCCTATGAATCCTCAACCCCATCTTGGCTGTCTCCTGGTCCTTATCTGCTCAGTTTTGTTCCAATCATGTGTCAAAAAACCTGAAATGAGCACATGTTAGCCACCTAGGAATAGTGACTGCCCTTATTCGTACAAATGACATAAACATACTAAAAAATGATGCATAAGTTATGAAAAATGAAGGATTGAGCAAAGGTAGTTAGGCCAAATGAGCCCAAAATGTTACCAAATTTGGGGCTCATCAATGGTCACGATATGTAGTGATCCAACGGTTCATTCTCTCCTCGCTATTACTGACACTTGATCCGTGGCTTAACACCCGATTTGTCCATGATCTCTATTTAAAGAGCATGGAGGGTCATTTGTAGGGTAACCATTCATGAGAGAAGCTTATGTAAATTTTCATTCTTTTATTAATAAATTGTCTGAAGTGGCCGCATTGGCTCAGGTCATGGACTATTTCCCTCTTTGAGGGTTTTAGCCACGTCAAGAATATTGGTGTATTGATCTGTGATTTGTTTGTGAGTAGTGTTCTTTGGTCTTCTGTCTGAGGAACTTACCCTGTAAATTCCTACAGTTATGAGGTGATTTTCCTATCAAAAACAATTTAGAAGTTTACAAAATCATCACTATTTCGTTAAAGTTACAAAAACAATTTAGAGAATTGTGAAAACCATCAAATTTAATAAGTGATTTTGTTTTGAAATTCCAACCTTGTTCAAGCCTCTAAAGTAGCCAGTAATTGATGTTGAGATTCAAACATAACAAATTATATATCATAAGAGCAAAGCATCCCATTAAGCATGTTGAAAATTGTATGGACAGGGACCGCTACATGTTTACAACAGAAACTATGAAATAGAGACTTATTGATGGATAAAAATAGTCCATCATCACATGTGTCCACCACTACCTTTTACTCTCTACTTAGTCTTTCATTTTCACTAGTTGTTTTTTTACAAATTGTTTTTTAGATTTTTTGATTCACTTATTTTTACTGCATTCATAGTTTCTGTCTCTGTCTCTTGGCTTTGCAGGATCATTTACAGGTAGAGATTCCATCATACCTGTTCCCAATCTACTAGAGTCTGTGCAAAGATGATGCTACAATAATTTTATTATTCCGTCTCTCATGTTTTCAACATTAAAGTTAAAGTTGAAACCACTCTTATTTTGTTTATTTGAGTCAAATTACTCTTCATTCTTTAATGCTCTATCCTCCCTATTTTGTTTATTTGAATCAAATCATACGTTTGGGTATAGTATTCCGCTCTATATGAGGGATCTCCTCTTTTTGGTATAATATGTTTATAGTGTAATTTTAGAGTATAGTCATTTCTGAAATGTATCCCCTGAAATGAGGCAGCTGAAGATCACGGTGGAATTTGGCAATTTTTTTTGAAATAGGTTTTTGTCTAAAATACACATTAACTTGTTAGCTACACACACACACACACACATACATTAACTCGTTAGCAATTTCATTTTATATAGTACTCATTTAAATAAATTCTTGAATTATATATATATATATTTTTCTCTTTCCATACCGATTTAAAGAAAACCGTGAATTATTTTTATATATTAGATAGTAATTTCTATGAATAAGTGGAAGTAAAATATTTTGTTGAATAGCTTTTATTCCCTAGCAAAAATGACATTTGTTATTTCAATTTTCCTAAATTGCAATAAAGAATATTTGGCAATGCCAAGAAATGAAAACACCAATTATATTTTGAAAGCAAAATCATCCAACAAAAAAATGAGATCACCAATCTCTGCAATCTTGTATATGTAATTTTAGATTCATCTATTTTCTAAATAGTTATTTTAAAGGACATTAGTTTCATAATATTTCATGATATATATATATATATATATATATTCGAATGTGGGTTTGATATATAAATTTAGACATTTTGTATTACAAGTATTAAATTTGAAACTTAGGATATAAAAATTTGAAGGGTTTTTAGGGAAAACCCTATAGAGATAAGGATAGAGATTGAGTTTTAAATGAGTTTGTGTCAATGTGTGACTTTAGTTCTATCTGTATTTATATCTTAAAAAAATTGTTATATATGTCTTTATATCATAAAAGAAAAGTGTTATATATGTCTATAAGCATCAAAATCTATGTTTGATATGTTTTTCAACACATTGCAAATTCTAAGTATACAATTTTTAGTTGAGAAACTTACGAAGATTTATGTCAAACTAGGTTTAAATAAGTATTTGTTGATGTTAGAGTGTGATAGTTCATGTTTCTTGTATTCATGTGACATATATTATTCCCGACTTAAAGTTGATGGTCAAATATTTATTTTTGTTAAAACAATATGATATGCAATAGATCTAAAAGCATGTTGAAAAATAACATAAAACAATTCAAAAAAAAATTAATGATAGATTTAAGTGGAAAACCCTACATGAAAAACCATGGGGAAAGATCAATAACCTCTCTATTAAATATAAATTTACAACCATTTGCTCTCCAATCTTTTGGCCTTCTCACCGCACACACTAATGTCTGACCAATATTACATATAAATAATCTCTCATTGAATAATCTAGAGAAATATTATTGGCATAATACCATGTGCTATGAAAACCATGGGTCCAAAACCATGGCTCTTATAGAAGTTTCAAGAAGTCATAATATTACATTATGTTTTTGTTTTATTTATTTGGTCTCACACACAACAATCTTCCACTTGAGACCAAATAAATTCTCTCTCTTTGTTACAGATCTTTCATAAGCCTCCTTTATCATCTTTGCAATAGGCCAGCCAAGGTTCTACAAATATCATGCTTATCCCTTGGAAAAATCTTTGTTAACACATCAGTTGTGTTGTACCTCTAAGATGACAATGGCCAATTGATTATGCCGGAGCATCTAAGATATTTGTTTTGGGGTTTTGGGTTTTTATGGAGGACCAATACATAAAACAAATTATAAGAATGATGTATTTAACCCTTTAGATAGTACTAAAGATAATCAAAGGGCTCCTATTTAACTCCACAGAGTGATTTAAATTGATAAGATGTACAGAAAGAACAGTAAGGAGATATGATTACTTTAAATTTCAGATAGAAAGATAAATCATCATAAGTGGGAAAACCTTTGACCAATGTTCAAAAGTTAAACAAAATATGCTTAAAATTACATAAGATACGTACAATTCTATGATTTAGAGGGAGTCTTTCAGACTAACAGTTCAATATCTCAATCTCTTTATAATAATAACTTCAGAAGGGATTTTAAGAATAACTGTTACACATTTATTCTCAGCTAATATCACTATAAAACTTAAACATATGCAAAATGAACAGAGTGAATGAAACACATGAAAAACTTACAGAAGAAAATGATACTGTATGAGATCAAATTCAGAATCCTTTGCTTTATTATCAGTGATCTAGAAAAATCTTGTACATCAGTGCTTACAAAATTGCTTATGGAAGGGTACGACCCTTGATAACTCGAAAACAGAGCTATTTCTACTAGTTTAGGTCTAAGAAAAATATCTTAAACTAATTTACAAAAATAGCCTGATATAAAATAGGAAATATGAACTGTTGCATGATCTGTCCCTATTTTTCTATAGACTGTTGATAATTGTTGATGATTTTTCCTGGATGTGCTGTTGTATTGTATGAGTCATCCTTTTTCCTATTTGGATAAAAGGTTAATCAATTATTTCATGCAATTGATTCCATTTATCATCAGATGTAATTTCCAGATTTACCATCCTTTTATAAACCTCATAGACCTCTTATACTTTTAAAAGGTAGGTTTTACTAGAAAGAGGTTTTTGATGCCATGTCTGATGATTAAATCTAGCTCCAATGCTTCCAAAAATTCCTTCCCTGTAATTTGTCCCTTGATTTGTGCAAACTGTGCTTTATCAACAGCAATAGTATACAACTTTTCACTGTAACTTTCTAGTTTTATTAACTGATCATTAACAAATGTTAACTGTGGAAACCCTCTCTTACTTAACCTACTGAACTTTGACAAAAACCTTTGGACATATATGTCCAAAGCTTTACATTTGCTTTCCAACTGAGTTAGTAGGTTCTTCTTCTGTAGGGCTTTCTTTATCTCTAAAATGGTACATGTCCTATCAGTGATATTTATTTCCTGTAGCTCTTCGTTACTTTTAGAATTCAATACCTTGATCATAGATGTGGCTTCTTTAGGCTTTGTATCCAGGGCTTTCTTTTGACTCGCTCTCTCAGCCTTGCATTTCTCAATTAGTTCCCGTTGTTCAAAAATAATTTTAACAGAAGGCCATATTTCTAAAACAGAGTTAGCAATATTAAACCAAATGCCTTCCTGGGCTTGGCTCAAGGTATCTACCATGAATGTTTGATCTTCTAACTGTTTGACTTTCTGCTCGAGCCTATGTGTCCTCTGCATCTCTTCGACATACATTGTATCATTTTTTATCTTGTTTGTTTCCAAAGCCTGAAACTTTTGAAGCAACTTGTCATATTGTTGCTTTTGTGCTTGCAACTCCTATGACAGCTTTACATTTTCTACTGCTAGGGAAGTTTCATTACCTGTAGAAGATGAACTGGGTTCTACTCCAGTGATGGAAATTACTATAACAGGCATTGTGGTCAGCTGTAAGGCTTCCTTCTCTTTGAGAAGTTGCTCAATCTGTTCCTCCATGGTTTTAATCTGCATATTCTGCTAAAAAATAAGCTTTAACAAATCCTCTTTATTTTTCTCATTTTCTGCCATCTCCTTGGTCTGTGGGTCCTCAGTAGATGGAAATTTTAACTGTTTCCTGAGAGCTGCAATATCTACATTCTTCTTTTTCAGAATCTCCTCCACTGCCTTGCAATCCTTGGGATCATACCCAATCTTTACAATAAGTTCTTCCAATGTTTTTAACTTATTGTCTTTAGCTATTGATGACAACTTCTCTATCTTAAGTTGAGACTGAGTATTAGATAAAGTTGTTCTTAGTTTAGAAAGTGTCATGGCAGTGGTGGTCATTGTTGAGAATAAAATTTCTCCTGATTGCCTGTGCATGTCCATTTGATCTATAGGGTGAATCTGATTTGCATCAAAGGAGAAAATTGTCTTTTTGTAGTCATCAACTGACTTAGGAAATGGAACCTGAGCCTATAGGAAGGCCAACTGCATCCTCCCTTTCTCACTGTCAAAGGTAGAGAGAAGTTTGTGTTGTGATGTAGATGTCTGCTTCCAAAACTGGTTGTACATATGAGCCTTAAGAGTCTCATTCTTCTGCTTAATCTCCCTGTATTTAGAAAATATATTTATATCTTCAGCAATGCTGGCCTCTGTATATTGGATTATTTCCATAGGTTTTGAAAAAGGAGAATTGGGATATGTCATCCCTATTGATGAGGATTCTTCTTGATCTCCAAGATCAATAAAGTCTAGTTGCTTGCTACCTGATGACATAATTAATCTTGTATTTAGCTTCTTCGGCTGAATAATGAAATCCTTATCCATGGTTGTATCATCTGTATTCTCCTCCCTGGTCCTCTTTAGTGGATTTGTCTTTGTCACTAGAGTGTTCACCTGTGGTGTTGAAATAATCTGTTTATCTACTTCCTATAGAGTCCCTTTAGACCACTCCTCCTGGTTCATGCATTTCTCTAATTCAGGTCTAGGAGTGTGGTTGTATGGTGTAGACTTCAGCTAAATTCCTAATGTTGAAATGATCCCAAAAGGATCATAAGACCAAGTAAAACTAAGCTTGAAGTTCATCTGTTTTAACAGCTGATCAACTTCCATACCTGCAGACTTGGTATTGCAAATAAAGGATCCTATCTGGGCCTTGAGCTTGAATTGTGACTTCTTCTTGGCTGAAACAAAATGCAGCTCATCCATGTTAATCATCTTCCTTATGTATTCCAATGAGAAAATTCTCATTGGCACATACTTAGGAAGTTTGTAGGGAGCTAACTCACTACCATAGACTCTGATCTCAGTATAATTCTGGTATAAATACCAGTCACCTGTCTTTGTCTGATCAGATAAGTGCAGAGTCTTTTTTATTTCTTCATTAATCCTGGGTTCTGTCTGACTGTTGATAAGTTGAAGAACTGGATGAATGAACAAGTCAATGAAGTCTGAATAGGTACACTTTGTTGAATTGGCTCTGACTAACTCTGTCCAATGGATCACTGATTGATCCATCCCTTGATCATCCTGCTTCTGAAGTTGAATAGGCAATAAATCACCTCTCTAAAATAAAAACATATGAATAATTACAGAGGAGTATCTGAATACTCCTTCACTAGTGAAATAGATCAGTTGTTCATGAATATTATCAGCCAAGAATTGGTTGTAATTAAACATGAATGTTGGTTGAAATTCTACACTGAAGATGGAGATGAATCCAAAAATGGATTCATCTATACTGTGATCATTCTCATACCCTAGGAGGTAGGATAGTAAAGAGGTAACATGTTCGGTGGCATAAGGAAAATCAAAGGATGGATAGGATGGATTTATTTTAGGCATTTGGGCATCTTCAAATAAGAAATCTCAAAAATGACAGTTCTTTGTGGAAAGGTGAGTTTGTTGTAAATATCAAGGAGTGCTATTGATGAGAAAAAGCTCAGGGAATCAAAAGAGGGAACCTTTAACATCTGGTTGATGTTCTGAGCATTAATGATAATCAACATGTCTCCATTTTGAGCCATTACTTCTATATGTACAGGGTCACAATGGGCTTCGAACCATGTTATAAGATCTAGGAAGCTATGAGTTTTTGGGAATGAAAAAAGGGGTAAATGAATCTCCCAGAATCTGATTTGATCCCCATGATCAATGTATTTTTGTTTTAACCATGGGTGCAATTCGATAAAATCAAATTCACACTCATAGTCTGAAACTTTAAACAGGGCATTAGCTAGGGGAATCCACTCTAGATCAACGGGGGTGATGGAGGGGCTTGCCTCTTCAACGGTTTTCTGGGTTTTGTCTTTGGGAGCCATTACGCTGGAAGATGAGCTTAAAGTGTATTGAGATGGATGGCGAAAGGTTGCAATTGTTTTTTGAACAGGGGAAATTTACAGAGGAAGAGAATTAGCAGGAAATAAGATCAGAGGTAAGAAAATGGTTATCAACACTTAAACAGGTTATTTGTAGGTAATTTACAATTTACCATTTAAATGTTATTATAGGAGATTTATTACAAGAATGGTAATTTTACAATGGGTTTATAAGTGTTAATGACTAATAGGACGAGAGCGGTGTAACGGATCACTACGTAGTAGTAGCTGAGTGAATGGAGGCCAGCAGATAAGTGAGGTGGTGGATGAGGTGGCGGCATGGAAATGAATGAGGTAAAGTGGACGTGGAAGGCGTGGGGATGAATGAGTTGACAGGTCAAAACTGCTGGTGGATTTTGGGGGGTATGGTGAGTGGGTCGTGGTTTTGGGCTAAGGGGGCCCGAAATCATGTCGTGCTGCCACGTAAGAGAAAAAGGGTGGCCATTAAAACCACCTTTTCGGGGGGTCTTGCCCGCATTAACCAAAAACAGTGAAGGGGGGCCGAAATGGATCCTCCGTCGTTGATCTCGGTGGGGTTGATCTTGACCGTCAGAAGTTGGAGGGCGCTTAAATGGCACTTGATGTGACATTTTGTCGCTTCTGACTTTATAATAAAATCATGCATTGTTGATTATTTGCAAGATAATAAAGTTTATCAACATAATTAAACCCCGATTAAGGAATTTAAGCATTATTTAAACTAAATAACAAATTTCAAAGGCGCATTTGAACTAGCAACCTTAATTTTTATTTTCTAAAGCAAATATTTTTTGTTTATTTCTTATCTAACATTTTATCATTTGCCTTCCTTTTTTAGAGAAACTATCCTAACATTTTATATGATATGGACCTAAAATAATAATAATTCCTAACATTTTTTATTTTCAATTTTATTTTTGGTCCATATCCTATCTTATCATTTTACAATGGTATTTTTTTTTTTTTTCAACGAATGGCTAACTTATCAAAAACAAAGATGCTACAACATCGGCTCCAACTGGGGACTGCTTTCTCCTATAGAATGCATAGAACTTGCAAATCCATGTGCCTTCTCCTCGGGCTCTCGAGTCTTTGCTGTAAAAAATCATACTGACAGTGGGAAAGGTAAATAAAACCCAAATTTTTTACAATGATGGTAGTAAAATCTATTTCAAACTCCTCAATACTAAATATAATGTTTCAGAAATATTCCATTAATAGGAAATGTGGAATATTGTCCCTGTAAATTTTGAAACACAAAAGTGGTGTTCCCTTTTACTTCAATAATGCTTAAAGGTCCGAACCAGAGGTTGTCAAACTTTCCATGCTTTCCTTTGTCCTCTCTTCTGGAATCCCATCTTAGAGCTAAATCTCCTTCCTTGAAGTCTCTTTCCCTGGCTTTTCTATCAAACAGGCTCTTCATTTTATTTTGATATTTTTTCAATTTATATTGGATTTCATCTCTATTCTCATTTAGTTCAATGATTTGATTAATCCTCGTTGAAAAATCATTAGGTTCATCAGTTGATTCCTGTGGAAAATTTAAAACAGGGAAAGCCAAATTGGTAGGGAAAATTGAATCTTTCCCATAAACTAACTGAAAATGAGACTTTCCAGTAGATCTCTTAGGAGTAATCATATTTTCCTAGACTGCATAAATTAGATGAGTGTTCCAATTCTTTTTATGATCTGCTGAAGTTTTCTTGATAACCTTCACCAGACTTTTATTAGATGATTCTGCGAGGCCATTGCCTTGAGGATAAGATGGAGTTGAATAGTGTAACAAAATTTGATATTTCTGGAAAAACTCAATCATTTTAACACTAGAAAATGTTGTGGAATTATTAGTAACAATCTATTGTGGGCAACCCAACCTGGATAAAATATTTTCTTCAATGAATTTGATCACTACTGTATCAGTAGAATTTCTCACTGGAATTTCTTCCACCCATTTAGTAAAGTAGTCTGTTGCAGTGAGGATCCATCTATGCTGATTGCCTGAAGTAGGATGAATCTCTCCAATAAAATCTAATCCCCATTGGAGAAAAGGTGTTGATACTAGTATTGGGATTAGTGGAAGAGTTGCTAATTTTTGTTTGCCAGCAAACATCTGACAAGGGACACAACTTTTGACCTTTTCTCCTACTTGTAAGAATAATGTTGGCCAATAAAATCCTGCCCTTAATATCTTATATGTTGTTTCTCTCCAAGCATAATGCCCTCCACAAAATCCTGCATGAAACTGGTCAATGATCCCTTTAGTCTCTGTTTTTGTTAAACATAATAATAAGATGTTGAGTGGGTCTTTCCAGTATAGATTTGCATTTTTGATACAGTATTTGACTGCTTTCAATTTGAGAGTTTTACATTGACTTTGGAAAATGATGCAGCACATTCAAAATGAATCAAGAAATTTACAATTTCTTGATACCAATATGATAACAGAAATTTCTCATCAATATGTACAAAAATGGCCCAATCTAAAGGTGAAGGTTCTTGTGGATTCTCCCCTTCTGCATGGACAGAAGGTTCTTGTGGATTCTCCCCTTCTGCATGGACAGAAGGTTCTTGTGGATTCTCACCTTCTCCATGGACAAAAGGTTCTTGTGGATTACTCATTTGGATTTTTGGAAGGTTCTTGTGGATTCTCCCCTGAAATTTCTAAAACAGAGTTGATGCCCAACACTTTACAGTTTGATTCAGCTAGAAGCTTAGCTAATCCTTGACCCTTTACTAGCTTTGTGGTTTTGATAGTTAGATCATACTCCAAAATTTGAGTGATCCATCTACCTCTCCTCCCATCAATATCTCATTGACTGAGAACAGTTTTAACATCACTGTTGGGGACATAAGCTATGATGGTTGAATGTAAAATGTACATTCTGAAAGATTTCAAAGACTGGAATAGGGCATAAGCCTGGTTCTCAATAATGTCATATTTACGCTCAACGTCTCTCATGAATTTACTGAAAAAGGCTATAGGTTGGTCATGGGAATCTTCATTCTTTTGTAGTAAGACAACAATAAGAGTTGTTTTAGAGGTAAAGGAAAATATACTAAATGGTTTGGTATAATCAGGACTGGCCAAGGTTAGGGCTTCAGAAATAGCTTTCTTAATTTCATCAAATGCTTGTCTGGAAGAGATAGTCCATTTAACTTCATGACCCTTTTTAAGCATGTCAGTTATATCTTTAACAATTTCAGCATAATTGGGTATGAATCTTCTTAAAAAGTCGATTTTACCAAGAAAAGCCTGAACTTCCTTTTTATTTCTAGGTAATGATAGTGTCTGAATGGCTGATACTTTGTTTGGATCAATGACTACATTTTTAGAAATTATATGGCCCAACAATTTCCCTTTTGTGATAGAAAATAGAGACTTCTTTGGATTCAACGATATTCCAAATTTCCTGCATCTGTCAAAAACCTTCATCAAGTGCTTTAAATGTTTTTTATCAGAATTAGAAAAGACTGTAAGACCACCAAGATAAATAACAAGAAATTTATTTACCTGGCCCACAAAACCTATATCCATAACTCTGTGGAATGTAGCTCCTGCATTTGTCAAACCAAAAGGCATCTTGGCATACATAAATGTACCCCAAGGTGTTGTGAAGGAATTCTTTTCCCGATCCATTGTGTCCACCATGATCTGATTATAACCAGAAAAGCCATCTAACATAGAAAGTCTATTAGCTCCATAAACTTATTGAAGTAACTGATCCATCGTAGGTAATAGATAGTTATCCTTTAGTGATGCTTTATTTAAGTTCCTAAAGTCTACACAGAGTCTAAAGTCACCATTATTTTTCCTGACAGGTACTAGGTTGGAAATCCAATTAGAATATCTCAGTGGAAGAATAATATGTGCATCTAACATTTTCTTAAGCTCTTTCTCAATAGTTGGCAGAAGGGTTGGGTTAATTCTTTTGAGTTTTTGTTGGTAGGGTTTAGCTTTTGGTTTTAATGGGATCTTATGTTCAATGAAGGATGTGTCATATGTTTTAAGATCAACATACAACCAAGAAAAAACATCCTTGTATCTTTTAAGTAACTTAAGATATTCATCTTTAACTTCTGGAGCTAAATATGTAGAAATTTTTATATTTTGCACTTGTTCTTGGGTTCCATTATTGATTTCTTCGATTTCATCTTTAGGAGAAATGGATGAAGGATTTCAAGGGACATCATTATAATCAAATAATTTCTGTAAAGGAATTAATCCTTTAGGAATGAAGTTGTTTGATAACTATATGATGTCATGATCTGCAATATTGGAGTTTAGTTCTGGATCATCTTTTGCTTGAGGATCAACTATGTCAAGCTTGTCTTCAGTGATTTGCAAAAGAGAAAATTGACCTACAACTTGAAGGAAATATTTTAGTTGTTCATCGTCCTCAAATACCTGCCAATGATTTTGGTTATCTGGTATGGATGGCCTGTATTTGACCTGGATCTGGTATAACACTTGTGTTTGATCAGGAATTTTAAATGAGCTTGCAGAGACAGCTAAAGAATCTGCATGTATGTTTTCATTTCTAGGGACATAAGTTATGTTAAAGGCATTAAAGAAATTTTCAATGGAGTCCCAAATCTCATATCGATAAGACCTAAGCCTAGGATGCTTTGTTTGGCAAAGATTCCTAACCTGTCTCACAATGAGCTCGGAGTCAATGAAAACACTTAGGTTGTGTACCTTTAAACTTTTGGCTAACTGTATTCCTAGAAGGAATGCCTCGTACTAGAGTACATTGTTGGTAACTTCAAAATCAAGTTTACATGATTGTGTAATGTTTTCTTTTTCTAGTGAGATTAATAATACCCCATCCCCTGCTCCATCCTTTGTATAAGAGCCATCAAAGAATAGCTTCCATACATTAGTTTTATTTGATATAAGGTTTTCAACTACATCTTCAATTTTTACTTGAGATTCATGTATTTGGTTTGAAGAGAGCTGAAAGTAGCTAAAGGCTTGATCAATAGCATAGATGGGGTGGTTTCCTGGTTGATCTATTTTACATACAGTGTGCACAAATATAACTTCCCTATACAACCTAATTTGTTCTCCCCCATAAACCAGAATAATGGCATAAGACATGTCCATCTGAAGAGTTCCCCCTAATTTGACACAATAAGACCTTGAAAGGAGCATTCCAAATTTGGGAGGGATATCAATGACAACTATGTCTAATACTATACTTTTTACTGGGATTTTGGCAAGAGTGACTACTAAATCCTTAATCAATCCTAGACAAGGTACCCTCTTGGAATCAAAGGTGTACAAATCATGATAGGATCTAGTTATATCAAGATTTAAATGATCCATGATAGTTTTTGGCATGAGATTATGTGATGCTCCAGAATCAAGCATACAATTGTATAACATGGAGTCATTTGTCTTTAGTGTCACATAGAAAGGAGGTATTATTTCATCTATCATATCTGAGCTAGGACCAAAGATAATTGTTGGTTTTTCATCTTGCAGGCTAATAACATAGCCTTCAGCATCAACAGAGGTATTTTGTATCCATTTGGAAACTTGATTTTTATATTTGGGGTTTTTTGAAAGTTCTAAAAGTGGTATAGGGATCTTAACTCTCTCTAACTCCTTTTCAACATTAAATGTAGTTAAGACAATTTTATCAATTTGAGTTGTATCACTTGACTGATTTAATGGCCGAATAGTAGTTTTCTGAGTTTTAACAGTTTTGGTATGAGGTTCAATTATTGGAGGTTCCTTAAGAGGTCTTCTTGGGCCAGGTCTCGGTCTAAGAACTTGTTTAGCTCTGGAATTAGAAATTCAGAGAAGGCATGGTATTTGGAAACCTGTGAAGATTCTTGATCTTCTTGAATTTGCTTATTTTGTGAAAGAGGAACAATAATGGTCTAACCAGAAGAGGTATCCATATTATTAATGTCTTCAATGATAGGCATGGTATTGTCATCAGGTTGTTGATCATTGATCAACAAAGGAGTTGGAACCTATTGACCATTACTAGGCCTTTGAAGGATTTGTAATTGTGGAGCTCTTTTATATTGACCTTGATTCTGATTTTGAGGTCGAGTGACCATCTGTTGAACTATTCTCAGTTGAGTTTCAATCTTGGAAATTCTATTAGATAGGTTTCTAAGAAGTGAAGTGATCTCATCAATTTTGGAATCTTCAGTTTTAGTTTTTGAAGAAGTTGAAGCATCTTGACTAGATTTAAGATTTCTTTGGGCCTTCTCATCTTTAGCTTTCAAGGTGGATGAGGTAGCCCTATTTGCTTCTACCTTTATAGCATTGGTCTGCATGTCTTCAAAGAGTCTTTGAAGTTATTTCTCTCAACATTACAACAAAATCATCTTCAAAGGCTTTTGAAAACCTAGATTTGGTGGCTGCTATAGAGGGTTTGCAATCAGGGGGCATCTTATGATAAAGTTTGTTGAACCTCTTAATAAAATCAACTACAAGTTCACCAAAGTTTCGTTTTAGTTCTTCAAACTTAGTTAGAAAGTAAAGAGGGTATTTCTTCACACCCCATTGGTTTTTGAATATATTTGTTAACTCCTCCGATGACCTAATGGAATTTGTAGGTAACTGCCTAAACTAGGTTCTAACATTTCCCTCAAGAGATTGGACAAACAACCTCATATAAACATTTTCTTGTTCTATGTTCATATTATCTGCAAAATCTAGAAATGCTTGAAGATGGTCCTCAACTGAGGAACCAGTTTCTCCATTATACCTAGGAAGGTGTTTTAAATATCTAGGAGGGAATGCATCTAGGTTTTGAGGCAAAACTAAAGCTGCATATCTAGCCTGTACAATGGGTTGGAATGCCATGGTAGAAGATGGTGTAGGAGGTGTTTGAGTAGATGATGAAGAAGACGAGGAAGATGATGGTAGAGAAGGTGTATATCTATGTGGAGGTGAAGAAGGAGGAGATCCCCTAAATGAATTTAAGGGAGTCATAATAACTAACTTCTGAACCTGTTACTGAATATTCTCTTTTGTTTCAAAGAGTGGAATTGAGTATACAGAGAAGCTCTCTTTAGGTGGTTCAAAAGTAGAAGGAAATGAATAAGTAGTGGGGGATATGAAGTCCGTAGGTTTGAATTCAGGTAAATGAACACCCAATTCAACCTCAGATTTAGGTGATTCTAATGGTAGTGAGGGGGCTTGATATGTTTCAAGTGAGTGAATAAGGAAAGCTGATTTAAAATCAACTCCCTGACCTAAAAGTTTTGGAACCCTGGGTGATAATTGTGTCCAATCTGGATTGGATGGAATGTTCCTAAAGGGATCTGATGATAATATATCTTTAGAGTGCAAGGTTGAAGAAGAAGAAGATGGATGAAGTCTTCTTTTGGAATTGGCCCTTCTGACAAGATTTTATGGATCTATCAAAGGATAACTGTGTCAGATTCAGAATTGGATCTAGTGTGCTTAAAAGGTGCTAGTTTGGCAAAGTGGAGTTGCCAGGTGAAAAAATTTGACCTATCTAGACCTTTAGTCACCTTTAAAGGAATAGGATTTGTATTGTTGTCCTAGGGAAACTAATCAAATTCGAGTCCCCGATAACGACGCCAGATTGATGTTGTACCTCTGAGATGACAGTGGTCAATTGATCATGCCAGAGAATCTAAGATATTTGTTTTTGGGTTTTGGGTTTTGGGTTTTTATGGAGGACCAATACATAAAAAAAATTATAAGAATGATGTATTTAACCCTTTAGATAGTACTAATAGATAATCGAAGGGTTGCTATTTAACTCCACATAGTGATTTAAATTGATAAGATGTATAGAAAGAACAGTAAGGAGATATGATTACTTTAAATTTTAGATAGAAAGATAAATCATCATAAGTGGGAAATCCTTTGATCAATTTTCAAAAGTTAAACAAAATATGCTTAAAATTACATAAGATACTGACAATTTTATGATTTAGAGGGAGCCTTTCAGACAAACAATCCAATATCTCAATCTCTTTATAATAATAACTTCAGAAGGAATTTTAAGAATAATTGTGACACATTTATTCTCACCTAATATCTCTGTAAAACTTAAACATATGCAAAATGAACAAAGTGAATGAAACACATGAAATACTTACAGAAGAAAACGAGACTGTATGAGATCAAATTCAGAATCCTTTGCTTTATTATCAGTGATCTAGAAAAATCTTGTACATCAGTGCTTACAAAATTTCTTATGGAAGGGTACGACCCTTGATAACTCGAAAACAAAGTTATTTATACTAGTTTAGGACTAGACAAAATATCTTAAAATATCTTAAACTAATTTACAAAAATAGCCTGATATAAAATAGGAAATATGAATTGTTGCATGATCTGTCCCTATTTTGTTGTAGACTGTTGATAATTGTTGATGACTGTTCCTGGATGTGCTGATGTGCTATATGAGTCATCCTTTTTCCTATTTGGATAAAAGGTTAATCAATTATTTCACACAATTGATTCCATTTATCATCAGATGGAATTTCCAGATTTACCATCCTTCTATAAACCTCATCGACCTCAGTGTACTTTTCAAAGGTAGGTTTTACTAGAAAGAGGTTTTTGATGTCATGTCTGATGATTAAATCTGGCTCCAATGCTTCCAAAAATTCCTTCCCTGTAATTTGTCCCTTGATTTGTGCAAACTGTGCTTTATCAGCAGCAATAGTATACAACTTTTCACTGTAACTTTCTAGTTTTATTAACTGATCATTAACAAATGTTAACTGTGGCAACCCTTTCTTACTTAACCTACTGAACTTTGAATGAAACCTTTGGAAAACAATGTCCAAAGCTTTACATTTGGTTTCCAGCTGAGTCAGTAGGTTCTTCTTCTGCAGGACTTTCTTTATCTCTAAAATGGTACATGTCCTATCAGTGATATTTATTTCCTGTAGCTCTTCCTTGCTTTTAGAATTCAATACCTTGATCATAGATGTGGCTTCTTTAGGCTTTGTATCCAGGGCTTCCTTTTGAATTTCTATCTCAGTCCTTCATTTCTCAATTAGTTCCTGTTATTCAAAAATAATTTTAACAGAAGGCCATATTTCTGAAATAGAGTTAGCAATATTAAACCAAATGTCTTCCTTGGCTTGGGTCAAGGTATCTGCCATGAATGTTTGATCTTCTAACTGTTTAACTTTCTGCTTGAGCTTATGGGTCCTTTGCATCTCTTTGACATACATTGTATCGTTTTTTATCTTGTTTGTTTCCAAAGCCTGAAACTTTTGAAGCAAATTGTCATATTGCTACTTTTGTGCTTGCAACTCCTGTGACAGCTTTACATTTCTGTTGCTAGGGAAGTTTCATTACCTGTAGAAGATGAACTGGGTTATGCTCTAGAGATGGGAATTAATGTAACAAGCTCCGTGGTCAGCTGTAAGGCTTTCTTCTCTTTGAGCAGTTGCTCAATCTATTCCTCCATGGTTTTAATCTGCATATTCTTCTCAAAAAATAAGCTTTAACAAATCTTCTTTATTTTTCTCATTTTCTTCCATCTCCTTGGTCTTTGGGTCCTCAGTAGATGGAAATTTAACTGTTTCCCGAGAGCTGCAATATCTACATTCTTCTTTTTCAGAATCTCATTCACTGCCTTGCAATCCTTGGGATCATACCCAATCTTTACAATAAGTTCTTCCATCATTTTTAACTTATTTTCTTTAGCTATTGATGAAAACTTCTCTATCTTAAGTTGAGACTGAGAATTAGATAAAGTTGTTGTTATTTTAGAAAGTGTCATGGTAGTGGTGGTCATTGTTGAGAATATCATTGCTCTTGATTGCCTATGCATGTCCATTTGATCTACAGGGTGAATTTGATTTTCATCAAAGGAGAAAATTATCTTTTGTAGTCTTCATCTGACTTAGGAAACAGAACTTGAGCCTGTAGGAAGGCTAGCTGCATCCTTCCTTTCTCACTTACAAAGGTAGAGAGAAGTTTGTGTTGTGATGTAGATGTATACTTCGAAAACTGGTTTTACATATGAGCCTTAAGAGTCTCATTCTTCTGCTTAATATCCCTATATTTAGAAAAGATATTTATATCTTCAGCAATGCTAGCCTTTGTAGATTGGATTATTTCCATAGGTTTTGAAAAAGAAGAATTGGGATCTGTCATCCCTGCTGATGAGGCTTCTTCTTGATCTCCAAGATCAATAAAGTCTAGTTTCCTGCTACCTGATGACATAATTAATCCTGTATTCAGCTTCTTCGGTTGAATAATGAAATCTTTAACCAGGGTTGTATCAGCTGTAGTCTCCTCCCTGGTCCTCTTTAGTGGATTTGTCTTTGTCACTGGAGTGTTCACCTGTGGTGTTGAAATAATATTTTCATCTGCTTCCTGTAGAGTCCCTTCAGACCACTCCTCCTGGTTCATGTATTTCTCTAATTTAGGTCTAGGAGTGTGGTTGTATGGTGTAGACTTCAGCTGAACTCTTAATGTTGAAATGATCCCAAAAGGATCATAAGACCAAGTAAAACTAAGCTTGAAGTTCATTTGTTTTAACAGTTGATCAACTTCCATACCTGCAAACTTGGTATTGCAAATAAAGGATCCTATCTTGGCCTTGAGCTTAAATTGTGACTTCTTCTTGGCTGAAACAAAATGCAGCTCATCCATGTTAATCATCTGCCTTATGTATTCCAATGACAAAATTCTCATTGACACATACTTAGGAAGTTTGTAGGGATCTAACTCACTACCATAGACTCTGATCTAAGTATAATTCTGGTATAAATACTAGTTACCTATCTTTGTCTAATCAAATAAGTGCAGGGTCTTTTTTATTTCTTCATTAATCCTCGGTTCTGTTTGACTGTTGATAAGTTGAAGAAATGGATGGATGAACAAGTCAATGAAGTATGAATAGGTACACTTTGTTGAATTGGCTCTAACTAACTCTATCCAATGGATCACTGATTGATCCATCCCTTGATCATCCTGCTTCTGAAGTTGAATAGGCAATAAATCACCTCTCTGAAATAAAAACATATGAATAATCACAGAGGAGTATCTGAATACTCCTTGAGTAGTGAAATGGATTAGTTGTTCATGAATATTATCAGCCAAGAATTGGTTGTAATTAAACATGAATGTTGGCTGAAATTCTACACTGAAGATGGAGAGGAATCCAAAAATGGATTCATCTATACTGTGATCATTCTCATACCCTAGGAGGTAGGATAGTAAAGAGGTAACATGTCTGGTGGCTTCAGGAAAATCAGAAGATGGATAGGGTGGATTTCTTTTAGGCATTTGGGCATCTTCAAATAAGAAAATCTCAAAAATGGCAGTTCTCTGTGGAAAGGTGAGTTTGTTGTAAAGATCAAGGAGGGCTGTTGGTGAGAAAAAGCTCAGGGAATCAGAAGAGGGAACCTTTAACATCTGGTTGATGTTCTGAGCATTAATGGTAATCAACATGTCTCCATTTTGAGCCATTACTGCTCTTTGTACAGGGTCATAATGGGCTTGGCACTAGGTTATCAGATTTGGGAAGCTATGAGTTTTTGGGAATGAAAAAAGGGGCAAATGAGTCTCCCAGAACCTGATTTGATCCCCCTGATCAATGTATTTTTGTTTTAACCATGGGTGCAATTCGATAAAATCGAATTCACACTCACAGTCTGAAACTTTAAATAGGGCATCAGCTAGGGGAATCCACTCTAGATCAGTGGGGGTGATGGAGGGGCTTGCTTCTTCAACGGTTTTCTGGGTTTTGGCTTTGGGAGCCATTACGCTGGAAGATGAGCTTAAAGTGTATTGAGATGGATGGTGAAAGGTTGCAGCTACTTTTTGAACAGGGGAAATTTACAGAGGAAGGGAATTAGCAGGAAATAGGATCAAAGGCAAGAAAATGATTATGAACACTTAAACAGGTTATTTGTAGGTAATTTACAATTTACCGTTTAAATGTTACCATAGGATATTTATTACAAGAATGGTAATTTTACAATGGGTTTATAAGTGTTAATGACCAACAGGACAAGAGCGATGTAACAGATCACTACGCGGTAGTAGCCGAGTGGACAAAGGGTAATGGATAAGTGAGGTGGTGGATGAGGTGACGACATGGAAATGGAGGTAAAGCGGATGTGGAAGGCGTGGTGATGAATGAGTTGACAGGTCAAAACTGCTAGTGGATTTTGGGAGGTATGGTGAGTGGGTCGTGGTTTTGGGCTTAGGGGGCCTGAAATCATGTCGTGCTGCCACATAAGAGGAAAAGGGTGGCCATTAAAACCATATTTTCGGGGGGTCTTTCCCGCATTAACCAAAAGTAGTGAAAGGGGGACGGAATGGATCCTTCGCCATTGATGTCAGTGGGGTTGATCTAGACCTTTGGAAGTTGGAGGGCACTTGAAGTGTCATTCGGTTGCTTCCGACTTTATAATAAAATTATGCGATGTTGATTATTTGCAAGATAATAAAGTTTATCAATATAATTAAACCTCAATTAAGGAATTTAATCATTATTTAAACTAAATAAAAAATTTCAAGGGTGCATTTGAAGTAGCAGCCTTAATTTTTATTTTCTAAAGACTTTTTTTTTTTTTTTTTATCTAACATTTTATCATTTGCCTTCCTTTTTTAGAGCAACTACCCTAACATTTTATATTATATGGACCTAAAATAATAATAATTCCTAACATTTTTTTATTTTCAATTTTCCTTTTGGTCCATATCCTAACTTATCATTTTACAATGGTATTTTTTTATTTTTTCAACTAATGGCTAACTTATCAAAAACAAAGATGCTACAACAAGTTGGACTATCCTTTGTGTGAATCCAATTATATCTAACATTAATACAATTTATCTTGTGGTGAAAAGTAGGGTTTTTGGCAATATGGACTCTAATTTGACTATCATAATTCACTACATACTTCTCTTGTTGCATGCCTAGTTGTTCTTAGAAATTCTTCATCCAAATCACTTCCTTGCATGCATCGGTTGCTTCCATATACTCAACTTCTATGGTAGAAAGAGCCACTACCTTTTGGAGTCTAGATACCCATGATACTACATCCCCTGCAAAAGTATAAATGTAACATGTTGTAGATCTTCTAGAATCCATGTCCCCTGTGAAATTAACATCTATAAATCCTTCCAACAAGATATTAGTACCTCGAAATCACAAGCAATAGTCAACTTATCCTTTAATATATCTTAAAATCCACTTAACTACATTTACTAGGTTTGAAAGAAACCATTTACTACTCCCATTGAATGGGCAATGTCAGGGCGAGTGCATACCATAGCATACATAAGACTTCCTATTGTAGAAGAATATGTAATATTGGAAATTTCTTCTTTTTCTTCAGTAGTAGTGGGGCATTATTTAGATGTTAATTTGAAATGAGAAGCAAGTGATGTACCTAGAGTAGCTACAAGGCCATGTACTACTCATATTGATGACATTTTAACAAATGCAAAGATTGTTTTCGTAAAATAAATACCTTGTTCTTGCCCAAAACCTTTAACCACTAGCCTTGCTTTAAATCTTTATTGATTTTCCTTTCCTTCATGTTTTATTCGATACACCCACTTGTTCTTTAAAACATTTCCTCCTTTTGGCCTTTCAACTAAATCCCACGCCTTATTATCATGTAGGGATTTTAGCTCTTCCTACATAGTTTTTTTTCCATTTGATGTTATTTTGTCCTTCACATGTTTCCCAAAAACAAGCAGGTTCAGTTTCATCAATCAATAAAATATATTCCGAGGGATAATATGTTACAAAGGCCTATGTGTCCTACTAGATTTGTGAATTGATGAGTTTTGTGGTGGACTTTCTGCCAATGGTTGCTAGTTTTGTTGTTCTTCGTGTTCTTCTCCTTGTTGTTCCTCACTTTCATTTTGTTGCAATGACTACTCATTATCTCTTGATGAGTCTTCTTGTAATGGTGGTCGATTTTCCTATTGCTCTAGAATTTCAATAATCTTTTTCTCCTCCACATCTTTGTCATTAGTTTTAAACATTTTTTCTCCATTAAAATTAACATCCCCGCTTCTAGTAACTCTCTTTTTCAAAGGATCCCATAACTGGTAACCTTACTCATTATCAGGATATCCTAGAAAATGCATTTGAATTTTCATCCAACTCGGATCTTTTTTCTTTGGGAATATGCACATATCCTTCACAACCAAATATTTTCAAATGAGCATAACATAAACCTTTACCAGTCCATACCTTTTCAGGAATTCCACCATCCAATGAAGTTGCGGTAGAATGATTTATTAAGTTGCAAGTTTTTCAGACAACCTTTTCCCAAAAGTATTTAAGAAAACCCTAATTTGAAAGCATACTTCTCACCTTCTCCATTATTTTTCAATTCATTCTCTTGGTTGTTCCATTTTGTTGTGGAGTGTGAGGAATTGTTTTTACATGCTTTATGCCATGTCTACTACAATATTATTTGAATGCATTGAAGGAATATTCACCATCATTATATATTCTAGTACATCTCAATAACTTATTAGTTTCTCTTTCAATAGACAAGTGAGATTTATGAAAAATATCTAAAACTTGATCCTTGCTTTTAATTGGGAAAGCCCACACCCTTTTTGAGGCATCATCAATAAAAGTAACAAAATAAGAAACTCCTCCTAGTGATTTTATATTGATTGGATCACAAACATTAGAATATACTGGATAAAATATTTTTGTATCTCTTTTAGGACCATCTCTCATAGATGACACCCTCTTTTGTCTACCCATAATACAATGTTCACAAAATTTAATTATGTACCTTTATCCCAGGAAAAAGGTTTTGCTCAACAAGGATTCTCAGTCCTCTTTCATTAATGTGCCCAATCCTTAAATGTGTCATAAATATGTTGTAGATTCCTCCTTAGCAACACCAATATTAGAATTTAATATTTTTGACATTATTGTGTAGAGAGTGCCAATTTTCTGCCTCTTTGCAATAACTAGTGAGCCCTTCACAATCTTCCAACCTCCTTTGCCAAACACTGTGAGGTAGCCTTCATCATCTAACTTCGCAACTGAAATCAAATTCATTATGGTACATAGCTAACCTATTTAAGCAATAAACTGCAACCATCTCTTATCTTTATTAGTGCATCCCCTAACCCTTCGATACTATAAAGAATTTTATTACCCAAGCGAGCCTTTCCCATATTTCAAGATTTATAAGAAATAAAACTTTCTTTACTTGGGGTAGCATGGTAGGAGGCTCCAGAATCTAAATTCTAGTCACTATCATGACAAGAAGTATAATACATGCATCTTCATAAGAAACCATAATTAATACCTCACCATCTGATGCAATAGCAATAATTTCTTTATTGTTGTTGTTGGTTTCCTTTTGCTCATTATTTTCTCCTTTTAACACCTTGCATTTTTTTCTATATGGCAGGGTTTTCCACAATGGTAGAACGTTATTATGCCTTGCCTAGACTTTGATATACCTCTAGATATGGAATGCCATGATTTCATTCTATATGGTTGTCTTTAGTGGTCACCAAGTGTTAATGCCTCCATATTTGGCATTTCCTCCATAGATTTCTTGCGCATTTCTTCATTTAGTAAACTATTAGAAACATATTCAAAACACAATTTACCTTTTGGTTTCGAATTACTTATTGTGACAATCAAGTTTTTCCAACTATGTGGCATTTATCTCAAGAGTAATAAGGCTTGGATTTCATCATCAAATACAATTTTCAGTGAAGCGAGCTGATTTGATATTATAAGCAACTCATTTAAATGTTCCATTACTAGACTCCCTTCCTTCATTTTGATATTAAACAATCTCTTCATTAAAAATAATTTGTTGATCGTTGTATCTTGTTCATATAAATTATGAATCTTTTTCCATAATGATTCAATTGATTTCTCTTGAGAAACATTGAAATACACCATGTCTGCCAAATATCGTCAAATAGTGGCAATTTTTTTTATTATCTATCTTCCCCCATTCTTCATCAATCATGGATGAGGGTTTCTTTGATTTACCCTCAATTGTCTGGTGCTGAATGTTCAATGTCAATATATCTTCCATTTTCGATCTCCATATTGTGAAATTAACCCCAGTAAGTTTTGAAATACCTATGAGTGATTCCATTTCAGCCGTTTGTAAATAAATCCTACACAAATTGATTCTCTAACAAGAACTTTGCTCTAATACCACTTGTTAAAACACTCAACAAATTAATCTATAAGATAAATTTCACATTTTTTATAATGCAATAGATCTGTAAAAGCATGTTGATTTAAAATCCAAATCTAAAAAATAATATAAAAACAATTCATACAACTAAAATGAACGATAGATTTACGTGGAAAACCCTACAAGAAAAACCGTAGGGAAAGATTTATAACTTCTCTATTAAATAAAAATTGTTCTTGCCTTCTAACCCCACAAACATAATGTCTAACTAATATTAAATATAAATAATCTCTCATCGAATAATCTAGAGAAACATTATTGGCACAATACCATGTGCTATGAAAACCATCCAAAACCCACTACTCTAGACTTCTTCCAGAAGTTTCAAGAGGTCATAATATTACATTATGCTTTTGCTTTATTTATTTATTCATTTGGTCTCACATATAACACTTTTATCTTAAAAAATGGTGGAGTTCCAACGAGGTTTGTTCAATTGAAACTCTTTTATGTATTTGCAATATGACATTTACACAACCATTTGAAAGAAAAAAATGTTGTTTATGTTTGTTTTCATAAAATATAACATAGGGTAGAGGTGGGATTTTGTAGGTTTGTTGATATAGTTGTAGAGGATAGCGATAGAAGTGTATATTTCACTAATGCAAGCACCAAGTTTGGATATAAGAGATGGTTTCAGATCTTTTGGAAGCAAAAACCTATACTAGACTTCTGAAATATGATCCCATAACAAAGAAGACTATTTTTACTCGATATTATTGGGTTTGTAAATGGATTTTCTCTTTCATTGAAGGAAGATTACAAGCTCATATGTGAGACATGGAAGTAAGTAGATAGTATAAGTACTATGTACATTAGCTTAACATTGATTCATCATATACAACACAAATTAGATCAAACACTATAAAAAAATATTCTTCCATTTTTTTTATCATAAAACAATTGCTTCTGTCTCTACTCAATTATGTAAAAATATAGATATAAAAGTTAGATTGTTTTGTGTTCCAATAAATAATTGGATAATATAATGCTCAGATTCAAATGCCTAAAACATTGGCTCAAAGGGATAAGATTGTAAGCACAAAAATCTTCATAGAGAATTTGCTTGTAGGTCTTTACAACATAAATTAATTATGTCAGAATCCATATCTCTTTTGCCTAAGTGATTCACTAAAATTCAAACTTTTCCTAAGAAAAAGAGAATTCAAATTTCCACATATTTTATTTGAATTAATTGATTATATCTATGAGATTAGAATCATGTAAATAACGAAATTAAAATTACCATAATAATTTTATTTTGCGTGATCCTTTTATCATAGTTCGCATTTGAATATATAAATGTCGAATGACAAAGAAAACTTCTTTGAGTTCAACATCATATTTTGTAAACTTCCATAAATATTTGGACAACATGTTTATCTCTTTTTTGTTTGAAGTGTTGAACTTTAGTAGAAAATAGTTTCTCTTACTTTATAAACAAGTGCACAACCAATAGCCCTAATAACTCTAAAGACCCTTTAATGCCATAATTGTTATATCTATAGATCCTATGACCATTAACTCATGACCTTATTAAAACTTAATGTTGCTGATGGTTGATTTCAAGATTAATGGTTGCATAATTGTTTATAAAATGACATATTTTATTCTAAAATCAATGAGTATGATTTCAAGATTAATGGTTGCATAATTGTTTATAAAATGGCATATTTTATTCTAAAATCAATGAGTATGAGCTATGAGCTATAAAGTAAAGAAAATCACTAAGAAAATATGGAAAAGATATCATACAACAATCGAAGTTACATGCAGGGAAGAATCATTTAACTTCGCTTTTACCACCCGTCTGGATTTGGATTAACCAGGACCAAAGTGAGATCATGTCCCGAAGACTATGGTGAAACTTATTTGTTAATCCAAAGTCTCAAGTACATGTGGTCGTTTGGTGCCCCACATCTCATCCCATCAAAAACATGTAAAAAAATAATTAAATCTTAACTTATATGATTAATAAATTTATATTTAATTATTAAATATAATATAATAATATAATATAAAGTTTTCATCTTTGATATCAAGTACAATTTATAATTTATTTTCATAGTATTATCTATCTTTTTTTTATTTGATTATATATTATAAATTTGTAAACATGTTATGTATGTTTTATATGACATGTTATATTTTAACATATTTTTAATAAAATGACATAATATGTTATGTATTAATTTTATAAATTTAGTTGGTATATTACATAAGCTAAACAATATGGCTAACTATTTATACAAAATTTGTCTAGTTTTGAACGCGGTCTTTCAAGTCTATTTTTCTCTCATCCAAACTCAGTGATATCTTGACTTTAAGTCTAGCTTGGTGAAGTATTTAGATTGTTGTAACTGATCCAATAGATTATCTATTCAAACAAGGGTTACATGTTCTTGAGCATAATTTGTTTAACAACTGTAATAAAAACACATCTTCCAAGTCTCATATTTTTTAGCACAATGATGATGGGTAACACACATGGTGAGGCACTCAATAAAATGACACCCTATTCTAGTTATTGTTAAAATTGCTTCTTCACCTCACTTGCTTCTTAATATACTAATTTAATAATCCATTGTTTGGCAATGATGAGTCTGGCAACAACTGGATCTCGTGCTCCACTTCGCTCTTCGGAAATAACCCTTTAGGCTCCTAGAACACACCCCTATATGCCTATAGAAACTCTTCCAACTATTATTTTTGTTCCTTAGTACACCCCTCTAGGGATGAATTTAATCTCATTGACTCTTTTACAAACTGATTTTCCCTTAAAAGCATTAAATCATACTTCTTGTTAGAACTAATCAGTTTATTGGCTTGGTTGACACTAACGAGTAAAATTATGGGATTTCCATAGTGTGCATTGATGATGAATGATTTACCATCCTTCATGAAGTGATATTTGTTGGTTCTTTAAATGGATATGTCATCCCACATGTACATATAGGGACTTCCAAAAACTGCTCGGCATGCATCAAGGGGGACTACATCTAGTTCTGCTTCATCAATAAATTTAGCACTAGTAACAAATCTAGTTTTGCATTATTTGGTTACCTTTATTTCTGCATCCTTAGTTACCCATCCCAATGGGTATGAGCTTGGATGATCAGAAACTTAGAATCCCAATTTGTTGACCAACTCTATTGCAATGAGATTCACCATTAATCTTGAATGGAAAAGAGCATCAATTTTTGTCTTCTTGACTTGTATCTTTATACAAAAATGTTTGGTCATTTCCTTCCCTTCTTGTTGTTAAAGGCGACTAAAATTCACCCCATTCTACACTGATGTGTATATAATCTTCTCATCCACATCTAAGTTGCTTTCCATATAATTTCTTGAATTAGTGGCCATGATATTTTTCTTCTTAGCATCTTTCTTTTTGTTATTCGTTTTGAGCTTTGGATGCAACTTCCAAAACTTCTCCTCTATATGACTATCAATGTTAGAGTGGTTGTAGTGGTTGTTAGGATCATTGCACTAGTGTTATAGGGTTTTTATCTTTTCTTCTTTTTTCCCTCCTTAAAAGCTTCTTGGTGCTCCTTCTACTTTCACCCACTTATTTCCCCTTTTTTCTTGCCTATTTTCTCTAGATATTGTGATTGTACACAAGGTTTGTCCACCAATATGGGTTTGAACAACATCAATTGCTTCCATAGATGGTTTTCTAGACCCCTCAGATACTTGAGGTGTAAACCTGGGTTCTTTGGGGGGATACCCAACATTATGGTCATGTTTCTAAATTTTGTGGCGTACTCCTATACATTATACCCCTACTTCTGCTTTAAGTGATGCCACTAGATCCATTATTACTCTATATAACCCATAGGGTAGAATTGTGATTTTATGAAAGTTTTGAAATACTCCCACTTATTCATTGGTGGATCTCCCTCCAACCTTAGGGTGTCCATGTTCTTTACCCCAAGTCAGGGCACGACCCTCTAATTTCATCTAAGCAAATAAAATCATATGTTCTTCCTCTATATGATGAACATTAAAATGGAATTCTACCTTTTTCATCCAGTAATTTAAATTTAGAGCATCAATATGATCTTGATATGGCTTGATGTCGACCTTTTCTTCCATATTAAATAAGGATCATGAATTATTCACAACACTCAAACTAGGTTGGTCCTTTTTAGGTTATTTCTTAAATTTCCTCTTTGGTTCCTTTTAATCTACTGATTTCCCATTTGATCCGACCTCCATGTTAGAAACCTTACCTTTTTTGAATATCTTGAGCTTATTTGTCAAGGACACCATGAGGAGGTTCACATTACAATTTATATCTATGACCTATGCTTCCAACCATTTAAACCTCTCATTTGTAGGATCTTGAAGGTTATTAACAAATTTGTCAACCATGGATGTGGTTTTATGATTTGTTTTAACATACTTGGATTCATTGCAACTCCCCACAATATACCCAAAGAAAATTTATTTTATAATAATATGATCCAAAATTTTCCATGGATATTCCACTAAATAGCTCATCACAACAAATATGATAAATTTATACTAAAAATATGAAATCTATATTATGAGAGTTATTTTCCTTAGAGTTATATATTTATTAAGTTATTTTTTTTAATAAATGTAATATAGAAAATGAAGAAAATAGAGGACATACAAAAAATAAATTACTCACAACCATAATAACACAAGATATGACCTAGGAAACCCTTTTGAGAGAAAACCCAACTTGAAGGTGAGGTTGTTTTTCTCCCTCTTTCTCTAAATGGAAATGGATGTTAACACTTTTGGTATGTGGGATGCTACTAAGCACAAACCCTCTATTTTTTCTCTCTCCCTATCCATTTTCAACTACTATGTTTATCTATGCAACAAAATGCACTCGAATAGAATAGACCCCTTTTTCCTCCTAGTGGTTTCATTATAACATATCCTGATATCCTACTAGTGGTTAAGTTTGACTCCTTAAACTCTTAAATAATGTTACAACCTCAATTCTTTCAAGGTATTATTCATCATGATCTTGTGGGTAGCCCCTTTTCCATGAATAACGATGTTTAATGTGGCATCTTCTCAAATCATGGTGGTCAAACACAAGAGTTTTTCATTTTTTGTTATTTTTGGAATCCAAAACTAATTATTCAAAATGAACATGGAGATGTGGCCCCAGTGAGACCAACTGAATTACGTAGATATGATTGGCGTGGTGAGAAGCCAGTTTCTCCCATAATACATAACCTGGATGTGACAAAGACACTAATAGAGATAGAGCACAACCTTGAGAGGCTGACTTTGGACATCTCGAATGTCATGATAGATGATCTACCTCTCTGCTACCAGAGGAATATTGCAGGGGTGGTTGGACCTATTAGCCATTTTCTACGACGAGTTGCTCATGTTATTGTATACTACCATAATCATCATCATGCGTAGTCACTAGTTTGAGGGCTAGATTTTTTATTTTTGATGATGTATCAGCATGTTTGGAAAATAAAGGCCACGAGGCCTCATGTCTTTTTTATGAAGGCACACTATTTATAGAATCTTATCTAATGAAAACTACTAATTCTATTTCTATCTATCTTGTACAATATATGAATGAATATTGCATCGATGGATTTACAAATGTTTTACAAGTGCCAATTTAAAACATAATTAGCTAATACATATGTTAATGTGTTTAAATTTCTCAAAATATGTTGACACTCAATATAATCAAATTCCCTTTCGAAGAGGTGAACCTGCAAAAACATCCTTAACATGGAAGCACTTCTAACTGAATAAAATCATTTAAATGTAATACCACGAGTTGCAAAACTAACCTAAAGATCAATCAACGAATGCCAAATGCAATAACATCAGATAATAGCTCAATCATTGTGTTATATTCTGCAATATTATTCTTTTTTCGACTAAGGCATATCCCATGAATAGAAACTAACTCACGTGTTGGTGAATAAATAACCCAGGTTGCGGAAGACAAATTCCAAGTACTATGACTATGTTAGGTCCCTATACTACTAGTGTAACCCCTTATTTTTATTAGTGCAACCCCCTTACTATATTGTTGTGCCCATGTAGTATCCATATTTTTATTATTGTGCCCCATAGAAGCCCACTATTGTTATTGTTGTGCCTTTACATTAGTATTCTTATATCGGCTCTATTTATATTATGACCCCTTAGGCTCTTATATATAGAAAGGAGGTCTTGTCATTTGTATCATCCAAGAATTGTTCATTTGTGTAATGTAAAGGATGTTTCCCCCTCGAAGAGGCTGATTTCTAAGGCATTGATCTTTATTTTCTATCTTTTTGTGAGTTAGTTTCATAACATTTGGTATCAGAGCTTTGGATTCTAGGGTTTTGCTGCTCCAAATAGGTCATCGCGGAATTTTCGCTATAACTTTTTCTGTATGAAGTTTTAGGTGCTTAAAAAAAAACCTTTTGAGATGCAATTGTTCGAAACCTCAGCTCCAAATTTTAGATCTTTTCTCGCTATATTTTCGAAGATATGATTTGATGAAGTTAGGATTTTTGCAAGCTCCAGAAGTCCATCTCAAACAGGACATCATAGAATATTCGCTGTACATTTTTCTCTACGAAGGTTCAGACTCTAAAATTAAAACCCATTTGAGAAAAAATCGTTCTGAAGCTCGAGTCAGAATTTTAGATCTTGTCTCTCTATATTTTCGGAGATATGATCCAAGGATATTAGGGTTTTTGCAGACTCCCGAATTACATCCCAAACAGGTGACCTGGGGAAAATCATCATAACTTTCTCTCTAAGCATCAGATTGAAATGTCGTAAGAATTTAAAGAAAAAGGATGGACTATAGTTTTCTGTGTATCAGTTTCAGGTCCGAATTTCGAAATAGTGACACATGGTACGTTGTACAAATTCGTAGTACTGAAAAAGTATATAATCAGGTCATCTTGGGAGATTGGGCATAACTCTTTCTTGGAGAATCCAATTCTGATAAGACTGGTGGTATTGGAAAGAGGACGCAGAGGGCTACCATAGGTCGCAATTTCAGAGTTTGATATTTGAAACTAGATTTACATTCGTTTCAAGATCGAGCTCCTAAAAGCAAGAAAAAGAGATATGAGGAAGTTTGATGGCAAGGATTCAGTAACATGGATACTACAGAAGGAGCAATATTTTGATCTACATGATGTGCAACTGTTAAAAAAGGTACGTATTGCATATTTATATTTAGAACCGAATCAGTTTGTATGGTATAGAGGGCTTTGTTCATGTAAAGCACTTGTCACCTGGTCAATTTTCACGGAGGAAATGATAGCACATTATGAGGAGACAAATAGAAACACCTTCTTTAGCCAATTGATAAATCTCAAACAAAAGGGTTCAATGGCAGAGCACATTGAGGAATTCCAAAAATTGAATATAAGGGTAAATGATATTCCAGAGAAACAAAGGATTGATGTCTTCATAGGGACTTTAAAAGATAAAATCCAACATGAGGTTCACTTTTGGGAACCTGATTCATTGGAGAACACATACAGGTTGGCACGAAAAGTGGAAAGCAAAATTATGGAAACAAGGAAGTCTACCACTCACAACTATAAAGATGGAAGTGTTGTTTCTCCTAACCTTCCACAACCTACAGGGTTGACACCACAACAATTGGAAGAAAAAATAGAAAAAGGGCTTTGTTACAATTGTGATAGAAAATACATTAAAGGTCATAAGTGTGCTGAGAAGAAATTATTTTACATAGATTGTGAATAGGAGGAAGAAAAGGATCAAGAAACATTAAAATAAGAGGATATACACCAGGAACCAACCCTAGAGAAAGAGGAAATTAATTTGACCAGATCTTGTACTACATTGGCAGGAATTACCACTCCTCAAACTCTCAAGATAGAAGGATATATCAAGAAGAAGAAGGTTCAAGTAGTGAAATATCAGGAAGAAAAGGATTAAAAAACGTCAAAAGAAAAGGATGCTCACCAGGAACCAACCCTAGAGAAAGAGGAAATGAATCTGACCATATCTTGTAATGCATTGGCAGGAATTACCACTCCTCAAACTCTTAAGATAGAAGGACATATCAAGAAGAAAAAGGTAATAGTGTTGATTTATTCGGGTAGTACCCATAATTTTATTCATTGTAAGATAGACAAGGATCTGAATTGCTTCCTATATCCAACACCATAGTGTCAAATGATGGTTACAAGTGGAGGAACCATAAATTGCTTTGGAAAGTGCCATAATATCAACCTATCCATGAGAGAATATGTATTGAATAGCCCAATGCTTTCCATTCCAACGGGTGGTGTTGATGTTGTACTAGGAGTCCAATGGCCACAATCCTTGGGTACAATAGCTTTTAATGTTCAAGAAATTTTCATGAAATTTTCTTTGGAAGGAAAGGAATTTGAATTAAGGGGTATCACAGGGAAACTAGGAATGATAATCAGCTCTAACGGAATGACAAAGCTTCTAAAGAAAGAACAATGAGGCATAATTGCATAATTATGTTCACTAGAGGTTCCCACATTGAAATCATCTATTTCTCTAGATCTCCAAAAAGTCGTGGACAATCATTCAAAGGATTTGAGACTTCCAAAGGCCTCCCACCTATTCGTGATCATGATCATGTTATTCATTTGATTCTAGGAAGTGTTCCTCCAAACATCAAGCCTTAGAAATATCCATATGCCCAAACGAGTGAAATTGAACGTATGGTTGCAGAAATGCTAGAGGTTGGTATAATTATTCAACCAAATTCAATAAACGAAGCAAGGGATGAATGGAATTGTTAGTGCCTAGATTTACCTCAGGCTGAAAAGGTAGGATCCAGGGTCAACATCAAACCACGCTCAGCCTGGTAGCTAGCCCTACCAGGTTAGGAGAGGGCTCTCTCCGGGTCAATCTCAGTAAATAATGATCGTTGAGGGCTTGAGATTGATTGATATAGATACTGATCTTAGGCTAGGTATAGGTGCAAAGGAGTTTGATTGAATAAAATGATGATTTGGTGGGCTCCAAGGGAAAGGCAGATCTTGGGTGCAGGGAATGAGGCTCAGTGTTGTAGGGATCTCAATGGGGCAAGGTAGGCAGCTGTATTTGGCACTCTAAATCAAGTGAGATGGATGGATTAGACAGAGGAGGAGTTGAAGAGGGAAAGAGAAGCCATGGATCCTCTCCAAACAACTGAAAACATCAAAAAAAGCTAAAGCAAACCTCAAGTAGAGCACTGCAATTTCAATGTATTCTACTTACACTCTTGTTTGATTTAGATGAGAAGAAGTAAGAGAGAAAATGACATACATAACACATGAATAAATTAAAAAATACATAAGAAAGAACTGTACCAAAACAAATGCCACAGGGATCCCAAAGAGTACTGCAAACCCTGGTCTCAATTCCTTAGCCAAAATACTGATATGAGTGTACAATGAAGCTCCTTACTTTCTCAAGAGTCCAACCATGCTAATGACTGAGAAAACACATAATATAGACAAAGCATAGCTCATCCTAGCCTCTAGGGGTCGAGCTCACATGTTTAGGAGCTGATCCAACTAATTCTAAACTAAGAACTAGAAATCAGGCAGTGGAACAGCATGCCTCTAGACACAAGGGCACTGATTCATTCAATTTCAAAAAACCTTTTAACAGATGAATCTACCTTACTAAGTGAAAATTTAACATATTTACATCATGATCCATCAATGTACATGAAATTACATCACAAATTTTCCATTAAGAAAGTGAAAAAGTCAAACTGTCCAAAGCTGGGCGAAAAACCGAGTAATACTTGGTCAAACTGGCAAAATTTCCTTTATGCGTCGCGCCTGATTCTCTATGTGTAGCGCCTATTTGGACCCACTCTTGGAGGCCTTCCCGATGTCCAAATTCACTGCAAGTGTGCTTGTTAGAAAGGTCTTTCTGTCTACTTTCCAACCCAAGTAGAATTTTTCAATTTGGCCTCCATGTGCCCTGTCAAAAATCAAATCTCCCAAGACTGCTTCCTGTGTGTCAAAATAGGGGCAATAAGGTCATTTTTTTGAGTGTTTTTTTACCTTTTTGAGGGCTCAAAACCTATCCAAATTTCTTGGCCATTGGTATGCAAGCAAAATTTTTCATGCCAAATCCAAAAATGCTGAGTTTTTGTGATTTGGAGCCTCCTAGCAAAAGTGAGCGCCACGTGGTGCGGCACATAGGGCATAAATTCCTGTTTTTTGTGCCAAAATTTTCCAAAATGCAAAAAATGCCCCAAATTTTTTGAAATTTGGGCTGAGTCTTCTCTATCAAGAGCTATGTTGGGCCAAGGAAGCCTCAGCCAATATCTGAAGGTGATCATGCTCCTTTCTCCTCTTTGATGCTCTCTTCAATTTTGCCTTTAAACTCCTGATTCTCGCCTTGCAAACTTTGTTCCTCGCCATGTAATGAAAATCCATGTGTCTCAACAAGTTTTTCTCCTTGTTGGCCTTGTCCAACAATCTCTCTAAGTGGATGTTGGCTCTCTCAAGCCAAGACTCTCGATCGGCATTAATCTCTTGCTCGAGTGAAGTGAACTCCACCCTTCTCCATAATCACCTGCTGATCTTCAAGCTGCTTATTCCTCTGCTCCAAGTACTTTATAATCCACTTAGCCCTCTCCAAGTTGAGGGACAAGGCTTTGATGTCCACCTGCTGCTCTTGGATGGTTTCTTTGAGATTTTCACTTTGCGAGCCCACATCTATATCCTCACCCTCAATGAGAATAAAATCAGTATCTCGCTTACCTGAAGGCCCCTCATCTTGTAAAGGCCTCTTGCCTTTGTCTTGAACCTGTGGTGCTGATGATGGAAGCGAGACCCCTTCCACCCTTGGTGGAGATAATACTCGCTTGGCTGCTGGGAACAACTCCCTGGTGCCCTTCTGGTAAGTGATAAACACCAACATACTAGCGGCCTGTGTCTCATGACCCTCATGCTGATAAGAAGGTCCACCTGTCTCATGCAAAGCCTTTGAAGGTCCCTGAGGAGCTCTGAAAAACTCACGAGAGATGAAGTCCTCCCAAGTGATGCCCTGTAAGCCAAGCTGATGAATGACCACAATTTTAATGAGAGAAAAATGGTAAATACTGTTGAACTGCTGCTGAGGGGTCTTGTGCTACACTAGAGTGGTCATCTTTTCAATATTTCAGCACATGAAGTAAGGGATGTTCATCATCCTTACCCTGGTAAAATGCATTAGCAGCCTGATATGATAAGCATATAAATGGGAGAACTGGCCCTCACAGCTGAAATACCTCATTATCAATTTCATCAAAGGAGCATAAGAATCTTTGAGGTACCAAAAAGGAAACACTCTCCTGAGCTGTCTCAAATAGCCGGGCTTGATGTATGGTTCATAATGCTGCCGGTCAATTTGTTGCCTCTTATTCCATTGCTCTCCAATGTTGGGAATACCGGTTGCTAGTGAAATAGATTCTGGTGTTAATGTGAAAGTGACACCAGCTAGCGTGGCTTGACCCTCATGTAAATGCAACACCAACAAACGAGCCAACTCATGATGAAACTGAATGCTAGCAACCTTCTCACAAAATTCATAGCAAGACTGGTGTTGAAAACAAGAGATGGCAAGAGGGCAGGCCTGTAATTCAACAAGAGTGGTTGGTTCCTCTCGAATATGTTTGCCACCTCTATGAGGCCTCCTGGGTGCATGTACCTCTGCAGGTGAGTCACTGTGTGTCTCCTCTTCATAATCATATGAGGGATCAGATGCCATCTCTGCTAGTGATTGAACTGTCTTGATGAGAAGTAGGTGATGATGTGTTGAACTGTCTTGAATTGTCTTGATGGTGTGTTTTGACCTTTGCCACCAAGGGAAGAGTGATATAGGGGACTGTAGAGGGAGGGAAAAATGAAGGATTTTAGGGACTGTTGGGGTAGGGTTTAGTTAAGGAAATAAGGAATTAGGGAATAATTTGGGAGCTTTTGTGGTATGGGATTAGGGTTTGGGAATTTGTGTTTGGGATTTTGGGAAATGGGAATGGGGATATGGGATTAGTGAATTTAGGGATATGTAAGTTTAAGGAATAGGGAAATCAAGGGAAAAATGTAGTAAGGGAGTGGTGAGGTGAGGGAATAACTTGGCAGCCAAACAATTGATACAAAACCCAAGCACTGTTTTCTTTGGTAGGGTTTGATTTTCTTATCCAACACCATAAGACAACCACCATCAAACAAGCACCAAAATTGGATGAAAAGCAATGATAGAAGCTCAACCTACTTGTACAAATGCAGATCCAAGCATATTGGGCGATTTTGGAGCAAGTTGTTGAAGGTTTCGGGCTTGCTGGCTGTATGCGCCACACATCAAACCCAACGCGTCACGCCAGTTATGTGCGCCGCGCCTGTGTGAATTTGAACTGGAAATTGGAGCCCAATGCGTCGTGCCAGTTATGTGCACCACACCACCTGCCCAGTGCATCGCGCCACCGTCTTGGGGCGATTTTTCACCAATTCTCCTTGCTTGCTCACTAACATGACTTTGCCTTGCTTCCACTTTGTTTTGGAGTGAAAATGAGCTTTTCAATTGGAGAAATGACTTATATACAAGGAGTCTTTTTATTTTTTGATTGGAAAAACCCACTTTACAATGTTTTGAATTTGACTTTATTTTTAAACCCTATTTTTGAACTTTTTCACTTCTTTTGAGCTTGTGATGAACTAAATGACTTGTTCTTTGTTTGTTTTGTAGGGGGTTGGAGCTACTGGGCTAGGGAAAGTGACCAGGGTTGCAGGGGAAGTAATTTACATGTGAAGAAAACAAAATTACATGATTTTGTACAATAAAAGCAAAAAATACTCTGTTTTTCCTCAAAACAGAGTTTTGAGGAAAGACACATTTCTAAGCACTTGATGATGAAATTTATTGATGCTGGAACCTCCTCATGTGCCTGCTGGTTGTTATTGGACACTTCGAAACACTTTTTGATGAAACCCTAATGAAACTCTAGACCTAAATGACAATGAAACCCTAAAAAGACTTTTGCAATCTTTAAAAACAAAAAAGTGATTGTATACCATTTTTGATGAATAAACATAAGCCAACAAGTAAATGACGTGAGGGAAACTGTAGGAGAAGCCACTACCATCAGATGATCCATGCACCTAATGGAATGCAACTGACTGGGCGGGACACCTAATATGAAATGCAACAAGAGGATTTGATCTCTGACGGAGGGATGAAGATACCGACACTAACATTGGCTCCAATGGGGATGGTAGCTCCTTGGAGGTGCCAAGAACTACAAATCTCTGGGAAAGCAGGCAGTGCCTTTGTCCATTGGGCTATGGAGTCAATAACTTCGACAAATCAAAACCAAATTCTTTGACTCAATTTCAGGACTGAAATGTGACTCAAACTGACTCAATTTCAAGACTGAAATCGACTGAAAGACCTGACTCTAAAAAACCAAACCAAAACTGAAATCAAACCTCAGCTTTATAGCCTTCACCTCGGGCCCCAAACTGAAGAATGAGAACAGTACACACTTGCTCTGAAACTATTTTGAAACTGACTAAAACAAAAATGACTCAAGACCTACTTAACTGAAATTAGTACTTACAAAGATTTTTAATGGCAACAAACCATCGAGATTTGAGGGCTTCAAATCATGATGACAACCACCTGCCTACTGATGAAATATGTACAATCATGTGAAGTGGGCCTTCCAATGTAACCAATCGAGCAGATGGCTACACACTGAAATTCTGCTCTCACTTTCCCCAAGCAGGCAGAACGATGTAAATGTAGGCAACTCACAATAACCACTGAAACCAAGGCTTATGATAACGAACCAGGCAACATTTATCTTTTCTAATGCTTGCACAAGAATGCCGAAGGGATCTTGAAAATCCTGAAGCACTAGCTTGTCTTGAGATCCAGCAGCAAAAATACAAGTACTCCCTTCCTTCTGATCTAAAAGAACAACTGGTTGCCGAGTGATAGGAAGGCATAGAGAGGTATAAGCTTCTGCCATCTGAGTGTTAGTTTTTCAGGAGTTGATCTATCTCATCTTCAAACAAAGGAGATAATACTTTTTGTTTTGGAGTTGATCTATCTCATCTTCAGACAAAGGAGATAATACTTTCTGTTTTGTTTTGCTCAAGCGAATATTGTTTTCATGAAATAACATTTCAAAACATGAAAAACTAGAATGAAAGTCCTCAATTCCCTGATCTTCTGAAATTTGAAAACATTGTTGATCATCTTCATATGACATGGCAACCAAATTGTCATTTACCACTGAGTTATTGAAAGAAGATTTTTCACTTACTTGAACAAAGGTCTCATCTTGTTTGTCATAAAATGACTGGATTACCTCCTCATGAAGGCTTTGGTCAATAACTCTGTCTTCTTCATTCCAGATGATCTCAACAGCGGAGTTCTCCTTCATGGGATTCAGCACAAGGTACTCTTCATCATCACGATCTGAATCTAGATCTGAAATAGCTGACTTGACTTTATCACATTCTGAAATTGAAACTTGACTTTCAAGCATGCTGTCTTCTTCTATGGACAGATCTGAAATAAAACCTTCTCTTTCATCATTTTCCATTGTGCGAAGATCTTGATCCTGCTGCAAATTTCCCTGCGCATCTTGATAAGTATCCTCTAAGTTCTCTTTATGCTACTGAAATGGATTTTCGTACAGAGCCTCCATGGTCTCATCGTCCATGAAGTCATCATCTTCATAAACTTTTTCAAGATTTTCAATAAAACTATGAACATGGCTACAACAGTTCTGAACTAAGGTTAAGGATGGATAAGATTCTTTATACCTCTCAAAGAACATGGTATGAAAATCCTTCAAATAGTAGATACAAGCAGGCGGCAAACTTTCATACCAAGATCGGGCTTCACCTTCCAGAGTGGCCATGAATATCTTCATCAAGCAATATTTAGGAAAATCAACCTTCAACTTGCGAATATGTATGTGAAATCTAACTAGATGTAAAGCAACATCCTTCCTATCATCATCTTTAAACGTAGGCAAATTCCTTTGCCAATCTACCTTAGGAATTTTATTTGGAAAACCTAGAATGTGATCTCGGCTCATGGGAGCATACCTTCGATCCAGCGAAACCATTTTGATAACAATGAATTCACCAAGAAATTCTTTAGGTTACTGATTTTTGAAGGGTAGAGTCGCCATAAAAATTCTGAACCTTGGGATTCTTCGACATCGGAGTCGCCAGGTGAATGATTTCAACCTTCCTGTGTGTCTGACTGCTGTCCACCATCAACAATCAGATCTAACTTGATTCATGTACTGGGGAAATTTGTAAGCCAGATGTTTCCATTTATAAAACTAGACCAGAGTTTGACTAAAGCAGCTTTTATCTACTTGCGCTAATGCAAAGAAAAAGCGTTTCGAAGGCTACCTGGCTAATATTCAGGCTCCGTCTGGAGTTTATAAAACGAAGAACACTAACAAACAAATAATTTCTTCCTCAGTATGGTCGCCACTATGTTAGTGCCTAGATTTACCTCAGGCTGAAAAGGTAGGATCCAGGGCCAACATCAAACCACACTCAGCCTGGTAGCTAGCCCTACCAGGTCAGGAGAGGGCTCTCTCCGGGTCAATCTTAGCAAATAATGATCGCTGAGGGCTTGAGATTGACTGATATAGCTACTGATATTAGGCTAGGTATAGGTGCAAAGGAGTTTGATTGAATAAAATGATGATTTGGTGGGCTCCAAGGGAAAGGCAGATCTTGGGTGCAGGGAATGAGGCTCAGTCTTGCAGGGATCTCAATGGGGCAACGTAGGAAGCTGTATTTGGCACTCTAAATCAAGTGATATGGATGGATTGGACAGAGGAGGAGTTGAAGAGGGAAAGAGAAGCCATGGAACCTCTCCAAACAACTGAAAACATAAAAAAAAACTAAAGCAAACCTCAAGTAGAGCACTGCAATTTCAATGTATTCTACTTACACTCTTGTTTGATTTAGCTGAGAAGAAGTAAGAGAGAAAATGATATACATAACACATGAATAAATTCAAAAATACATAAGAAAGCACTATACCAAAACAAATGCCACAGGGATCCCAAAGAGTACTGCAAACCCTGGTCTCAATTCCTTAGCCAAAATATTGATATGAGTGTGAAATGAATCTCCTTACTTTCTCAAGAGTCCAACCATGCTAATGACTGAGAAAACACATAATATAGACAAAGCATAGCTCATCCTAGGTTCTAGGGGTCAAGTTCACATGTTTAGGAGCTGATCCAACTAATTCTAAACTAAGAACTAGAAATCAGGCAGTGGAACAGCATGCCTCTAGAAACAAGGGAACTGATTCATTTAGTTTCAAACAACCTTTTAACATATGAATCTACCTTACTAAGTGAAAATTTAACATATTTACATCATGATCCATCAATGTACATGAAATTACATCACAAATTTTCCATTAAGAAAGTGAAAAAGTCAAACTAGCCAAAGCTAGGTGAAAAACAGAGTAATACTTGGTCAAACTGGCAAAATTTCCTCTATGTGTTGCATCTGATTCTCTATTCGTAGTGCCTATTTGGACGCAATTTTCGAGGCCTTCTCGATGTCCAAATTCACTCCAATTATTCTTTTTAGAAAGTTCTACCTGTCTAGTTTCCAACCCAAGTGGAATTTTTCAATTTGGCCTCCATTTGCCCTGTAAAAAGTCAAATCTCCCAAGACTGTTTCCTGTGTGTCAAAATAGGGGCAATAAGGTCATTTTTTAAAGTGTTTTTGACCTTTTTGAGGGCTCGAAACCTGTCCAAATTTCTTGGCCATTGGTAGGCAAGCATAATTTTTCATGCCAAATCCAAAAATGCTGATTTGGAGCCTCCTAGCAAAAGCGAGCGCCACGTGGCGTAGTGCATAGGGCAGAAATTCCTGTTTTTGTGCCAGAATTCTCCAAAATGAAAACAAATGCCCCAAATTTTTTGAAATTTGGGCTGAGTCTTCTCTATCAAGAGCTACTTTGGGCCAAGGAAGCCTCGGCCAATATCTGAAGGTGATCATGCTCCTTTCTCTTCTTTGATGTTCTCTTCAATTTTGCCTTTAAACTCCTGATTCTCGCCTTGCAAACTTTGTTCCTTGCCATGTAATGAAAAGCCATGTGTCTCAACAAGTTTTTCTCATTGTTGGCCTTGTCCAACAATCTCTCTAAGTGGATGTTGGCTCTCTCAAGCCAAGACTCCTGATTGGCATTGATCTCTTTCTCGAGTGAAGTGAACTCCACCCTTCTCCTTTGGACAACTTGGTGATTCTCCTGAATGCTTTGCAACTCCATAATCACTTGCTGATCTTCAAGCTGCTTATTCCTCTACTCCAAGTACTTTATAATCCACTTATCCCTCTCCAAGTTGAGGGACAAGGCCTTGATGTCCGCCTGCTGCTCTTGGATGGTTTCTTTGAGATTTTCACTTTGCGGGCCCACATCTATATCATCACCCTCAATGAGAATAAAATCAATATCTCACTCACTTGAAGGCCCCTCATCTTGTAAAGGCCTCTTGCCTTTGTCCTGAACCTATGGTGCTAATGACAGAAGCGAGACCCCTTCCACCCCAGGTGGAGATAATACTCGCTTTGCTGCTGCGAACAACTGCCTGGTGCCCTTCTGGTAAGTGATAAACACCGGCATACTGGCGGCCTGTGTATCATGGCCCTCATGCTGATAAGAAGGTCCACCTGTCTCATTCAAAGCCTCTGAAGGTCCCTGAGGAGCTTTGAAAAACTCACGAGAGATGAAGTCCTCCCAAGTGATGCCCTGTAAGCCAAGCTGATGAATGACCACAATTTTAATGAGAGAAAAATGGTAAATACTGTTGAACTACTGCTGAGGGGTCTTGTGCTACACTAGAGAGGTCATCTTTTCAATATTTCGGCACATGAAGTAAGGGATGTTCATCATCCTTACCCTGGTAAAATGCCTCAGCAACCTGATATGATAAGCATATAAACGGGAGAACCAGCCCTCATAGTTGAAATACCTCATTATCAATTTCATCAAAGGAGCATAAGAATCTTTGAGGTACCAAAAAGGAAACACTCTCCTGAGCTGTCTCAAATAGCCGGGCTTGATGTATGGTTCATAATGCTACCGGTCAATTTGTTGCCTCTTATTCCATTGCTCTCCAACATTGGGAATACCAGTTGCTAGTGAAATAGATTCTGGTGTTAATGAGAAAGTGACACCATCTAGCATGGCTTGACCATCATGTAAATGCAACACCAACAAACGAGCCAACTCATGATGAAACTGAATGCTAGCAACCTTCTCACAAAATTCATAGCAGGACTGGTGCTGAAAATAAGAGATGGCAAGAGGGCAGGCCTGTAATTCAACAAGAGTGGTTGGTTCCTCTTGAATATGTTTGCCACCTCTATGAGGCATCCTGGGTTCATGTACCTCTGCAGGTGAGTCACTGTGTGTCTCCTCTTCATAATCATATGAGGGATCAAATGCCATCTCTGCTAGTGATTGAACTGTCTTGATGAGAAGTAGGTGATGATGTGTTGAAATGTCTTGAACTGTCTTGATGGTGTGTTTTGACCTTTGCCACCAAGGGAAGAGTGATACAGGGAACTGTAGAGGGAGGGAAAAATGAAGGATTTTAGGGACTGTTGGGGTAGGGTTTAGTTAAGGAAATAAGGAATTAGGGAATAATGTGGGAGCTTTTGTGGTATGGGATTAGGGTTTGGGATTTTGTGTTTGGGATTTTTGGAAATGGGAATGGGGATATGGGATTAATGAATTTAGGGATATGTAAGTTTAAGGAATAGGGAAATCAAGGGAAAAATGTAGTAAGGGAGTGGTGAGGTGAGGGAATAACTTGGCAGCTAAACAATTGATACAAAACCCAAGCACTGTTTTCTTTGGTAGGGTTTGATTTTCTTATCCAACACCATAAAACAACCACCATCAAACAAGCACCAAAATTGGATGAAAAGCAATGATAGAAGCTCAACCTACTTGTACAAGTGCAGATCCAAGCATATTGGGCGATTTTGGAGCAAGTTGTTGAAGGTTTCGGGCTTGCTGGCTCTATGCGCTGTGCATCAAACCCAACGCGCCGCGCTAGTTATGTGCGGCGTGCCTGTGTGAATTTGAACTGGAAATTGGAGCCCAATACACTGCGCCAGTTATGTGCACCGCGCCACCTACCCAGTGCGCCGCGCCACCGTCTTGGGGCGATGTTTCACCAATTCTCCTTGCTTGCTCACCAACACGACTTTGCCTTGCTTCCACTTTGTCTTGGAGTGCAAATGAGCTTTTCAATTGGAGAAATGACTTATATACAAGGAGTCTTTTAATTTTTTGATTGGCAAAACCCACTTTACAATGTTTTGAATTTGACTTTATTTTTAAACCTTATTTTTGAACTTTTTCACTTCTTTTGAGCTTGTGATGAACTAAATGACTTGTGCTTTGTTTGTTTTGCAGGGTTTGGAGCTACTAGGCTAGGGAAAGTGACCAGGGTTGTAGGGGAAGTAATTTACATATGAAGAAAACAAAATTACATGATTTTGTACAATAAAAGCAAAAAATACTGTGTTTTTCCTCAAAACAGAGTTTGGAGGAAAGACACATTTCTGAGCACTTGATGATGAAATTTATTGATGTTGGAACCTCCTCATGTGCCTGCTGGTTGTTATTGGACACTTCAAAACACTTTTTGATGAAACCCTAGACCTAAATGACCATGAAACCCTAAAAAGACTTTTGCAATCTTTAAAAACAAAAAAGTGACTGTATACCATTTTCTATGAATAAACATAAGCCAGAAGGTAAATGACATGAGGGAAACTGTAGGAGAAGCCACTAATGTCAGATGATCCATGCGCCTAATGGAATGCAGCTGACTGGGCGGGACACCTAATATGAAATGCAACAAGAGGATTTGATCTCTGATGGAGGGATGAAGATACTGACATATTGTCTCTCTCAGGCTCATATTCCTCAATTTCATGGTCTAGGTCATTCTTAAACAGAAAAAAATCTTCAAGATTATCAAACATGACAGCATTATCATCTTCATGAAAGAAAATATTATTTGTTTGCTGATCTATAAAGCTAATTACAAGACTGTCATCATTTTCAAAAGAGGAAGAAGTTTCACCAACACTTTCTTGACCATGTGCGCACTGCAAATCTGCATCAGCTTGGGTTGTAACATGACCTTTCAGGAGTTGATCTATCTCATCTTCAGACAAAGGAGATAATAGGAATCATGATGAAGTAGGGTGGGAACTCATTCAAAATTTGCAGAAGATCCGAGTTCAAACAATATTCACAAAACTTGACAAGGAAGGAAAAATCATATTGGAACCTAAAGTAGTTACAGAACCGAGAAATCGATAGGTACGAAATCAATCAATTTCAGAGTATCTCATCAAGTGGAAGAACTTACCCGCTGAATATTCCACATGGAAGGATGATAATTTTATACAAAAGCATCCAGAACTACTCAAGTGTTGAGGACAACACTTTTTGAAGGAGAGGGGCATGTTAGGTCCCTATACTACTAGTGTAACCCCTTATTTTTATTAGTGCAACCCCCTTATTATATTGTTGTGCCCATGTAGTACCCATATTGTTATTATTGTGCCCCATAGAAGCCCAATATTGTTATTGTTGTGCCTTTACATTATTATTCTTATGTCGGTTCTGATTATATTATGACCCCTTAGACTCCTATATATAGAAAGGAGGTCTTGTCATTTGTATCATCCAAGAATTTTTCATTTCTGTAATGTAAAGGAGGTTTCCCCCTCGAAGAGGTTTATTTCTAAGGCATTGATATTTATTTTCTATCTTTTTGTGAGTTGGTTTCATAACAAACTAGCACCATCAGCAAAGCCAATGTAAGTCTGAAGGAACATCGAAATCTGAAAATCAAGTGTAACACAAGATGAGTAGGAGAAGTAGCGGAAAACTGCAAAAATCTGCTAAAACATGTCACACATAAACTATGTTACAATAATATACAAATGTTTCACCGAACAATCTAAGCATAATATCTCTTTAGGTAAAGACCATTTCTGGGCTTTCCTAAAGGAATTTCGGCATAATCAACTAGTTCATAGGCCCCTTTTGTCAGTGCACATTTTACAATATAAGGCACATGCTACATAGGCTCGAACTTACCAACACCTAACTTATCGTGCTCTTGATCATAGACCAAGACTAAATCATCTTCTACATTACGAACGAGGTTTTACATTCTGATCATATTGTGCTTCAACTTGTTTCTTTTGGGCCTCACTAGATAATGCAACATCATGGTAAGCCTCGTCAAGGTGTGCTAAGTATAAGAAATGTTCTTCCTCAACGGAAGTGGATGGTAATAATTCAATTTCCAGTTTCAAAGGCAGTATCTCCCATTCAATCTATAGAACTACTTCCATGTCATAGACAAGCTGGAAAGGAGTAAAACCAGTTGAAGTTTTTGTTGCGGTATGACATGCCCACAAGGATGGATAAATCATTAGATGCCAATCTCATTTATGAGTCCCGATAATCTGTTTAATCATGCTGGTTAAAACCTTGTTAACAACTTCCACTTGGCCATTTACCTGTAGGTAATAAGGAGTAGAACTATCATGACACAGGCCTAGCTTCATGGTAAGATCGATCATTATATAGTTTCAAAAACTGATACCATGGTCTGTGAAGATGGCTTATGGAACTCCAAACCGAGCAATTATATGATTTAACACGAAAATGGATGTTGTTTCACCGTCATCCTTATATGTAGGCATCACCTCGGCCCATTTTGTAAAATAATCTACCACAAGGATAATGTACCCATGCCCCCCAATCAAGTAAGGGTTACATGTAAGAAAATCAATGCCCCATTTAGAAAAGGGATCGACAAAAATTAGTGGATGAAGAGGAGTTGGATGTGCATACATTTTTTTATCACAGATTTGACAATTATGGCTTTATGGACCGTAATTATGCAATCTTTAAACATAGAAGGCCAGAAATACCCTACATGCAGGATATTTTTAGCAGTGGAAAACCCTTACATATGATCACCACATACTCCAGAATGGAAGTCATTTAATTCCTTTTTGGCTCCCTTGTGAGTTAAACATCGTCGGAAAATAGAATCGACACCAAGATGATAAATTATATCGCCAACAATATTGTATTGTTAGGATTGATACGAGATACAACGATGATAATTTTGACTCAATTCTAATTGAAATGTATGGGTCTGAAGATAAATGATGATATCTCCATACCAGGAATATAAAGTACTGATTAGAAAGAGAGATTCATCTTGAAGATAATCATCTACCACATTTTCAGTTTTAGTATGGGGAAAGTCACACAATATTTTAGCAAATGCCAATAATTTCATAGATTTGGATTTAATAAATTCCAAAGAAAATTCTTGTAGGATGACTATCCATTTGGAATACTTGCCCCCCATCAATTGTATGGTAAGAATGTAAACCATGGGGTTACAATAAAAAATCACAGTGGTTTTTGACAATAAAATGTAGTGATGGAAACAATGGACAACTTGAACAGATGCCAAGGCCAATTTCTCCACATGTGCATATTTTGCTTCAATTTTGTTCAAATTACAACTTAAGTAATATATCATATTCGCTTCATTCGATTTGTCTTCCTGAACTAGAACCATGCTAATGGTGGCATCGAATGCGACTAAGTATAAAAATAATCTCAGTGATGATCGGGAGGATGCAACAATAGTGTATGGGTCAATAAATATTTAAGTGAATTAAAGGCCTTTCGAGCCACTTCATCGTAGATAAATGAGATGCCCTTTCTCAAAAGTCGAGTAAAACCTTTAGTCAACTTAGCGTAGTTCTAGATAAATCGACCTAGAAAGTTTACTTTCGCTTGCAAAATTTGGAGTTGGTGAAGATTGGAAGAATGAGGCAGATTGAAAATGGCCTCAACCTTCAATGGATCAACACAAATGCCTTCCTTTAAAATGAAAAATCCTAGCAATCAACTAGATTGCACACAGAAAACACACTTATGTGGATTCAAGCAAATATTGTAATGACGACATATGATAAATATTGCTCTCAAATGCATTGGATGGTCTTCTCGTCTTAGTGAATGAACTGACAAGTCATCCAAATAAGGTTGCACAATATGCTTGATCTCGTGAAATGCATGATATTTCCTGTTGAAAATTTGGACCAACGTTCTTCAAATCGAATGGGAGATTTCGATAGGAAAAAGTCCCCCATGGGCAATTGAATGTGGTCTTTTGTTGATCACTTGGGAGTATGTTGATTTGATTGTAGTCAGAAAATCCATCCATAAATGAAAACATTTCATTTTTGGCACATTCATCAATGATTTGATCGATATAGGGAGTAGGATAATTGTCTTTTGGACAAGCTTTATTGATATCCATGTAATCGATGCATGCTCTAATGGTTCCATGTTTCTTATTAACAGGTACGATATTGGACACCCAATTAGTTAAGGGAACCAGGTAGATGAAACCTACTTTGAGCAATTTCTTGACCTCATCTTTAATCGCAACAAATTTTCGTGAATGCATTGGACATAATCATTGTCTGATAGGTTTGGCATTCGGGAAAGTCTTAATTTCATGTACTACAATGCTTGGGTCAATTCCTGGAATTTCCTCATAGGACTAGGCAAAAATATCTCGTAATTCTTGAAATAGGGCCTTATATGTTTGAATTTCTTCGATTGAGCATGAGGCACATATGTGAATATTTTCAACAATTCCTGTTTTAATTGAGATGTCAATGGTAATCGTCGTAGATATATTCCCCAAATTCCTTTCGGACTTAGTTTGAAATACTGAAATGGGTGATTTTGGACTATCAACTATCTCAAGTGAAAACATACTTGAAAAATCATTCTTGATTTTATTAGGGTCAAGTAGAAAAGATGAACGATGATGGTAATCATTCCATGGCATTTCATCTGAATTCATGATCTCCATGATAATTTCGTCAGTTGGAAACATATAATTGAAAGGATCAAAAAGTGAAACTGGTTATAACCACGATAAAGGAGAATAATCTTCATTGATCATTTCCACTCGATTAATATCAAAAGATGAAGGGTCAGGAAAAATATTGTACTACCTGATAATCCAATTAAAAAGGGCTTAAAGGCATCTCAATGCCATAGGAGGCTAATTTAGAATCTAAAGGCACTATCCACAGATCATAAGATTCCATAGTGCATGATGTAATCATGTTAACCTCAGCGATATTAGAAGGAAAATTCAGTGGAGGAATCACAAAGTTTCTCATTAGTGATGAGACTTTGAGTAAATCAACACCAATATCCTCATAAAGAGTATTTTTTTCCGACAAAAGATATGCTACTCATAGAGTTAGGGTCTAAAGAGTACTAAGACAACTAGTCTACTTTGACAATTTTCCCTTTGTGAGGAAATTGTATAATTCGAAACAACAATGAGACCACTGCTGACATAACATAGGTCCAACTTCGACCAAGAAAAAGGTCGTAATTGAGTTGAGCATAAAAAACTTCAACTTCGATGGAAAGCTCTAACTCTATGGGAAAATCGTTCAGGACCCCATATGGACGAAAACCTCTTCCATCAAAGGCTTTCAGAGTGGTAGGTAACTGATTGATGGTTGGAGAACCTAAATATTTGGAACAAGCAATCGACAGAATACACGTAGAAGCTCCTTGATCAACAACTATGTGAAATACTCATCTAGTTTTAACAAAAACTAGAATCTGGAAAGCCAGTTGATGAGGAAGTCTCAGAATATGACTCTCAAGATCAAAGATAATTAGGTTAGAATCCTTCGGATCAATGGACCCTATGGCTGACAATAAAAATATTTCGTTGTGTCGGGCATGTTTGCAACACCTCCAAAGTTGACATTACAGAAGGAGACATAGCCAAGTCTTCAACAATGATGTAATTTTGTGTAGCCCAAGCATGCTGGTAGAAAGATGATTTCTGAAGAACACTTTTGGGAGGTGGTCAGATCATCATGTCAAGATTAAATTTCTCGATCTGTAATGGTTCATAAGGAGGAGGAGGAATTGAATATGAAGTTTGACAAGATGAACTAACCTCATTTCCATTGTCAACAAGACACATAGGTTTTAACCCTGTATAGAAATTACCTACATATGAATTCTAAAACACAGAAAATAAACAATGCAAGAGAATAATACATAAAACACATATACATAGAGATTTTCCCCTGGATCCTAAAACTGGGACTACCAGATTGATTTTTCATTATGTTCCTTTCAATGTTACAATACATATTTATACATGCAGAAGCATCCAATACCATGGACCGAAAACCATCGCGTCCAAAACCATGTGTGAAAAACATGCATAAAACCATAGGTAGGTCCACCCAACCTAATATAGGGTCCAAAAATAATTTTCCTGGGATTTTCCTCGCACCCCGTAGAGGGGGGCTACCCACCCCCCTTAAACCCCTTGGACAGGGGAGGTTGCTGCCCCCCCGTGACCCCCCCGCTACGCAATCGGTGCAACGAAGTGGGGGCTCCGCCCCCCTCTAACCCCTTGGTTAACTAGGTAGGCTAGTCATGGAAAGAATATAACACAACCCAACATTAGACCCGCAATATTTCAATCTCGTAGCTACCATAACTTCTTGTGAAGACATCGTCATGATATCTTGTGACGTGGAAGAGGAAGATGTGCTATGAGAAACCGTTTTTCTATCTCGAGAAGGAAATGGATCCTTCAAAACATTGGGAATTAGAGAACCTTTAATGAATTTAGAAATGTTTTCTCGATGTGGGCATTATTTTGTATAGTGATCCTCATTGCAAATAAGACAAGGATAGTGAAGTTTTCGTTTTTCGTCAATAGGCTCAATTTTAGTAGGTTTCTCTTTCGAAGAAGAATTTTGTATCGATTTACCCTTCCCCTTCTTTTTACCTTTGGTTGATTTTGTCTTGCCGGTAGATGATTCTACGACATTAATCTTGGAAATAGTTTTCAGAGAAAGGCTTTCACATGGTGTATCTTGTATGGCCAAAATTTGAGTATTATTAGAATTTTTCTTTTTCCCTCTAGACTATTGGCTAACAGAACCTATAATACCATCAATGAAATTAGATCCTATAGGATATGTAATGATTGGTTCATCCATAGGGCGTGGTAAAGTCGAGATTTTTTTGTACAAAGTGCTAGATTGAGTGTAGACTAAGTACTGGCCATAAGAAATTACATGCACTTCTGTGATGACACCTCCCTTGGAAACATCCTCCATAATAACGGGAAGAAGTGACTTCGTAATATGCTATGGAATAAAATTTTTGACTAAGCAATGCCTACATCTCCATTCATGGATATGATCATAAATGTGAGTCAATTTTGATTGTTTTAAAGAAGTCAATAGTTTGATAATAGTATCATAATGGATCGGTAACTGAAAGTGGGTTAAAAATGTTGTTTCCATGGAATTAAAGTTATGGAAAGAAGCACGAGGTAGCTCAATGTACCATTTGGCTGCCAAACTAGTTAAAGTTTATTGGGAAAGGTGAAGACAGATGGAATCATTGATTAAATAATTTGATGCAAACCAAAGTTGATATGTCATCACATGATTGGATGGATATTCTCTCGATTCACCATCAAATTTGGGTATGTCACTCAGCAAATTAGTAGGAATCATCGACCAATAAGGATAATAATAAATGGGATCGTTGGTTAATCGGGATAAATCTTGTAGATCAAGAGTTGCAATTAACTGTAACTGTCGGTTACGGTATTGTGGTAAAGATCTATAACCTTGCGGGTTAAGACCAACCCCTCGAGGAGGATACCCAAGATATCCTAGAATAACCTGTGTAGTTGGAATTAGAATTCCACCACGGTAACTAGGGTGAACCATATCAGGTTGAGGTTAACAAGGACTTAATAAGTATGACTGGGGTATGGTTGACTCTGAAAAGGTTGATCTTGACCCATTTGACCTAAGTAATATTTCCCCTATACAAGTTGACCTTGAACAAATTGAATTTGAACAGGTTGACTTAGAATAGATTGACCTTGAAAAGGTGGGTTTTGGAATGTCTGACCTTGGAAAGGCAGACTTTGAAAAACTTGTCCTTGAAAAAGTGGAACCTAGTAAGCTTGACCTCGAAAAGGAGTTTTCACAGTTCCAACAATGGATTCCCTGCTAAGAATCTATGGTATATACTGGACCGTAGGAGTAGTTTGATAAGCATAAGCTTGCGAGATTTCTTGAGTAGTTTGAGGAAGAAATATTTGAGGGCTTGCTAGAACGGTCATTTGTGATACTCTTAGAATGCATTTATGAGGAGAACTTGGAACCGACTACGAAACAGGTGTTTGAATAGGGGTCTGTGGAGAACTCTAAATAGGTCGTTGAATTGGTTTCTGAACAAGTGTTTGAGAAATTCCTTGGATATGTTGTTCGACAATTGTTTGAGGAATCCCCTTAAAAAGTTGTTGGACAGGTATGAAAATACCTAGAACAAATATTCGAGGAATAGTTTTTCTAGTAGGCTAGACAAGATGGTAAAGTGGCACTTGTGGAGCAACTGGATCATATTGTTCAGTAAAAGTAGGATTCCAAATAGTGTTCATCCCAGGATAAGGAGTACCGAGTAAAGGTTGATTTACAACAGGTTGACCTAATCTGGGCTAAGGTATCTAACCATAAGTTCCAGTAAAAGGTTGAACCCTAGCAATAGGTTGTCCTCCAGGTGGAGGATAAGGTAGTTGCCCCCTAGGTTGGTAATAACCAGCAGTCGGGATTACTTGAGGGTTACTTGAATTACCAAAAAGCATGTTAATTTGTTGGTCTGATGCCGTAAGCGCTTTAGGCATGGAAGTCATGCACTGAACAGTAGATGTAGATAAACCAGATGACCATGTAGAAGGTTGGGGAGAAGAAGCAACTCTTGAAAAATCCCCAGTAAGTGACTGGTATCAAGGAGGAACTGATGGACCACCATACAATAGTGATTCTAGGGAGTCGGTCAACATAGATGAATCAATAGGTTGGCTCCCAATAGGAATTTCTGACATAGTTATTTTTGGTGAATAAAAAGGAATGCGTGGCGGTGTCAAGTTTTGACCTAAAAAACTTAAAGTGGTAGAATACCAAGGGTCAGGTCGGAAAGGAAAGAAAGGAGCTCTTGGGTCAAATTTTTCACTACCCGTAAATGGAGAATGAGGTGTTTTTGTATCTTCGATAATGTCTTTAATGCTAATTATCCTTGGAGGTAATTCAATTGTAACTATTAGCTTCCTTCGTGGCGAAGGTGGCTGAGAGTAGGAGCTAAAACAATCAAAGGTGATTCAGGTTAAGAAACTTCAGACTCGAGATGTTCTACCTCTGTTTTGGTTAGCTCAGTATTTGAAACTTCACCAATATCAGATTCAATGTGAACTCCTTTAGTAATCTCTGGACCAGAGTAAACTAAGCCTGATTCTATTTCTTGCAGTGGATTCACTTCGGTTTCAATTGTCTCATATTGTAAAATTGTTGATGTTTCAGGTTCTTCTGAGACTTTTGATCTTGTTGACTTTGAGCTTTCAGTTTTTATCTTTTCCAATTAACTAGGTGTGTATTCAGGAGGTTTACCTTGCATTCTACATGAGTACCTTGGTGATTTAGTGAGGATAATTTTTTTATCAAAGATTAAACAATATTCACAATCCCATCTTAAGGTCTTTAAAAATTAAAAACAAACAATTAACACACACTAAAAAATCTAAGGATTCAAACCATGCAAACAATATTTTCACAACAAAATCACTATTTGGTAATGAAATCCAATGTTGCAGAAATCAAAGTGAAAAGTGGTTGTAGATAGAGCGAATGGAACCAGTTACACTGACAACTTTCTTAATGAAAAAATCAGGTGCAAGTGACTTGACTTATGCCATCTCGAGCAAAGATTACCCTCTAAAAATTCCAAGTGAGTCTAGTCAACGTCTGTTCCAGTTACAGAAGGACCTTCCCTTTGTTGTCACCTCGGGTAATAGTCTTAGGATTATGGTCACTAATATTACTAACTACAACAATTCTACCTGGGGGGATAGTCACAAATCAGACGTACACACAAGGGCATAGTAACAAAGCTCAATCCCCTTGAAAGATCCTCAACATGGTTAATTGGAGGTTTACTTTCAAGTGACCCCAAGTACCTTTCCGCACCATTGTAATATGTGTAAATCAATATACCATATCCAATGAAGTGGGTATGATCACTTCATAAGGTTTGATATGATCTCGTGCTTGACTCCTTTGTAAGGGTAGCTTCCCAAAGAAAAATTGAAATAACTAGATTTATTTACCTATCATAAGATTGTAGTGTTTTTTTGCAGCTTTGGAAAGTTTAGTCACTTCCCTATTCCAAAGCCCTACAACCTAATATATTGTAGGTGGAAAAGAGCCATAAAAATAAACTTTCTAGATTAATTTTAATTAGCATTTATTTTAATAGTTTTTGTTTAGGCAAAGGTAATGGATGTGAAGTTTGATGAAATTGTGACTTGACGCAATCCTAATGCAATAAAAAATAATGATATTGATATTTTTGGTTCAATGAAAATTTATCTAGAGTAAGGAAAGAGTTTTTCACCTTTTCAACTGAAATGTAAACAAAAACTCCAAACCCCACTATAACCCTTTTCCTAAAATGCAAATATCCAATTTTAAATCACCCGAATATTGAAAACAATTTCAAATTTTAACTTTTCCCAATAACACAAGAAAACAAGAAATCTCTCTTTTCATACAATCACTCATAAATTCGAAAAATGCAACAAGAAACCAATAATGACTAAAAATGGATTTTCTTTAATAGAATGCTATGAATTCACTTACAAGAAAAGTATGTTTCATGAACACTTGAGCAGCGGAAAGAAAAATTATTTTCCATTTCGAAACTAGTACAAGAAGTATTTTCTCAAACAATACCTAATCTTGCAAATCATTGATTTTGACACACAAATCAAACTTTTACAAAAGAGCAAACTGGAGTCAAAACTTGATGTAACGAACAGAAGAAAGATAGATAGTCTAGAAGATAGGACTAAAAAACCTCTCTTTTGATAAATCATCCATTCACCAGATAAGACCTTACCCTAATTTTCAAAAGTAAGACAATCACAATCAAAACTCTTAATAACACTTGGCCAGACTGATAATCAGTCACAGAAGGTTCAAACAAGTGTAAAACATTAATAGGAAGAAACCAAAATTTTGGATTTAAAGAGGATATAACTGAGTTTTTCAAAAATTCTAAGCATGTGTGCATGATTTGGAGTAACCCGTGCCAATACACTCTATTGCCAAAAGGAAAATGCGCAGAAGTGTGCACTGTGTCTGTTATAGACATATTTGGGCACTTCAACCCCAATCTTATATGTCGATAAACTAGGGCTCTTCAACCCCTAAAAGAGTTGTTTCATACCCTAAAAGAACATGGTCATCTGATTATATCATTCCCCAAAAGTTCCAACTGGAAAACCATCAAGAAATGGCCTAAACTGAACCATACTGACTGCTACACTGGCCAGGTGCGATGCATATTGAGTGATACACTGGTCAAGTGCGATGCATATTGATTAGGCCTTATATAGGGTGCAATGGCCAAGGATGGACAAATGTCTGAGACAGTTTGCTAGGTGGTTTCTCATGGAATCTTCTAGAAACTTCTCCTATGACACTTGCCTCTTTGAATTCGCCCAGGGATGAGTAAGAGATCCAAGAAATCTCCAAGTGGAACCAAATGTAACAAGTGGAATGATACTAATCAAAACCCCAGAGATGACTCACACCCTTGCACACATCTATAAATGGATCCCTCATCTAAGAGATCTGAAGGCTGGAATATTATGAATTGCAAGGAAGTGCTGATAGTTTGTAATTGAGGAAGGAGCATTGTATTTTTGGTGTGATCTTGCTATTTCATGAGGTGAAGAGGGATTGATGCTGGGAGAATGATGGTGGATCAGACAAATGGGTTGTAATTCTCCCTTCTATTTAATAAAGTTCTTCAAGTTTTCTTCCATATGATTATGCAGTTGTGAATGTTATCATTTGTGAATGCTATTGTCTGTTCATTACATATCTAATTCTATAATGTTTATGATATAATAGATCAAGATGATTTGACAGTTCTTTCTTACTATGTTTCTACAGGTACTCTCCAAGTGGGTTAAGTAAGGAGAGGAGTTGCAAGCTCTGTCAAGGGAGAGAGAGATCAAGCAAGGGATTAAGCAGAAGTTCCAGGTTGGTTCCTTCATCTTTCTATTATCTGTTATATATAGAAGAAATCATGAATTTCTTTAAACTGTTGTTTCTAGGGTAGCTGCCAAACCTAGAGGGCTAGTCGTTCGAAAGGACACTAGTTTTCCCAGAAACAAATTGGTGACTCCGCTGGGGATTGAATAGATGTTTGTTTGTTGTTATTGTTTATTTTATAAACTATAGACAGAGCCTGAAGTCAGCCAAGTAGCCTTCAAATTGCTCTTGCTCTGCAATTGCATAGTAGATGAATGTTGCTTCAGTCAATCTCTAGTTTAGTTTATGAATTAAAAATTTGACTTACAAGCATTCTAGATCCCCTTTTGGTAGCCCAGTAACCTCTCAAGACATTCCTTAATACTTTTCTCTTTACTGTCCATCATAGCTCAGCTTAACCCACTGAAAACAGCTACACATCTGAGCCAAAACCCATTTCAGTTGCGCTCCCTGGCCCATCGCACTGTCTATCACTATAAACCAGTATGCATCGCACCTCCTGAGTGTGTAAAGTGCAATGCATCCTTGTTTCTATGAAGCCCAGGTGCGATGACTGACTGAACCTATTTCCATCCTAGAAATTGTGGGTTTTTGTCCTTGTTTTCAGTTTTGTTTAGTTGTTTTGCTGCTTATGAACAGTGCCTCATTATTATTAACTTCTAAATTTATTTTCAATATTAAAATTTTTAATATATTTTAAATTTATTTAAATTGATTTATGCGTCAATGGATCCACTGATGTAGAAATGGGGCTCAACTTTGCAACACTAGTCTTTAATCAATTATCTCTTTTCCTTGTAATCTTTCAATTTGAAACTTTATTCAATATCCTTGTAAGTTAATAGCTAGAACAATTCTGCAGCACATCCATAGGGACTTGATCTTCAAACATGGTTTGTTCAAGGAATCAACATTACATGATAGAATACTTATTTTCAAGGTTGGTGACATGCCCTATTTCATGAAATTTTGTCCTTGAAAATCACTTGTTCATGGATTAACCTTCATGATCCTTTGTTGATCTGCAAAAAAAACCTAGCATTTTACCTCCAACACAAGGTGATATTATCGAGGAAAACAACTATAAACATTAAAATGACTGGAAACATATATCTTAAAGGATTCATTGAAAAACAAATCATTGTTGCATGTTAGGGAGCAGTGGCCAGGCTAGACTACTTTGCACTAATAAAGTTTCATCTGATGTCTAATAGGAGTGATTCCAAAGCAAAATTGAAGTATATCCATATGGTTATCTCCATTACACACAAGTTTTTATATGGATTTTAAATAATATACCAAACATGCTGAAAAACAAGTTATAAGGTATGATGTTTTCAATTCCCAAACATTACTAAGTTATAACTTCAGGTTTTCTTCCAATGGAGAGTCTACTTCAACTTCAAGGTTTAACATAAAATATATCCAAACTTCATAGTCCACTAATAATAATACTTGAATACTCCCTTCATTTACACCATCATGATGCATATGTTCCCATCATTATCAACACCATTTAAACAAACTGAAACTTTGGACTATAAACATGCCATACTTCTAAAAAAGACCAAAAACACTTCACCATCTCAATTCCCATGCGTAAACACCACTTCTTGGAAAGCCTTCTCAAATTCTACTAATTTAATGCAGAAGCAAAGGTCACTAATGAATTCCACTTAAAATTTTGAGAAATATGAGTATAAACTTGACTATATTTTTCTTTAGCACCCAAAACCCCATCTAGCACACAAATCTATGTAGACTTGTACACAAAATTTTATAAATGACAAAACAGACCTCACGAATGAACGCCTTGCAAACTTCTGTGAATTTTGAGTATAAACATGACTATGTTTTTCAAGGTCACTTTGGACCCCCTTTTGCCTCGTAAAATATGCCACTATTTTTCCACACCTCGATCTGTGTGCAAATCTTATACCCACGTGTTGGAATATTTATGGTTTAAAAAAAATGGATTTTTTAACCAGTGAATCTATTGGTATATTGGTTAAACAGTTAGATATATTTTCATAGGGGTCGCGGGTTCAAACCCTGTCGAGCCCCTTTTTATGGTATAAACTAAATGATATACCATAATGGATATAGCTGCAATAGTGCATGAATCCTAGAGTTTGAGAACATTGGCCAATACAGGCCTTTCATGTGGAAATTGATGATTGGTCCACATACCCATGCCAGATCATGATACCACATCATCTGCACAGTCATGCTTCTATGTTAGCACCACCTCAGTTGCCATGTGTCACCCATTTTCTATGGTACGTGTCCCCTGTACAAACTTGCCACCTCAACTCCATACAATGCAATGTCACTACCATGTTATGAAACCAACTCACAAAAAGATAGAAAATATAGATCAATGAATTTAAAATTATCCTCTTCGAGGGGAAAACCTCCTTTACATTACACAAATGAACAATTCTTAGATCATACAAATGACAAGACCTCCTTTCTATATATAGGAGTCTAAGGGGTCCCAATACAATTAGAGCATACATAACAATAATATTGTAGGGGCACAACAATAACAATAGTGGGCTTCTATGGGGTGTAATAATAACAACATAGGGACTATATGGGCACAATAATACAATAAGGGGGTTGCACTAATAAAAATAAGGGGTTACACTAGTAGTATAGGGACCTAACATGCCCCTCTCCTTCAAAAAGTTTTTTCCTCAATGCTTGAGTAGTTCTGGATGCTTCTGTATAAAATTCTCATCCTCCCACGTGGAACCTTCAGCGGGTAAGTTCTTCCACTTGATGAGATACTTTAAAATTGATCGATTCTGTAGCTGTCGATTTCTTGTTTTTGTGACTGCTTTCGGTTCCAATAATATTTTTCCTTCCTCGTCAAGTTTTGACAATATTGTTTGAACTGGGATCTTCTCACCTATAACCTTCTTTAAGCATGAAACATGGAAAACTAGGTGCACTCAGGAAGATGCAGGAAGCTCCAATTTGTATGCCATAGTACCAATCTTTTGTAACACCTTTTACAGACCATAATACTTTAGTGATAATTTATTATCCTTCTTAGCTTGCTTGTGGGACATTTGTTTTTATGGTTGTAGTCGTAAAAATACCCAGTCGCCTATGTCAAAACTTCTTTCACTGTGATGTTGATCTGCCTGTTGTTTCATTCGATTCTGCGCGAAAGTGAGGTTATCCTTTTTCTTCTTGATATGTCCTTCTATATTGAGAGTTTGAGGAGTGGTAATTCCTGCCAATGCATTACAAGATATGATCAGATTCATTTCTTCTTTCTCTGGGTTGGTTCCTGGTGTATATCCCCTTCTTTTGACGTTTCTTGATCCTTTTCTTCCTCCTCTTCACGATCAATGTAAAATAATTTCTTCTCAGCACACTTATGACCTTCAGTGTATTTGCTATCACAACTGTAACAAAAGTCATTTTCTCCTTTTTCTTCCAATTGTTGTGTTGTCGACCTTGTAGGTTGTGGAAGGCTAGGAGCAACAACACTTCCATCTTTATAATTGTGAGTGGTAGGATTTCTTGTTGCCGTAATTTTTCTTTCAATTTTTCTTGCCAACCTAAATGCCTTCTCCAATGAATCAGGTTCCCAAAGATGAACCTCATGTTGAATGTTATCCTTTAAAGTCCATATGAAGGCATCAATCCTCTACTTCTTTGGTATATCATTTACCATTATATTCAATTTTTGGAAGTCCTCAATGTGCTCTGCCATTGAACCATTTTGTTTGAGATTTATCAATTGGCTAAAGAAGGTGTTTCTCTTTGTATCCTCATAATGTGCTATGATTTCCTCCATGAAAAATGACCAAGTGACAAGTGGTTTACAAGAAAAAATCCCTTTATACCATAAAAATTGATTCGGTTCTAAATATAAAGATGCAATATGTACCTTTTGTAACAGTTGCACATCATGTAGATCAAAATATTTCTCCATCTGTAGTATCCATGTTATGGGATCCTTGCCATCAAACTTCCTCATATCGATCTTTGGAATATGGTGGGTCTTTAATCCAATGTTAGATTCTATGAAATCATGATTAATATTTTTTTTTCTCATCATGAGTTTCCTCTACTACCTTTTCATCATTAGGAGGCCTTTCTTGTAGCATCTTTGTCCCACCTTCCTTCAAACCTTCCATGTCTTTCTTCAAACCTTTCATGCCTTTCTTCAAATCTACTTCCGTACCATTTATATTAGCTTCCATGGAACATATAAAACTATTTATCTTAGCTTCGATTTCATTCTTCAAATCATCCATCCAATTTTTCTTACTAGGTGTTTCTATTTTCTTGATTCAAGTCATTCTTTTTCTTTCTTTTAGCAGCTTGATCTTGAATCTATTGTATCTATGAAATTTCAGATCTCCAAGGTTTGAAATGGTGACCTAAAGTATCCCTCTGCGTCCTCTTTCCAATGCCACCAATCTGATCGAAATTGGATTCTCCAAGAAAGCGTTATGCCCCATCTCCTAAGATGACCTGATTATATACGTTTTCCATAGAGCAAACTTGTACGAAGTGCCATGTGTCACTGTTTCGACCTTCCGACCTGAAAACAATACACAGACAATCACATTCTGTCCTCTTTCTGTAACTTCTTACGAAATTTCAATCTGATGCTTAGAGAGAAAGTTATGACGATTTTCCCAAGGTCACCTATTTGGGATGTAATTCAGGAGCCTACATAAACCCTAAATTTCTTGGACCGTATCTCCAAAAATATAGCGACACAAGATCTGAAATTTGGGCCCAAGCTTCACCAAGATTTTGGCTCAAATGGGTTTGAATTTTAGAGTCTAAACCTTCGTAGAAAGAAAATTATAGCGAAAATTCCATGATGACCTGTTTGATATGGAATTCTGGAGCTTGCAAAAACCCTAACTTCCTCAGATCATATCTCCGAAAATATAGCGAGACAAGATCTGAAATTCAGACTCGAGGTTAAGAACGATTGCAGCTCAAATTGGGTTTTGTTTTAGATTTTGAAACTTCGTAGAGAAAAAGTTATAGCGAAAAATTCCACGATGACTTGTTTAGAGCAATGAAACCCTAGAATTTAAAGCTCTGATACCAAATGTTATGAAACCAGCTCACAAAAAGATAGAAAAGATAGATCAACGACTTAAAAATCAACCTCTTCGAGGGGGAAACCTCCTTTACATTACACAAATGAACAATTCTTAGATCATACAAATGGCAAGACCTCCTTTTTATATATAGGAGTCTAAGGGGTCCCAATACAATCAGAGCCTACATAACAATAATATTGTAGGGGCACAACAATAACAATAGTGGGCTTCTATGGGGCGTAATAATAACAACATGGGGACTATATGGGCACAATAATACAATAAGGGGGTTGCACTAATAACAATAAGGGGTTACACTAGTAGTATAGGGACCTAACATACCATGTGGTAATGCATGGATCTACCAAATCATCATTTTAAGTGCCATGTGGTGCCTTGGTGCTACCACGTGGTAGTCTTGCAGACCTTTTTTCATTGTTTGGAAAAAACTTCATATTCTAATAAATTTTGCATATAGAATTTGTTTGATTATGTTCAAATTGTGTTGGAATTTTCTCCTTGAGCTCTACGCCATGGAGTCAATTTCATCTGCTTAGAAACCATCAAAGTTTGTCGATTTCTGAAGATCCTCTTTATATTTATATGAAATCATGCCACCTTGAAAATGATTTTTGCTCCATTGTTTTTTTCAATACCAAAGAGACTAGGTGTATAGTAGATGTAGTGAATGGTTTATGGAGGACATAAAAATGAAGGAAATGGTCATGGATTAATGGATGATAAGGGAGAGAAACAAATAAATGTGAAGGATTTTGTAACAACCTAATTCCCTCTCAAATTTTAACAAAGTGATATAACGCTAGGGGATTCTTTAGTAGAATGAAAACACAATTAGGCTATACCCATATGTCGCAGAAGATGAATTGGGGCTCAAAAGTTGATTTCTAGTTATCATATGAAAGAGGAAGCTATAACTTATGGTTCAAGTGTGGTTTGGGATGATGAAATCCTGACATAACCATAGTGGGAACCCTAGAGAATCCACAGAGTGCCTCATCATCCAGAGTATTAATTGACATAGCAAGAACATGATATAACCACCACAGAAACTCTGAAGAGTCCATGGAGTTTCTCATTGTTAATGAGATTTTTCCACTCTATGTTCCAAAGAATCTAGAGGATTTGAAATATTCTTCAATACATGCAAAATAGAAGGCTTAACAATTTTCATAAAACATACATTCATAAAGTAACCCATCCTTGACTCCTCATCTAGTGGAATCCTCATTCACCAATACTTATTTCTTGTTCCAAGCTTCCTGCTAAAATATTAGTACTAAAGGTGGATCTTATTGTACCACAAAATAGGAGTATGTTTTAACTTAATTCATGCATCTATATGACCTAATGTAGGATAGCAAGGATGTATGTTACTGAAAGGGGTAGTCGACATTCCCTTTGTTCGCTTCTACTCCTAGTATCTTCTCTAAATTATAAGGGAAAGAATCCCTATTCTTTTCAAGTGCCTCCCCAACAATGATGCTAAAAATGATGGTGTATTTATATACTTTGTATTTCAATTGAAATTTGAGATACACTGTGCACTTTATTTTTCCAAACCAGGGTCAATAAGCTTGCAAGGCACTCTATGCAGTATACACAAGAAAGAGAATCCTCACCAAATTTCTAAATGACCTATGCTGCAAAAAGAAAATACTATAATAGTACAAAGTCTAGGTGGAATATGGTCTTAGGATATCAGCCTAAAGCATAGCTAAGTAGCACCTCACATGTTCAAGTTTCCTACTTTGAATGCTCAACTTTGTTTCACTGGTCAGTAAGCTAAGTGGCCATGTTTTAACACACAAATTCTGTAGCAACAAAACACACTTGCATAAAGGAGACACTCTTGCATGAAATCAAAAGTAAATTAATATAGGAAAATAGGAAACTATGATTCTTTTGATGCAACATTAAGTGAGAAGTTGTGAGAGAGTTAAGGCATTTTCCACCAAGAGAGGTAGCAGATGTCACTCTTGGTCCTTTGCTTATATTATCAATCAACTTGTCTTCAAAAGAAACAACTATTCTATGATAATTCGTTCATGAACAACACATAGGTAAAAGAAATAATATAAAATAAATAAGATTACATAAAATGAAAAGAGAATATACAATGGAACAAAATGCTACCATGACCTATTTGGAATGAGCTCATTTCTCTTAAGAACAAAGTAACAAGCTATTCCATAATACTAAATCAAAGCATTCTGCATCTAAAACTAGAGAATGGAAATATGAATAAAGAAGCTTGATTTTATTCCATCATATGTTGGACAATTTCTCTAAGAGTCCCCCCTTGAAATGGATATGACACTCTCTTTTATACACAAACTTGCTTGAAACTAAAAACTCACTTGAGGTTAAGAGATTCTCAAGTGGTTACAACAATTTGCTAAATATATATCCACTAGATAATATCCTCAAATGGTTACAACAAATATGTAAATATAGATCCACTTGATAAAATATTCTCAAACAGTTACAAGAACTAGAATAGTTCCAAGATTCTTTCTAACTACTTACATATTTTGGGATGTCCCTACTTGTCAAATTCGAAATTAGTCATGGGGGCTAGAATAACATGCTCAAAATATGCTCAAAAATTATTATTATTTGTATTAAACTCTATTGGCCCATAGTATATATATGGAGGAGCTTTAAATCCATAATAAAAGTGGATATGAACACTTTAGCACATAGAAATATTCCTTTAAATTTATGAAATATATATTTCATTATCTCCGAGTAGTTGTATGATTGACAGTCCATCTTGTTGTAACAATTTGTTTGTAATGCACTTGAATCTCCTCCTACTACATGTTTGATTTCACAACAATTGTATGAGAACCTTGTAGTTGTAGTAGCCAACAAAATGACTTCAATCTATGGCAAGTGTTGTGCAAAAATCGTGATCTATGGCGGACATGATTTTGTAGCATGTAAATAAAAACCCTATAACAACTTGTCCAAACATGAGTTATCGCCTCAAAATCAAATACATAATATACTAATTCTTTCTAAGGTTAATCAAAAATCAAATCAAATACTAAGAAATGCAATGAAAAACATCTAGAGCCTAAATCTCGCACGTGAACATAAAAGGGGATAACACATGGTTAAGGGTAAATGAAGAATGGATAAAAGGAAGGAAATGAAGGTATCAAATGGTGGTAATTTTGCGACTCATCACTACCCCCATCTTGTTGTTTAATCTTGAATGCTACATCATGCTAGAGCGTAGAAGTATTATAGATTTGGCTTGTATGTTTGTGCTACTATTTTGGAGAAATATTTGAAATGATCAAGTTTCACCTCCATGAAGCCTTGGATTGGTATTGTATGCTGAGGTAGGATCAAGAACATGGCTTAGAAATTCTTAGAACAAGGAAGGTTGTTGTTTCCTATGAGAAATTATCTAAATTTTCTAACTTATTGGAAAAGACAATGAATGAAGAGGAACCATGGTGGCTATGATCATTCTATGTTGAATGGGAAATCTTTATTCGAACAAAATACGAAAAATGCTACTATAGGAAACTTTAAAACGAGAAAATTTGATATCGTAAGCCATATAATCTTCAAATTTAACCCCTATTGGTATAGGTCAATCTATGTGAATGCATTTAATTGAATTCGAACATAGAAAGAATTAATTGGAGTACCAACTAATAATGTCAATCATTAACTCATGCGAGACAACTCATCGATAGTGTAAATAAGTGTCAAGGTACAAGAGTGCATTCTAACAAGTACAAACAAATGTTTTGAATTGAAGTCACCTATAGGATCTGACAATCAAGGTACAAGAGTGCATTCTAACAAGTACAAACAAATGTGTTGAATTGAAGTCACCTGTAGGATCTGACAATCAAGAGGCATTGAGATATTCCCTTGTTGTCAGCGAGGCAATATGTCATTGATGTATGCAAACTCCAAGGCACTCAAAAAAATCTTTGATGTTGGTCCTTTGATAAGGTGTTAAAGTCGACGGGACAAGATCTGTTGGAAGGTGGGCCTTAAGGAATTCCACATTATCCAACTTGACGATAAAACCAAAAGGATTTTGAAGAACCATAATAAAAGATTCAAACCAGCATGAACTTATAGAACTTTATTGTGAATCATGCTTGCCAAGAAGCCTAGTTTTCAAGCATGATTCATGTCTAATTGCACCACTTACTAGATTTTCACAACTAGACTTATTTTTCTGTTTACTATTTTATTTATTTCTTTACAATATCCTACCCTACTTGAAGAAAGAAAGTTTTTTCTTAAGTGTATGAATATTTCCAATGAAGCCATATGCATAATAAGATAATAGATATGCTCGTATTCAAGTTTGAAATATGTGATTTCATACAACCAGAACATGAGATACTAGCTACTTTGATTGAGCTTATGTCAAGAAATGTTGAAGAAGAGACTGATGCTTCGACCCGATACTTATCTTGAACCAAAGTTCAATGTAGTCATGATGGCCTTTATTTGCTTGTTCATTGGCATTACTTTATATGTCCTCCTTTTTCATGCCATGTAGATCCTCTAATATTTTCTGATTAGTTTCTTGAATGTAGAAATGATCTAATGATAGGCATAGTATAAATTCCTTGATTTTAGGTTCTAAAGTCTGCTCTCCGTCAAATGCGGTCCATGATCCTTTAGTCTCCTTTGGATCTTCTTATAGATTTTTTTAATGAACCTTTTTTTTTCCCTTTTATTACTTCTTGGAGTGCAAGTATGCTCCTAATGGTGGTTAAGATTTGTTCCCTCCCCAAGATGTAGAGATCTTTCCAGTTGTTGCTTGGATTTGAGATATTTCTTGGAGTAACAATCTTCTTTACTAAATGGATTCTTGAACATGCTTGAATTTCTAGTTGATAATCCCTATTTAACACATGGACTAGTACATGGGGGATATTAAATCACCCAAAATTGATTAACATTCATGTATTCTATTTATCATGATTTACTTATACAAATTAAGTGTATGCCTAAATGAACAACCAAATCCTATGTATACTTGAGAATGGCGTGAAAAATGTCTGTCAAATTAACTGTACTAGAATTTCATTACATTTAAATTATCAATATAGGTTGGTAAACTTGTGAAAATGTCTTATATGCTAGGTCTAGTTTTTAACTTAATCTATCGAAATTTGACATGAAATCAGAGTTCTAATCTAAAACACTTGCAATTTAAAGAATTTAATAGAGTCATGGTTCTAATTGTTTTCAAATCCTCTTACTATGTAAATAATTGGCATGTTACAATCACGAAATCAATTAATCATATAATTTATATTTAAACTATTCATTTTTGTAATTGAAGATGAACAAAACTTTCTTCTATTAGAAGTTTTGTATTAGTAGCCTCCACTAGGTTGACACACCACACCAAACTGCAAGTAAATGAAATTGAAAACACACTAAAATAAGCTACAATTAACAATAAGTAGACACAAATCAAATTAACTATAATTAAAAAAAACTAAGAGAAGAAGAGTAATGCATCCCTTACATAGGGGGTCATCTTGACTCGGTGAAGCGTTGGTAAAGAGTATACATAACTGAATTTAACCCAATACACATGCATTTGAAAAGAGAAAATTGTTGTCCTATTCCTTCTTCTAGTTCCAACATCCTCCAAATGACTTATATCCTCTCATATTTATACATATAACTCATCCTTCATAAAAGGAAAGATATTACAACAAGATAGAACCAGTCCCTAAATAAGTGGATCTAAAACCAACTTAACTTAGATGTAGGATAATGGAGATCAAGTGAATATCTTATGAATATTATGTGGAGATCAGATGTAGATCATGTGGAGATCATAAGAAGGTCAAATGACATCAAACCTCTTAAATTCCATGTTCCCAAAGTCGTACACAAGGTTTGTTGGTCAAACAACGAAGTGCATATTTCAGTGAACAATTTTAATAAATCCCCATGGAAACCTTATCCAAACATCCCATATGTTGCACTTTTTGAGGATTTTACTTGAAAGTCACCTAAATAACCATATTTTGCACAAAATCCATGTTTTACATTTTCTAGATTGATCTTCATCAAATTTTAAATGATGTTTCAAAATTGACTCTCCAAATGTCTGTTACAAGAACTTTCTATAGGCACACCAAAATTTTTAGAGGTTAGGAAAAGACAAAAACCATTATGAGTGTTGGATAAGGTTGTCATTGATGTCAATATGATGTCATGTCCAGCATTGTTGAAGCTAACCCTATGTGTCATTGATGATGACAAACGCTAGAATCACTTAAGTCAATATGATGTCAAGCCATTAATGAAGTTAACCCCAGGGAAATTAATATAGTTGAAGATAAAGGAAACCCTAACCTTAGATGTTGTGCATTTATGTCAAACACTTGCTAAAGATGTTAAAGATACCCTAAATGAATATATGAAACTCTAGATTCATATGCTACATGCATGAAAAATACTAAATTCATATGAATCCTTACACACATAAATGATGCCCAACTAACCTTGCAAATGAAGAACATTTAAGGAACAATTTTGGAAGGCCCCTATAAAAGAATTCATGAATTTGAGGAAATCAAGAACATGAAGAGGGCACAGACATAATGACATGAAGACAAGGACATGAATTGTGAAGACAATTAACGAAGGAATCATCCATGAAGAGGAAGCCCATCTATGAAAGAATGTTGTTGTCCTATATTTATGCACTCATAAATATCAGTCACATTAAAAAATACTTTTTGCTACCTTAGAGGCATAATTATTCCATGAGACCTACACCATCTTAAAGAGCATAATTTTTCCTTTCCAATGGGCTATTACATGTCTTGAAATTCCAAGCGGTCGGAAAGTTATTGATTTTTTAAGTTAAGGTATAATTTCTAGCCAGCAAGCCAACCTGAACGTGTAAATTCAAGTCGGCCTACCTTTATGATGTGACCATTCAATTCATGAACGAAATGTGTATATATAGAAACCACAGACCTCATTTCTAATCATCAGTTTCAGTGATCATTTCAAAGGAGAAACAGAGAAGTCCGAGGAGGATGTTATAGAATACAGTTTGGGCAAATACTCTTTGTGATTGGGCTTCCTCCATTATAGCAGTTGACAGGTGTGAGAACAATTTCCTGTGGGTGTAGAACTCAAACCTCTTTTTCAGGACTCAGACTTGTTGATCTACAACTCATTTTTGTTGGGTGATCATTCAAGCTACATACTTCGGATTGCCTTCCTATGGAGACTTGTTTTGGAGCTCAGACCATATTACATCACCTCAAACCTTGTGAACAGTCAACATTTCAAGCTGTGGAACAGTCAGACCAGAACCTTGTAATAGTTCAGAGACCTGTGGTGTCATCACAACTCGGACATCCTACCTTGTATCTGTGATAAGTGTGGTAAGCATATCTGTGAGGGCTTAGATTGGAAAGAGAATCACAGTATTACAGTAGGACAAGTCTCTTATTACAGCTCGGTTTTACTAAACAATCATCACCTCAACTCTATGGCAAGAGGACTACACCTCGAACAGTTGCATGTGGGCAATGTCATTGTGAAGCTTTAACCTGAAGAAGGTATGAACAACAGACTTGTAAGACCTCAGATTAGTATATGAAAGCTCAGGTGTCTATGGAAGGCTTGGGATAGTCTACAAGAGACTCATATATGTGATGTGTAGACTGCCACTTATCTACAGTGGACAACTTTTTGTGATTGCAGATTAGGACCTGAACTTGTGGAGGATTAGACCCATCCTGTGGAGAAATACAGATCTTTGGGAACATTCCTTTGGTAAAAGTGGAAACGGGTTTTTAAACAACTTTGTTGATCATTTATTGAAGCAGAATTAAAGGCTTCTTGAAGAATCTTTAGAGCATCTCTAGTAACATCAAAAACCCACAGTAATCTCTTTGTGGACGTGTGACCTAAGTGTGGATTTGAAATCACATTTGGTCTCATGCAAGAGAGGTTCCTGGGGTAGTCTATTGTAGGTACTTAATTGAAAGCCCTATGGAGTGATCTTAAGAGAAGATGCTTTGACAATCTTGTGATCAAATTTGAAGAGCCTAGTTGAGGAACTGTAATGGAGAATACCTTGGGTTTAAACAAGCTTGAAATACTCTTGAAGGAGCATCTCTTTGGAGCATATTGAAGATTCTTAAACATACAACCTTGGCCTATTGAAGACATCTTGTTAAGAAGGTTTAGCTGATCTTGAAGGCACCCTTGGAGATGATGATACATTGAAGCCATCATGAGGTGACCTTGAAGAAGTTTTTTTTGGGTAGCATGAAGAGAAATGGTGACACCTTCATGTGAAGAACAAGGTTGTCATTGATGACGTGACGTGGAGACTAAAGTTAAGGCATTGCTGAATATTGACAAGGCTCGGTGAAGAAGACCTTGGGAGCCATGAAGTACAACTAAACATATCGTGACGAAGTGAAGCTGAGGGTTGGATCCCAAGAGGTTGGAGCCTCGAAAAGACAAGGTTGGTGCCTTGGAGGATAAGGTTGGATCCCTAGAGGATCGATGTCCTTAAGAAACCGGGTCAGAGCCTGTACCAGAGAAGGGTTGGTGCCCTAGGGGTTGGAGCCTCTAAACGCAAGGTTGGTGCCTTGAGAAGATAGGGTTGGTGCCCTAGAGGTCAGACCCTCACAAAAGTCCAAGTTGGTTCATGGCAATAGGTTGGAGCCTGAGAGATTGAATATTAGTGTCTTCATCTAGGGTTGGAGCCCTATATACATTGTACTTGATTTATTGTGAATTTTTTTTAATAAAAGCATTTATTCTTATTGTTCATTTTTTGTTCTAAATATAAGTGATCTAACTGGTAAAAGTAACAATTGAAAATAAATACTGATTCACCCCCCTCTTAGTATTTCCAACAATTGGTATTAGAGCTAGTACCTTCACTCAAAGCCTAACAACTTGAAGTTTGATCATTAGAACACAAATGGCAAAGCCAAGGAAGAAAGTCTCCAATCCTCCTAAAGATGTGTCTCCCTCAACCACCGAAATTGAAGTCAATCAATTTGTGAAGGCTCCATTATTCAATGGAAACTTTGATATATGGGAGGCAAGAATCAGGAATTTCTTAAAGACTCAAGGCATTGAAGTCTGGAAATTGGTGACTGCTAATAGCATGATGAATGGAGAATCCAAGGAACATAATACAAAAGCAATGAAAGCAATCTTGAATGGGCTACCTAATTCTATGAAGGCCAATTTTGAAAAATGTTCATCAGCAAAAGGCATATGGGATAATCTTCATGATCTTCACTCAAAAGGAGCATTGACAATGATCTCTAGTCAAGAAAATGATGGAAAACAAGAAGGAAATCTAGAGCTGATCAAGGAAGCTGAAGATAAGAGTGATGACATCAATGCTAAAGAAGACCTAGAAGATGAAGCAAATGAAGAAGATTTTGAAGAAGATCTCCTCACTAAGATTATGGATGCCATGGAAGAGATTAACAATTTGAAAAAGGAAAATGAGGAACTTAAGAAGAAAGCGCGAGTTGGTGACCAGGACAAGACAAGGAAGGAAGTTGACCTTGTCAAGCTTCAAGTACAAGAAAGAGATGAGGAGCTCACCAATATTAAGGAAGAATTTCATCAAAACAAGAGAAATCATCATGAAGAAGTCATATCCATGACAAATCAATTGGATAAAGCAAAGAAACGGGAAGATACCTTGTCAAGCCACCTTGAACAAAGGCACAAGAGCTTGAAAAAACTTGAAGCAGAGATTGGTCAATACAAGGAAGAGGTCTCCTCCCTTAGATCTCAACTAGAAGAAGCAAGGAAACAAGCACAAGGAGCTGAGAAGGTGATGGAAGCTTTGACATTCATAGAAGGACAAGTTGATGAAGCATAAAAGGAGAGAAACACCATGATATGCCAACTAGAAGAAAAGGATGATGACATTACCAAGTTAAGATTAGAAATCACTTCTCTTAAGGCCCAATCATGTGAAGCAACCAAGATGAAGGAAGAAATGGAGATCATTCTATCAAAGAAGGATGAAGAATGCAAGAAAATGAAGGAATAAATTGTCTTTCTTAAAAAGGAAGTTGACTTGATGAATAAGAACTTGAAAAGTTCTCAAACCCTATATGACATCCTAAGTCATCAAAGGTCTCCCCTCGATAAATCAGTTCTTAGCTATGTAGGTGAATCCTTAAGCAATAATGATAATGCTTCAAACAACAAAGATGTGAGGAAGCCTGGAAGAAATGTTGATGCTCCCAGCAAAGGCAAGAGTCAAGTTGACATTGGAAGAAATACTACTCCAAGAAGAAATGCAAATGGTGTCAAGGATGAAAGAAGCAATGGTTGTCATCAAAGGATCCCAAGGCAAAAAGACTTTAGAAGTACATCAAGGAAACCTTCTTCTCCCAGGTATCAAAGTATATTTCTTGGTTATTGCTATTCTTGTACAAACTTTGGGCACATGGAAAAAGATTGTAGGGCATATCACAAAGATAAATTTAATGGTCCCTGTCAATCTATGAGAAGCAATTTTGCAAGAATTCATGATTTTTTATACATGAAAAACATAGAGTGCTTCAAGTGTCATAACATTGGACATATGGCACGTGATTGTAACTTGAATTGGGCCCCTACACAAGCAAGAACCATACCAGAGAAAAAGGTTACACAAGTATGGAGAAGGAAGCAAATACAATCTAGAAGTCTCTTGAACTCTCCAGCCAACAACACATGTTGTTGACTTGATGATGTCATCCTGGATATTCCAAGTATTTGATGGGGAGACTCTGCCAAAAAGAAGACCATGCATATAGTTAGGGGGAGCTTATGATGATTAGGCATTCTTGCAGAAGCTATTTGTGAATGGACCCTATGAAATCCTTGATGAGCAACATGGAAATTCATTCTTTGATAGATCATCTCTCGGGAACTTTCCATTGAAGAACATGATCCCTTATTCATCCATGAACTACTATTGAAGATCTTTTCCACTTGATCACTAAGCATGTAATCTTTCATGAGCTAGAGGAGGTCGTGCAGATAGGGGGAGTTGGTTCATCACATAAAGAAATGCAAACACATCTATTATGGACCACATTGCCAGAAAGAAGAGAATCTTGATAGGGGGAGCAATATATATCTATCTATATATATATATATATATATATATATATATATATATATATAGATATATATATATATATATATATATATATATATATATATATATATATATATATATATATATATATATATATATATATATATATATCATGGAGAACTATCATTGATGAAGAGAATACGATAAAGCAACATGTCAATAAGCAGCTTGATAGGGGGAGTACTTGGGCACCCTAGTTGCCATTGATGTCAAAGGGGGAGAGAATGCTAAAAGGGGGAGAGTATTGCCATCAATGACAAAAGGGGAGATTATTGGATAAGGTTATCATTGATGTCAATATGATGTCATGTCCAACATTGTTGAAGCTAACCCTATGTGCCATTGACGATGACAAACGCTAGAATCACTTAAGTCAATATGATGTCAAACCATTAATGAACTTAACCCCAGGGAAATTAATATAGTTAAAGATAAAGGAAACCCTAACCTTAGATGTTGTGAATTTATGTCAAACACTTGCTGAAGATGTTAAAGATACCATAAATGCATATATGAAACTCTAGATTCATATGCTACATGCATGAAAAATACTAAATGCATATGAAGCCTTACACACATAAATGATGCCCAACTAACCTTGCAAATGAAGAACATTTAAGGAACAATTTTGGAAGGCCCCTATAAAAGAATTAATGAATTTGAGGCAACCAAGAACATGAAGAGGGCACAGACATAATGACATGAAGACATGGACATGAATTGTGAAGACAATTAACGAAGGAATCATCCATGAAGAGGAAGCCCATCTATGAAAGAATGTTGTTATCCTATATTTTTGCACTCATAAATATCAGTCACATTAAAAAATACTTTTTTCTACCTTAGAGGCAGAATTATTCCATGAGACCTACACCATCTTAAAGAGCATAATTTTTCCTTTCCAACGAACTATGACACGTCCCGAAATTCCAAGCGGTTGGAAAGTTATTGATTTTTTAAGTTAAGGTATAATTTCTGGCCAGCAAGCCGACCTGAACGTGTAAATTCAAGTCGGCCTACCTTTATGACGTGACCATTCAATTCATGAATGAAATGTGTATATATAGAAACCATAGACCTCATTTCTAATCATCAGTTTCGGTGATCATTTCAGAGAAGAAGCACAGAAGGCCGAGGAGGACGTTATTGAATACAATTTGGGCAAATACTCTCTATGATTGGGCTTTCTCCATTATAGCAGTGGACAAGTGTGAGAACAATTTCCTGTGGGTGTAGAACTCAAACCTCTTTTTCAGGACTCAGACTTGTTGATCTGCAACTCGTTTTTGTTGGGTGATCATTCAAGCTACTTACTTCAGACTGCCTGCCTATGGAGAATATTTTTGGAGCGCATACCACCTCAAACCTTGTGAACAGTCAACATTTCAAGCTGTGGAACAGTTGAACCAGAACCTTGTAACAGTTCAGAGACCTGTGGTGTCATCACAACTCAGACATCCTACCTTGGACCTGTGATAAGTGTGGTAAGAATATCTGTGAGGGCTCAGATTGGAAAGAGAATCACAGTATTATAGTAGGACAAGTCTCTTATTACAGCTCAATTTTACTAAACTGTCATCACCTCAACTCTGTGGCAAGAGGACTACACTTCAGACAGTTCCCTGTGGGCAGTGTCATTGTGAAGCTTGAACCTAAAGAAGGTATGAACAACAGACTTGTAAGACCTTGGATTAGTATATGAAAGCTCAAGTGTTTGTGGAAGGCTCAGGATATTCTACAAGAGACTCAGATCTGTGGTGTGTAGACTGCCACTTATCTACAGTGGACAATTTTTTGTGATTGCAGATCCAAACCTGAACTTGTGGAGGATCAAACCCATTTTGTGGAGCAATACAGATATTTGGGAACATTCCTTTGGTCAAAGATGAAACAAGTTTTTAAACAACTTTGTTGAACATTTATTGAAGCGGAATTGAAGGCTTCTTGAAGCATATTCGGAGCATCTCTGGTAACATTGAAAACCCACAGTAATCTCTTTGTGGACTGGTGACCTGAGTGTGGATTTGAAAGCACATTTGGTTTTGTGCAAGAGAGGTTCTTGGGGCAGTCTATTGTAGGTACTTGATTGAAAGCCCTATGGAGTGATCTTAAGAGAAGATGATTGGCCAATCTTGTGGTCAAATTTGAAGAGCCTGGTTGAGGAACTGTAGTGGAGCAGACCTTGGGTTTAAACAAGCTTGAAATACTCTTAAAGGAGCATCTCTTTGGAGCATATTGAATATTCTTAAACATATAACCTTGGCCTATTGAAGACATCTTGTTAAGAAGCTTTAGCTGATCTTGAAGGCACCCTTGGAGATGATGATACATTGAAGCCGTCATGAGGTGACCCTGAAGAAGTTTTGTTTGGGTAGCATGAAGAGCAATGGTGACACCTTCATGTGAAGAACAAGGTTATCATTGATGATGTTGCGTGGAGACTAAAGTTAAGGCATTGCTGAAGATTGACAAGGCTCAGTGAAGACGACCTTGGGAGCCATGAAGTACAACTAAACATATCTTGGCGAAGTGAAGCTGAGGGTTGGAGCCTTGAAAAGACAAGGTTGGTGCCTTGGAGGATAGGGTTGGAGCCCTAGAAGATTGGTGTCCTCAAGAAACCAGGTCGGAGTCTATAACAGAGAAGGGTTGGTGCCCTAGGGGTTAGAGCCTCTAAACGCAAGGTTAGTGCCTTGAGAAGATAGGGTTGATGCAGTAGAGGTCGGAGCCTCACAAAAGTCCAAGTTGGTGCTTGGCAATAGGTTGGAGCCTGGGAGATTGAAGATTGGTGTCTTCATCTAGGGTTGGAGCCCTATATACATTGTACTTGATTTATTGTGAAAAATAAATTAATAAAAGCATTTATTCTTATTGTTCATTTTGTGTTCTAAATATAAGTGATCTAACTAGTAAATGTAACAATTGAAAAGAAATACTGATTCACCCCCCCCAGTATTTCCAACAATGAGTAACCATCAAATGATGAAAATTAGCCATATTAATGCTCATATGTCTTATGAAGTTTGCAGGGGATGAGAATGGACAAATATATGGTAATGAAGGTAATGATGAATGAGGAATAAAGGGAAAATGACCTTTGAAATCATGTAAGAACAGGGGCCCAACATTTCCCTTACACTAGATATTTTGCATATCCTCATGCAAATAAGAGAGGTAGTTAATAACCACAAAATTAAAGTAAATTGATCCATATATCCTCATTTATTTGGATTTAAGTATTTTGATCAATGCCTTATTATATAAATCTAATAGTTTAGCTTTCTTATGCCATTTCTTCGGAAACCGAAATGACTTATGAGATGACATTTTTTTGTTGTCTTTGTATAGCTAAAAAGCGTTGTGGTGCTATTTATGAGCCCACAACGCAAAGAAGTTTGCATAGTATGGGAAACACACAATAGAGGAAGTGTTATTGTAAGTTTTAAACATTTACAGTAAGCAATGCATACACATATTCTTTATGAATAAAAAAGTAAAAACTAACAATTACACATAATACTCAGAGATTTACTCTAGAAACCCATAACCAGGAAAACCAACAAAATGTTTAGAGTATTACCTCTATGTTTCTTCATCATTTACAATACAATATATAGGATTTTATAACATCCAAAATCCTTAATCCAATATCACAGATTAGATTAAACCTTAATTCCTTAATGAAAATTAGAAAACCATGGGATAAAAAACACCAAAAAATAGGGCTTAAACATACCAATAAACTTTTGTTGGGTCCTATGCCCTAGAACCCCCAAACAAAGAGGTCCAAGTTTCCCTTCCTTTCTCCCATATCAACGTACATCACATGGGGTTAGTCGCTCAAATAATATAACACATACCCAAGAATTCTAAGGAAATGTGTAGTTCCCAACCATTACCAAATAAAGGGGTTGAAGCCCAGTGATTAAACAAGTAACTTGGAAGTTTCCGAAATATAGGAACCCAAATAAGGCCAAACCTATGAGCAAGGATCATGATAAAGGGTACAAAGGCAAAAGGGACCTTGTCAAAAAGTATTAGACATTAGGTGGTTAGGCCTTGTCCATGCTCCTAAGGTAAAAAGGATGACTCAAAATGAAAAGATACTAACACAAATGATTTGTCACAAGGAAGAGTGAAAGGAAGGAGTATATTGTCATCCATAAGAAGATCATATATGGTCAATGTATCATAAATACTCCCTACACCCACATATAAAAGTGTGCAGGCATAAAGAGTGTAAAGTGAAAAATTCATAGAGTACACCATACTTAATAGTGTCATCTTAGGAACAATGCAAGTAATAACTCCCTATCCATGTTTAAGTTCACCACCTGTATATTCAATTAAATGAAGTAATATGAAGCTAAACCATTAAGTATACAACTCATTGTTGTCATGACCACACATCCAATGAATAATCATAGCGCATGATGAGAAGTATTATGAAAATATTGTCCAATGTCCTTTTGTATGGTGTCTAATTCCTTCTCTAATACACAATTTTGAATGTGAAAAGAAAAATAGGCATAAAGTTGCATTAACAAAAGGTATACTTTTTATTAAAAAGTGATGAATATCTTTATCTAGATAATCATGTATTTCTTTCTTCATTAATAGAGAAAGAATATTTAAAATGACAAATAATAGTTTCTTAGAATTCATTACCACAATGTCTCTAATTAGAAGAAATGCTCATCTCATCTTACTTCAATAGTATATTTAATTAATACAGAAATGTTATATTTTTAAAAAATATAATAACTAGAATTTTTCATTTTATTCATTAGAATATTCTAAATATCTAATTTTCAAATTACTTATTTTTCATATAAAATTTGGAAATCTTTTTCAAATAATTTTATTCTCATATCACTCTTTTTTTTTGTAATATCTTACTTAATTTTGATTAATATTTAAAAAATAAAATTTACCACTAATATGCTTTGTAAGATATTGTTTATGGTTAACTTTATCAATCAAAAATCAATATCCAGAATTAACCATTACCCCAAAACCACAAATACAAGCTAATAAAGAACACACATACATACTACCCAACTAGATAACAAACCTAAAATAAATAAATAGAAGTCAGAAAACATAATAGCCCAACACAAAAACTGGATAATGGATCAAGAAAAATCATTCGTCAACAAAAATTATACATATCACTCATATTGTAAAATACACCTTTAAACGCTATAAACTTGAAAATCCAACAATATTATTCATACCTAAATTTTTTTAAGCACTATCAACTAGAAAATATAATTTTATATTTTCATAGCGTAGTGGGGAGAATTTTATATTTTCATAGTGTAGTGGAAACAATCCTATCGCGTCTCATTTAAAGGAGACCACGTTTAATTTGTGAGCTTCGAATATACCTTCTTTATCGTCAATATTTTAATTTAGAAGACCACCGCTGTCTGTCATTATTTCAATGTAATTGCTTCTCATTTATTTATTTTTATTTAAAATTCATAAATATATAACACAACTAAGATACCTTTCATATTTACACTCCACCATAAACTAAAGGAGTAGTCTTTAACGCGACTTTTTGAAAGCCTTTCCGGCGATTTTTTCCGGTGAAAATCCGGCAGTAATTTATTGGAATCCAAGTTTGATAGCTAATTTCTGCACAATGAAACCGTCCCAGGGGTTTTTCAGGGTGCTGAATCCGAATATGCAGTTAAAAAACCATTTTAACTGCAACAAATCATGATTTCATCTCAATTTCTTCCGCCGGATTCCGTCACCGGAATCTCAAAAAGTCGCATTATAGACAACTCCTAAACTAAAGCCTTACAACCAAGACTGTACTGCCCACCGCTTCATTTTTGGTCATTAAGGTCCATCAAGGAAGAATAAGACATTCGGGCAGAACGATATTTCAGGACACCCCCCTTCATCTCCACCGTGACCTCGTCCTCCTCCTCCTCCTGGGGGTTGTAAGCGTCAGTCGGGATGAATAAACGCGTGGTATTCCCGAAATGTGGCACCTCCCCCATTTCTATATTACAACACCCTCGCAGGTCTACCTCCCAAGGTTCTGCCAACCCACTAAGCCCTTCTACTTTTCCCAACACACCGCAACCCCTCAAAGTCAGATACTCTACTGTTGCTGGCAATGAACCGACCTTCACCAAATCATTACAACAGATGATGCTGAGGGTATGAAGGTTGATGCACACACCTTCAGGAAAGGATACCTCTCTTACTTCTGTGCAGTACAACTCTAACCAGTTGAGCCGAATCAGGCCTTTCTCCGTTGCTCTTCGCTTTCTCTTTCTCCTCGGGGCAGACTCCTCCTTAAATGGCAGTTCCCGCAGCGGACAATCAAGTACTCTTAAAGTTTCCAGATTGTTCATCTCCATGAGATCTGGTAACTCTTGTATTCCACATTTTGATATCTCCAACTTAGTCAACTGAGTCAACAGTGCAAATGAATCGGGCAGGCGTTTCAATTCCTGGCATCCATGGAGCAGCAGTACCTTCAAACTCAATAGGCATCCGAACGAAGGTGGCAGCTCTTTCAACAAAGGACTTCCTAAGAACAGATATTTCAAATTGCTTAGGCATGCAGTCTGTGCATTAATTTTCAACTCTTTTAAGTGTGTAGCCAAGAGATTCAACACTTTCAAGGACTTCTGATGTTCCACTTGGGCGGGCAATGTTGCCATTTGGACACATCCTGATAAGTCTAACAATTGAAGCGTGGTGATGTTTCCAGGTAGTGCAATCGAACACGTGCTACAATGACTCAAATCCAGAAATCTCAGCTGCGATAGATTCCCCAACGATTTCGGAAGCTTCTTCAAACTTTTGCATCCAGACAGATCAATGTCTCGGAGATTTGTTATCTCCCCCAACGATTTCGGAAGCTTCTTCAAACTTTTGCATCCAGACAGATCAATGTCTCGGAGATTTGTTATCTCCCCCAACGATTTCGGAAGCTTCTTCAAACTTTTGCAGCCATTCAACTGAATGGATCGGAGTTCTGTCAAATTTCCCAAGAAATGTGGAAGCTTTTCCAAACTTTCGCAACCGGACAGAAGTACTGTTTTGAGATTTGTTAAATTCCCAAATAAATTATTTGGAAGCATCTTCAAACTTCTACATGCTCCCAGATCGATTGACACAAGATTTGTTAAATGCTGAAAGGAATCTGGAAGCGTCTTCAAGCCGGAATCTTGCAGGGTGGTCCTTTGAAGATTCTTTAAATTCCCAAAGGAATCTGGAAGTACCTCCAAACTTTCGCACTTGTGCAGTCTGATTTCTTGGAGATTTGTTAAATCCCCCAAGGAATTTGGAAGTTTTTTCAAACTCTTGCAATTGGATAGAATAATATCCTGGAGATTTGTTAAACACCCCAAGGATTTTGGAAGACGCTTCAATTTGTGGGAGCCAGACAGCTCGAGGTGTTGAAGGCTCGTTAAACCTGTGAAGGAATCTGGAAGGTTCTTCAATCTTTTGCAGCCACTGAGTTCAATGCGTAAAAGATTTGTCAAACACCCAAAAGATTCTGGAAGTACCTCCAAACCTTCGCAGTTCCAGAGGGTGATTCTTTGGAGATTTGTTAAATCCCCCAAGGAGTTTGGAAGCCGCTTCAATCTGCCGCAGCTTGACAGGCTGATTTCTTGGAGATTTGTTAAACACCCCAAGGATTTTGGAAGACGCTTCAATTTGTCGGAGTCAGACAGCTTGAGGTGTTGAAGGCTCGTTAAACCTGTCAAGTAATCTGGAAGGTGCTTCAATCTTTTGCAAAAAATGAGTTCAATGCGTAACAGATTTGTCAAACACCCAATAGATTCTGGAAGTACCTCCAAACCTTCGCAGTTGAGGGTGATTCTTTGGAGATTTGTTAAATCCCCCAAGGAGTTTGGAAGCCGCTTCAATCTGCCGCAGCTTGACAGGCTGATTTCTTGAAGATTTGTTAAACACCCCAAGGAGTTTGGAAGCCGCTTCAATCTGTTGCAGCCCGACAGATAGAGGCCTTGGAGATTTGTTAAACACCCCAAGGATTTTGGAAGACGCTTCAATTTGTCGGAGCCAGACAGCTTTGTCGGGAATTTCTGGTTATTCCAAACAAAATACAGTGGAAAAATCCTCTGTTTCCACTTTGTCTTTGACACAGAAAAATACTAATACTTTGTCTTTGACACAGAAAAATACTCTGTTTTTAACTCAGAAAAACAGAAAAATTCGTTCTCTGGAAACGGTGTTGCAGCAACACAGTTTTTTTTCAGTTGCTGTAACTGGTGTTGCAGCAACGTTGTTCGTGGTGTTGCAGCAACGTAAATTTTTTCAGTTGTTGTTTGTGGTGTTGCAGCAACGTAACTTTTGACGTCAAGTATTTTTCGACTTACGGTGTAACAGCAACAGGAAATTTTTGACAAAATAACTTTTGATGTAATAGCAACGCACAGAAAGAAACTTCTATTTATGAAAATAAACTAACTGATAAAATAAGTCTTCCTCACGTAGAGGGATCTTCACAAGATATTATGGTAAAGAGCATCTTCCTCTTGACAGAGGGATTACAACAGGAACGCTTCAGTTCCACAAAACAACTATCTCAGAAAATTTCAGCACTGCTGTGCAATACAAAAAAAAACTCTCTTGTTCTACACTGCTGTGTGTTACAAAAGAACTTTCAATCTATCTCCTCTCTCTTACTTTTCAATCCATGCACTGTTGTGCAAAAGAGCTTGATTCATGTGAGCTCATGCTGCTGCACATTCTTTCTTAAAAACACAGAAATTACATTCTAGCGCTGTTGTGCTATATTGCTGAGTACATGACACTGCTGTGGCTCTACACATATATATAGTGCAGGAAGCGGTCATAATTTATCCATCAATCGCCTCAACTCTCTGACAGAGTCTCTGCTGCACATAATGAACAAATCTGATCTTTTGTTGTATTTCTTGAGTCGGTTGTGCTGAAACCCAAGACTGATAAATGCTGCGGCTGGCTCGAGGCTGGTACTTTCCTTCTCGGCCATGCTTCTTCTTTAATTCTGTTTGGTGAGCAGTTATGGCGCAGAGCCCAGATCTGATCTTCCTCCTCCTTTGGGAACACAAACAAGCAAACGGTGAAAAGACACTTATGGCGGTGGCGTGAATAAGCCGAAACAAATAATGGTTGTTGGATTAAAGACAGATGGACTGCTGGGATTGTTTGCAGGTGAGGGTGCGGTTTCTGTTCAACTATTGCTGCAGTTGAAATTACATTCCAACACTCCCCTTTAATTTCAACTGCTGGGTTATCAGTCATACCCAGACACTTCATCAAAAACTCGAAACTTTTCTGATCCAACGGTTTGGTCAGAATATCAGCAACGTGCTCCTTCTCTGCTCTCATGGGAGATTTAATTTCATATCTCTCCCCTTTAGGAAGATCCATCTGATAGAGTTCTACCAGGGTCTTCATCAGATCTTCAATCTCTTCCTCTGTCATATTGACAAGGGTTTTGGCAGTGAAGCCCATCTCAGCCATCTTAGCAAGAGTTACATATCGAACGCCATATTCTTTAAATATATCTTCAAGGAACTTCAATTTCTTTCTCCCATTCATGGGTTCTGTCCATTTCCTATCTTGAACTCCATCTTCTAAATAAACAAGGTCATCAACATGACTAGATAAAGCAAACAAAGAATTTGTACCTTCATTTGTTGCTTCTTGTGGTGTGCTTGGAGAAGCACATTCATTTCTCCTCAAGGGTGCGACTTGCTGCCCTTGTGTTGGTGCTGCTGTTTGGGGATGTACTTCAGCCATCTCCTCATCACCTTCACCACGAGACAAACAGTTTTTATCATTCATTGTTTTCTCTAAGCTTTTATCACAAGCTTCCTCCTCAATGAACTGTGGTTTTACTGTCTTTACTTTCTCCATGCCTTGATAGGCTGTCTTGAGAGTTTGCCATGCTTCTTTGGATGTCTTAGCTGCTGCTATCCGTGGAAAAACACTTTCATTCACTGCTCGATACAAGAAGTAGAGGGCCAAAGCATCCTTCTTCTTATAGTTCTTCAATAGCTCATTTTCTGTTTCATCTTCATTTGCTGGTTTTTCAAAACCATCTTCAACAAATTCCCATAAATCTTCTGAGAAAAGAAAAGCTCTCATAACTATTGCCCAATAGTCATAATTTTTCTCATTTAATAGTGGGAGATGAGTATTAAACATACCCACGCTAGTGCTGACGCTAGCCATTCCTTACACTAATTATGCTTCAAATACTTGACTGTATTTAAAAATCACTGTCTGTCTTCAACAGTAACACAGAAAAATCCTTGAGAAATACCTTAGATTCTTTCTTGGCTGAGTCTTCACGCTGCTGGAGAAGTTGTTGCTGCAAGAAATCTTTCCTTCAGCTTCTTTGACACTTCAAAGAGCCTGGACTAGCTCTGATACCATGTCGGGAATTTCTGGTTATTCCAAACAAAATACAGTGGAAAAATCCTCTGTTTCCACTGTTGAGAATTTTCTGATAAATTCCGAAACAACAAAAATATGAACAGAGAGCAATACTCTGTTTTCTGATAATTCAAAAACACAAGAACAGAGCATAAAATAATACTCTACTTTGCCTCAGGATCACAAACTGATCAAAATAATACTGTCTTTGACACAGAAAAATACTCTGTTTTTAACTCAGAAAAACAGAAAAATTCGTTTTCTGGAAACGGTGTTGCAGCAACACAGTTTTTTTTCAGTTGCTGTAACTTGTGTTGCAGCAACGCTGTTCGTGGTGTTGCAGCAACGTAAATTTTTGACGTCAAGTATTTTTTGAGTTACGGTGTAACAGCAACAGGCAAAAAGAAACTTCTATTTATGAACGACAAACTAACTGATAAAAATAAGTCTTCCTCACACAGAGGGATTTCACAACTGCTGTTACAAAACATCTTCCTCTTAACAGAGGGATTCACCAATCTATGCTAAAGAGCATCTTCCTCTCAACAGAGGGATTCACCGATCTATGCTGAAGAGCATCTTCCTCTTGAAAGAGGGATTCACCAAACTATGCTGAAAAGCATCTTCCTCTTGACAGAGGGATTACAACAGGAACGCTTCAGTTCCACAAAACAACTATCTCAGAAAATTTCAGCACTGCTGTGCAATACAAAAAAAACTCTCTTGTTCTACACTGCTGTGTGTTACAAAAGAACTTTCAATCTATCTATATTTTTCTACATTGCTGTGTCTGCATTTTATAGTGCGGGAAAGGGTCTTCACCGCTTTAACTTGCTGATAAAGTTTCTGCTGTTCATAATGAACATATCTGATCTTTTGCTGTATTTTTTTGAGTCGGTGGTGATGAAATCTATGGCTAGTAAATGCTGCTACGGCTCGAGAATGATTCTTTTCTCTTTCAGCCATTCTGCTCATTAATATGGTTGTTGAGAAGTAATGATGTGGTGCTGTATCTGATCTTCATCCTTCGGTAACTCAAAAATAATTAAAGAGTGAAAAGATGGTAATGGCGGTGACATAAAAGATCGGGAGAAAATGTGGGGCGCCGGATCACGACAAATGAATAAAGTAGCTGCTGTTGTTCTGTTCACTGCAGTTGAAATTATAATTTCAACAAGCTTGAGGTGTTGAAGGCTCGTTAAACCTGTCAAGTACTCTGGAAGGTGCTTCAATCTTTTGCAGCCAGTGAGTTCAATGCGTAACAGATTTGTCAAACACCCAATAGATTCTGGAAGTACCTCCAAACCTTCGCAGTTCTCGAGGGTGATTCTTTGGAGATTTGTTAAATCCCCCAAGGAGTTTGGAAGCCGCTTCAATCTGTTGCAGCCCGACAGATAGAGGTCTTGGAGATTTTCCAGATTCGCAAACGAATTTGGAAGAAGCTCCAAACTACTGCACCGGTGGAGGGAGATTAGTTGGAGATTTGTTAGATCTCCCAAGGATTTTGGAAGCCGCTTCAAACTGTGGCAGCCAGACAGGTGGATGACTTGGAGATTTGTTAAATCCGTGAAGGAATTTGGAAGCTTCTCCATCCTTTGGCAGCCAGAGAGAACGATGCTTTGGAGATTTGTTAAATTTCCAAATTCCTTCGGAAGAATCCTGAAGCGCCCATGAAGCTCTAGATATTTCAAGGAGCGGAGATGAAAGAATTCTTCTGGTAACGTTGGCAACGTTGATAGATCTGCCGGCTCTGGAGAACGAGTTGAATAATTAGAATTCCTGAGGACAATCTTTTCGAGGTGTGTCAGCTTCCCTATTGACTTTGGAAACTCTAAAAGTGGAGCATCAACATACAACTCGCGCAACTGTAGAGGTGCCTGCAATGTTTGACGTTTTAATCATAACATGAGAAAACAGAAGATACACAATTACTCTCATCTACTATTGTTGTATGTTCATCTACATCTACTCACCTGAGAATCACGACGCCATAATTTTTTTAGTTTCCACCCTTCCACTTCTAAACCTTTTAATTGGTCCATTGGAATCCAGGTAGGCAGCGAAGAGCAGGGACAGTTATTCCAGCGGAGCCATACGAGATTTGGTGACCGCACCCTTCTTATTATGCCTTCCACAAATTCCCCTTCACTTTCAAGAAGTTGCAATGTTCTCATTTTGATCGCCGGCTCACTTGAAATTTTGTTCAGCGGTATCTCTGATTTTGTGCGTAATAATGCCTCCTCTTCTGTTATTGTTTGATGATAGGCTCTCCACTGGGTAGGCATCCTAATTCCACGTACATCTGGTATTACCTGTTCGTTCGTTAAAAGACAGTATTACGACATAGTACCTGGCATAATTATTATTTATTTATTTGAATAAACAGAACTTGAAAGTTGTGGACATGGGTATGAAGTCTTAGATGATTAATGACTTACAGATGATAATGACTGCTCCTCGAAGAGATCATGGACGTCCTCAACGGAACGCCAAAGACGACGGGGCATTGATACTTCCTCAGCAATATTTCTTCCCATGTCGCGCACATGATCATGCATTCTCATCCTCTTCACTTTTACATCTACATGTGATGACATCAGCAACACAGTCTCCTCCTTTACCTCTACCTCTACAAGACATCTGTCTTCTAGAGTTTGAAGCCCCGCCAATCCGCCCCATATTGTTACCCACTTATCCCTCTCTTCTCCTATGCCAAAACAAGCAATATCTAAAAATATTTGCTGTTCCTTTTGATTCAATGAATTATAACTAATTTTAAGGCTTGCCAAGATCTTATCAGGCAATCTATGAAGTTCCTTCAATTTTTCTTCCCAATAATGCTGGTCTTGGCCACATAAAAGAGCACCAAAAACTTTCAGCGATAAAGGCAAACCGTCGCAGCTTTTTACAAACCCAACAACAAGGTTTTCAAACCCTGGTAGTGGATGTGGCCGAAAGAAAGCATGCGAACAGAAAAGCTCTTGAGAATGTGATTCATTGAGGCCCTTTAGGTGATAGATTGATGACTTTCCTATCCCTGCACTTCGAAGGACATGCTTGTCACGAGAAGTGACCAAAATCAAGCTCTTGGGATGAAGGACGCCCTTAATTGGCAAAAATGCATCCAATTGATCGGCATCATCTACATCGTCTATTACTATGAGAGCCTGACAAGATGAGAGACATGTTTGAAGTATTCCTATACCTTCTTCCCAATTATGAATTTCCTTAGTCATACCTTTCAAGTCTTTAATGAGCTGAGACTGCAGGGAAGGTAGCGACGCCCTAGACGCTTTTTCTCTGACATCAGCTAGAAAGGAGGAGCAGCCATAACCTGATCTCTTAGAGTTGAAGAATTCCTTGGCTAGCGTCGTTTTGCCAACTCCACCCACACCTGCAATCGCCACTACCTTAGACTCCATCGGTTGCTGCTCCTGCTGGGATGATACAGTCTTTTCAAAATCTTCAATTTTTTCTGTCAAACCAGTTGCATATTTGGCCACATGTAACGCTGGTTTTGGAACCTTTGTCAATACCCTTTCCACTACCTTCTCCAAGAGATCAGCCTCGTCCCTGAATATGGCATATTCAAAGGGTAAAATTACAAACAGTAACCTGCCTAATTTGTCATGTGGCTATCAGTCCATGAAAGAAAAACGAAGACAGGAATTGTAACAGTGTCGAAGATACTCACCCATTACACGCCTCCAACTCAAAGCCGCTGATATATGAAACCTGAGAAAGAGCCTCTCTCCAACCTTGAATTCTTAGGGAGTCGTATCGCCCCTTTTCTTCATGTTTGAGCAGGGCTTGAGCGTACGGTCCATCTTGAGCTGCGTCCGCCCACCGTAGATCGGAAGGTTTAATATTGTAAAATACAGGTAGAATGGTAGCCCCGCGCTTCTCTGAGTCTACCATCAGCCGAAGCTCATCCAGACACCATTTCGAATTCGCATAGTTTTCTGAGAAAATGGCAATCTGGACAGAGGCCACTTGGATAGCCTCTTCGATTTGAGAAAGAATTCTTTTTCCAGCCTCTAACTCTGGCCGGTCAAGAAACACTCGCAATCCATGGGAATTAGTAAGGCGCCGGTAGAGATATCCTGCGAAGGTTTTCTTGACATCGCAGCCGCGGTGATTTATAAATATATGGAAGTAGTTGGGCGCAGAATAGGGCGCGGATGAATTAGATGCAGAAGTGGAGGCGGTTGTGTTGTGTGCCATTGGAAAAAGAAGAAGAATAGAGGTAAGTAATGATAATAAGCAACCAGATGATGCGCGGGCAGGCAGATCGATAGGAAGTTTGAAGCAGGAGTAATAGTAACAATGAAGCAGATGATGCGCAGGCAGGCAGAGCGATGGGAAGTTTGAAGCACCAAAGTCTTTGAGATGGTAGAAAACAAAAGCAAGGGGTAGGTGTGGCTTTGGATCTTCTCGGACACACCGTGACCTGGAAACCACAAGTCCGTAATTTGCGCGTTGAACAGTGTTATGATGTGTCGGGCCGCGTTGTTGAGGGGCCCGCCCGTTTTTGTGATGTGACGTTGCACAATGTGTGATTCACTTGCCAAATGCCACGCCTGTGATCGAATACGAAGATCGTCTCGATTTTCCTTGGTTTTCTATGGCAATTCCTATTTCCACCCCCATAGCAAAGTTAATGCTATGGGGTACCTGTGTCAGAGCCCGGCGACAGCAATCGACGGCATCGATCATACCCCTCCGACCTGCCCGCAAAAAGCCCTCTCCGACCTGCCCGCCGCATTGGAGGGCGATGTGACATTCCAGGGCGATGTGACATTCCTATGGATGTTCATACATCCATAACATTGATATTTCGGCAACGACGTAGTTTCTGATAATGCTTCGACGTCCGCACCTTGTCGCCATTTCCGGCCTACTTTCTATCCAATCTCGTCCCGTCCTGTGTACGTCTAACGCCGGCAGCTGTAAACAGACTCAACCAATGCACCTGTAAGCGGTAAATTTAAAAAATTTCAACCTGCAGTTTACCGCTCAAAATTTCAAAATTTAAAATGTGCAATGGGCGGTCTCAATTTTGATATTTCTCCGCGCCCATTTGAATTTTGCTGCTGATGCCTCGACCAAAGCAAGTGGAGCTATCGATGTAACTGGAAGGGTCTTTCATCCTGGAATTCAAACGGATTACAATGACAGCATGTTCCTTCATCAAGGGGTCTTTCACGCGCTATGTGAGAATGGCCAATGCTGCAGGTGCAATTGTCGTTTCTATCAATTACAGGTTGCTATCAAACATAACCTCCGGCTGCCTGCCAATGATTACCCACTGTTAAATTATTTTGAGAAAATATTCCCGTGGAATCACAAAGGAAATCTTAAGGTAGATACTAGAATGGAGGATCCATATTATTGAAAGATAAGTTAATGGAATGGGTTCAACAAGTTGTAGCTTATGTTTGTTGCAGATATAACCTAAAGATAGCCAGAAATATATGAAACGAACGCCCAAACTTGGGAGCAAGAAACTTTGTTGAAGAAATAAAAAACTGCAATCCTGGCATATTTCAGAAGAGCGAAGAGGAAGGACGCTGAAGAAACTAAAAGACAGTGAGTGAATTAGACAAGAATTTTGTCCAGTTGATACATATCCATTTTACACAAGGAACATGGGGTCTCCATGATCAACGGTGGAGGTGAGACAAAGGCAGTGGTTTGGTTTCTATTTGGTTTATGGATTTGTGTATAAGTTCAATAAAACTTCACTTGACGGTGAAGTTGAGATATTCGGGCATTTAATCAATAAAATCTGTGCAATAAACATGATGCATTTTTGCGTGCATGTCTTGGAATATCATATGTTGCATGCCTGTACTTTATTTCATAGATTTATGGATTTGTGATTTGTGCATTTGCCCAATGGTTTGTCGGTGAGCGTGAATGTAAGACTTGCGCCATATTGTAATATGTTTCTGGATGATTTTGCCAATGGGTTGGAATATCATATTTGGCCTTGTTTGCGTGTCTTATTTTGTAAAACCATCAGGTAAAATTCAATAACAATTCAATTATTCTTATTTTATTATTAAGAAGTAATATACAATGGGAGATTATTCATATTTGACCATTTGAGATTATTCATATTTGACATTTTAGTGGCCAACGAAATGGAAGCTTTTATGGTTTTCCTTGCGGAGGAGAGGGAATTTCACAATTTTACTTATGGAAAACTTAATGGGTTAGTAAGAGGTTATATGGAAAGTTTAATGTTTAGTTAATGTTACTAGGAGGTTATATATCTAATTTCAAGGAAATTTGAAACAATGTTATATAAATATTTTTAATTTTAATAGTAAAAAGATAGAATTTTGTTTTTAAATTTAATTGTTATTTTAAGATTAAATTATTATTATAATAAAATAATAAGTTTTTTTATATTTAATTATTATGTAAAAAGTATGGAGTGAGCTTTTAGGTAAAAAAGTATTTGAGAAAACTCTATCTGTAAGAATATGTGTTTCTCTGTAGAAGATTAGTTGTTTAAATTTTCCATGAACTTTACCAATAAAATTCTTGTGTGGAGGGGATCCTTTTTCCTAAAAGCAAGAGACTATCACTCATGGATTTGGTAGTAGAAAAATTAATATTTGATTATGATGATTAATATCCATTGTGGTCAAACTCGTGTACTAAGGACATTATTTCAATTATTAGATTTTCTTTTGGAAATCAATTTGGTTTATTAGATTAAATGTTCAATTAGAATTTTTTAGAATTTTATTTTTATGTTGTTTAAATTCTCCATAAACTTTACGAATAAAATTCTTGTGTGGAGGGTATCCCTTTTCCTATAAGCAAGGGAGTCTCACTCATGAATTTGGTAGTAGAAAAATTTAATATTTGATTATGATGATTAATATCCATTGAGGTCAAACTCGTGCACTAAGGAAATTATTTCAATTATTATATTTTCTTTTGGAAATCAATTTGGTTTATTAGATTAAATGTTCAATTAGAATTTTTAGAATTTTATTTTTATGTTACAAAAATATTAAGGGTAGTGTTTCAAAATTCCCATAATTTTGTTGACTTAAAAGGTTAGGAGAATTGGCCATGTGACCAATCTTTTGAAAATGAGATATAACCTCTATATACTTAGGAGATTTGAAGAGAATTTGTTTATTTATCTTCAATCTTTTTTTGGTGAGAATTTGTTTTTCATTTTAAATCTTTTTAGTGTCACAAAAGCAACAAGCTCTTTCAAAATAATTTTGAGAAATGAGCAATACTCTATTTCACTTTAAAACTCATAAGAATTTTTTTATTTTTTATTTTTTACAAAAAAAATCATAGAAATATAATTATTTCTATAAATTTAAAAAAATATATAACTATTTATAATTTAATTAAAAAATTATTCATATACATTTACTTTAATCTTAGATTCATTAAAAATATAAAAATATCTCAAAAAACAAATTCAATTTGAAATCATTAGCAAACATGTTTATTTGTCTTATGGTTTATGAAATTAATGTTAAAATGTATTTGTATTAAAAATATATATTTATTTAATAAAAAAACATTATTGTTTATCATTTAAGAGTTGATATTATAAAATATTGGCGTGAAAAAGTTGTTTTAGGCGTAATCTAACGAGGCGGAGGAGTTGCCCGGGAAGTTAAGGAAATTCCAGTCATATTTAGAGAAAATCCGGCAAGGATTTTTGTAAATCCAAGTTATAGTTGTTAAACTTCAAAATTTTAGGTGTCCTGGACGTTTTTGATGGTGCTGAATCCATTTCCACAATCAAAAACATGATTCAAACACCACCTCTACAAGATTTTTTGAATTTTTTTGCTCGGATTTTGACCACATTTGGCCGTCCGGGCAATTCCTTCGCCTCGTTAGACGACTCCGTTGTTTTATTATGATTATGTGTTTTTTATAATTTAATATGAAATAGATGTGCAATTTCTTCCATGATCAACATGAAGTTGACACATGAGATTTAAAAGAATATTAATAAAACAACTCACTCCTTTGAGACCAAGGTAATAGAAAGTAGGTTAGATTGGGTTGATGAGAATGGGAGTGTAAGTCAAAGGGACATCCCTAGGACAGTCAAAGACAATACGCAAATCCATCAATCATGAGAGGAATAAGTTGGGAAGGCATAGAAAATCCTCCTTTGCAAATCTTGTAACACTAACAAGCTTGGATGAAATCACTGAACATCCTACTACAAAGTGTCATATTTATCATCTTTGTCCATCTTTAGATGGAAAAGTCAAAACGACAGTTAGTAGATGCCCAATCATGTTTCCAATGCCATAGGTAAGGCTAGAATTTGGACAAATTCGCAAGCACTTTTGGAAGCTTTCAACACAACATTGATTTTCGCACAAGTATTTGCACTTCAAATTTGCACACTTTATGGATACATGAGAGGATGACCTTGGAAAAAAGACGACGTTGTTTTCAGGGTATCAGTTAAATGTATAATTTTTGGTACAGGGTACCCACAACACATCATTATTCGTGTGCATGGTGAGCAATACATCGTGTGCAAGAGTACCCACCAATGATTTGATGTGATACTTGATGAAGTGGTTGGAATACATTCAATTATTTTTATTATTAATATTTTTTTATCATTGAGATTCACCCCTATTTTAATATGAATATTTTTCAATTCACCCTCATTTTAATATGGAGATTTTTTACTTATCAATAGGAATCTTTATAATACCATGATTCAATACCATAAATCCATTTTAACTCTGGATCTAGTAAGCATCGATCAATTCTCTCAAAATGCAAACCTCTTTTTATGTGCAAAACATGAAAATAAGTTCACATGTCGAGATTTCATTCCTCTTAACTCTTGGTAGATATGGAGAATTTATGTTGATAAAATGTTTTAATTATAAGACTTTTTATTTTATTTTATATATAGAATGTTGGCATTCAAATATTTTATTTATGATTCACAATTTTCACATTAAAATGTTAATACATGCTCGTGCATATTCGGAAGTAGAAACCATCTCTCTATATATATGAAAATAAATATAAATGTTACATGTCAAACTCCATATTAAACATTGAACAATTACAAATATCCCTCATACCTTAAATGAGGAAGAAACTTCTAACTTCATCTTCCTCTATGTGATGGACACCAAAATAAACTTCTAACTACTGCAAGTGGTGATTTAATTTCAAAGGCATCAATCTCACCTTGATATGTCTTGATGCCCTTCACTTCCATCTTGAACAAGGAACGTGAATGGTTCGTGGCACTTGAACTAGGTTGTTATAGTTAAGGTTCTTTCCTAGGGTCCTTCTCTAGTTCTTCTTGATCCCGTGATGTTCCCTCTATGTTGTAGCGGCTACAACCATCCTCAAAAATTTTGCCTTGGCTTCGTTTTGGAGCATCCCTACCAACCATCCTTAGCAACATGTCTTGCACTACCCAAGTACTTATGCTTTCAGTTGAGTTTCTTTGGCTTATCGTCTTGTGTTCGCTAACTTGTTTGCCTTTCCCCCGCAAACTAACTTCTCGTGACTTGGTCTTCGACCGGTTCTTGTGCTAACATGGAGAATTGTGCAGAACTGGAGGGAAACCAACCTTGCTCTCTAGAATTTCACAGTGCATCATGGCAGCTAGCTACTCTCCAAAATTGTGCAGAGCATATGACTGCCTTCCCCATGAAAATTGCGCAGAGCATGCGACCGCCTTCCCCAAGAAAATTGCACAAAGCAGCCCATCATTGGGCTTGCTCTCAGAATTTGCGCAGTTCTGGCTGGCAGCCTTGGCTTTAGTCTAGAAATTGCGTAGAGCTTAAGGGGAAGCTAGAGCCACTCTGCCTAGAAACTGCGTAGAATTCATCCCAAGACTTGTTATCTGTTGCATGTGCTCACAAGTTGACTGGTTCCCTCTAGGACTGTGCAATCTTGCCTTGCATGCATGGGCGACTTTTTCCTCAAAAAGTAAAAGGAAAAAAGAAAAAAGAAAAAAACATCCCTAGATTTTAGGGATCTATTTTTAGCAACTGGGGGTTACATGCAAAAGCCTTTTTAGAAACCTCTTGCCAAGTGTCACTTTTTCCTAGAATTGTGGCATACACGTCATAAGCCTCGATCTTGTCAAAAGTATTTATTCGATGCTTCAGAGCTCATTCTTCACTTCGATCTTGGAGCTATGACATTCCCAACGCATCTAGAAACCTTCGGCACACTCGTTGTAGCTTTTCTAGGAAAGTCTGCTTTTCATGTCCTTTGCTTCTTTTATATCACTTTTTGTATTTCACTTTGTGTGAGTGTTGTTTGCTTGGTTTTATTGAACGCTTGCTTTAGTTTTAATGCATGTTATCTTGTAGGAGCATCCTTTCAAGTTTTGCATTGTATTTCCTTGTTGTCGCATGCAGGTCATTTTCTCATGTGTCCATAAAGTGTGCAGATTCAAAGTGCAAAGACTTGTGCCAGTATCAAGGTTGTGTCAAAAGCTTCAATAAGTGTTTACGGATTTGCCAAATTTTAGCCTTACCTATGGGATTGGAAACACAATTAGGCATCTACTAAGTATCACCTTGACTTCTCCATCTCAATAGGATGAAGATGAGAAATACGACAATTTGTAGTAGGATGTTCAATGATTTCATCCAAGCCTGTCGATGTGACAGGATTTGCAAAGGAGGATTTTCTATGCCTTAACTTAGTCCTCTCATTGGTGATGAATTTACATATTGCCTTTGACTATCTAAACAAAAACAATAAGATAGTGCTTGGTAACAAGGCGGATCCTAGGGATTTCTCTTTGACTTAAACGCCCCTTCTCATCAACCCAATAGGTTTCCCCACCTTGCAGCTGATTTCAAAAATTATCATTTGCCTTGATGACTTCCTCATGTTGTATCTTTAGATCAATGATTTTCATGTCATTACTCTTATGGCTACTCTCACTATCTTCTTGAGCTAAAATTGGATCCTCTACTGCTATGAATGTGGAGTCCTTTTTATCATTCTCTTTCTCTTCAATAATGCAATGGGGTTTTCCAAAAATTTATAAATCATGAACCCTTTCTCTTCCATAAAAACTATGTAGCTTGTCTGTCCATGATTTCTTTTGTAGTCACACAATGTCTCACTTTAGCGACATCATGATATGATAGTCCTTTTAATATTATATTCTTGTCTTCCTCATTAAATTCATCCTACATACCATATTCAAATGAGAGAGAAAATATTCACATCAAGAGTTAAAAGATAAGCTTCAAATTTCATCTTCCAAAGCATATAATTTGGTCGATGTGTTAGTGTCCTATTTTAAAGTAATCAAAGTAAAGCTTTGTATTTTATATTATTTTGGTCAATTTGTAAAGTGCTACTATGATCCGATAGAGATCAAGACTTAGTGTCAATAGGGTATACTAAATTTTGATTGGTAAATAAATTCAAGTTATCAAAATTTTAAAAGGATTTAGGTTTAATAAGTCTAGGGTAATGCATAATCCAAGCCATGAGTGAAATTTAGTTGTGGGTCATTATTCTCTCAGCATTCAAGAAAATTAGTGGTGTATTTTTTAGTTAGTTTCTAGGTCAAATTAAAGATTTCAATCATAATATTACCATTGTAACTTAATGTTGTGCTTTCCTTTTTTGTTGTGCATCTTTTTTTTTCTATGCTTCAACATTCCAAATTTGAAAAAGAAATCATTTCAATTAAAGGATAGCTTCTTGGCTTCAAAAAAAGTGAGAACTAGTTGAAGGAAATTTTCAGTGTGTTGTCGAAGTAGGGGAGGCTAACTATGATGACATTCTTCCCATGTTTTGTTGAACAGGCCAGCAAACCCAATGTTTGTTCCTTGATTCTAAGCATTGGGATTGCCTAGAATAAGCTAAGGGGAAAACAGAGTGATTAGGGGGCTAAGGGGGAAACAGAGTGATTGGAAGTTATTAAGACATTATGGGGTAATGAGTTCGACAACTTAACAAATTCTTTGAAGGAAGAAATAAAAAAATGGTTAGTTACATATAATAATGAGAATGAAGACCAACTATCAGTCATCAATCAATTATGTTCAAATACAAAAGAAACATATGAGCATACTTTTGCATTAGATGTAAGACACGACATAATCGTCCTTCCTATGGATTATATTAAAGAATGGCTTAGAAAATATTTAAATGAAATTGTTAATCCTGAATAACTTCCCCATTGGTTAGATTAACAAATATGCAAAGACTAATGTATACTCCAACATTTGATGCTATAAGGGATAGATAATTCATTAAGTCGGTCATCCTTCTGCAATTTTGTGAGTGTTCTATATTTTATTTGAAGCAATTCCCATTTATTTCTCCCTAGTCTTAAATCATCCAACTTTGTAAAGTTTGTTATACATTTGTAATTCTGTCTGCATTCCTTTTGCTTTCTTCTAGCTTAATATATACCATTTATTATTCCTCAAGAGTCCCATTCGAGTTCCATTCTAGTCCCTTAAGGATGAATGCATTCAATTTACATTTAAGTATTAGGAATTTTGTAGAGTACTTTACACACCTGCTCTATTTGAACTTAAAGTTTGTAATGTCTTTTTGACTCTTATAGAGAGCTATTTCCAAGAGCGCATGGAATTTGTGGTTTCGTATACTTTTAATTAAGTATTGAAATCTCATGAATGTTCTCCTATGATTGTTTATGATATTGAATGAAATCATTTTAGAGCTCTTTAAAATATTTGGACCATTTCTTTATTTTTTGTCTATGTATTTGTTTCAAATGTGTCTTCCTCATGATATGTGAATGGATATGTACCATGGAATGAATCAATGAGATAATATTTACTTCTTTTATTTTTCTTTATTTTCTTTAAAATCACCTGGTCCACTCAAAGGTGAATATGTTGAATGTTTAATTCCACATTTTTGAGTTAATCAGAAAATGTGAGTGTGTGAAAGAGGAGTATCACCTCTATAAAAACACCATAGAATATATAAAAGTCCCTAGGATGTTGACTTTTATCGTTGACGGGAAACGAGATCAACAACATTGTGTCTTTTGATATGAGGCTTATAGGTATTCTTCAAACAAGTTTTCATAATTTTGTGAAAGAGCCAAATCCTAGTGAGTTGCCCAATAAGTCTATGATCAACAAGGGCCAAGATTTTGTATCTTCACATGGTAGGATATGTGGGCATATACGGAATGTGGGCATATACGGAAGATGTAGGCATATACGGAAACTGGGCATATACGGAAGATGTGTGCATATACGGAAACTGGGCATATAGGGAAGATGTGCGCATATACGGAAGATGTAGGCATATACGGAAACTGGGCATATACGGAAGATGTGCGCATATACGGAAAATGTGGGCATATACGGAAACTGGGCATATACGGAAACTGGGCATATACGGAAGATGTGCGCATATGCCCAAACTGGGCATATACGGAAGATGTGGGCATATACGGAAGATGTGGGCATATACGGAAACTGGGCATATACGGAAGATGTAGGCATATACGGAAACTGGGCATATACGGAAGATGTGCGCATATACGGAAGATGTGGGCATATACGGAAACTGGGCATATACGGAAGATGTGGGCATATACGGAAGATGTGGGCATATACGGAAACTGGGCATATACGGAAGATGTGGGCATATACGGAAACTGGGCATATACGGAAGATGTGGGCATATACGGAAACTGGGCATATACGGAAGATGTAGGCATATACGGAAACTGGGCATATACGGAAGATGTGGGCATATACGGAAGATGTAGGCATATACGGAAACTGGGCATATACGGAAGATGTGGGCATATACGGAAGATGTAGGCATATACGGAAACTGGGCATATACGGAAGATGTGCGCATATGCGGAAGATGTGGGCATATACGGAAACTGGGCATATACGGAAGATGTGGGCATATACGGAAACTGGGCATATACGGAAGATGTGGGCATATACGGAAACTGGGCATATACGGAAGATGTGGGCATATACGGAAACTGGGCATATACGGAAGATATGCGCATATACGGAAGATGTGGGCATATACGGAAACTGGGCATATACGGAAGATGTGAGCATATACGGAAACTGGGCATATACGGAAGATGTAGGCATATACGGAAGATGTAGGCATATACGGAAACTGGGCATATACGGAAGATGTGGGCATATACGGAAGATGTAGGCATATACGGAAACTGGGCATATACGGAAGATGTGTGCATATACGGAAACTGGGCATATAGGGAAGATGTGCGCATATACGGAAGATGTAGGCATATACGGAAACTGGGCATATACGGAAGATGTGCGCATATACGGAAAATGTGGGCATATACGGAAACTGGGCATATAAGGAAACTGGGCATATACGGAAGATGTGCGCATATGCCCAAACTGGGCATATACGGAAGATGTGCGCATATACGGAAGATGTGGGCATATACGGAAACTGGGCATATACGGAAGATGTGGGCATATACGGAAACTGGGCATATACGGAAGATGTGGGCATATACGGAAGATGTGGGCATATACGGAAACTGGGCATATACGGAAGATGTGGGCATATACGGAAACTGGGCATATACGGAAGATGTGCGCATATACGGAAGATGTGGGCATATACGGAAACTGGGCATATACGGAAGATGTGGGCATATACGGAAACTAGGCATATACGGAAGATGTAGGCCTATACGGAAACTGGGCATATACGGAAGATGTGGGCATATACGGAAGATGTAGGCATATACGGAAGATGTAGGCATATACGGAAACTGGGCATATACGGAAGATGTGGGCATATACGGAAGATGTAGGCATATACGGAAACTGGGCATATACGGAAGATGTGTGCATATACGGAAACTGGGCATATAGGGAAGATGTGCGCATATACGGAAGATGTAGGCATATACGGAAACTGGGCATATACGGAAGATGTGCGCATATACGGAAAATGTGGGCATATACGGAAACTGGGCATATACGGAAACTGGGCATATACGGAAGATGTGCGCATATGCCCAAACTGGGCATATACGGAAGATGTGCGCATATACGGAAGATGTGGGCATATACGGAAACTGGGCATATACGGAAGATGTGGGCATATACGGAAACTGGGCATATACGGAAGATGTGGGCATATACGGAAACTGGGCATATACGAAAGATGTAGGCATATACGGAAACTGGGCATATACGGAAGATGTGGGCATATACGGAAGATGTAGGCATATACGGAAACTGGGCATATACGGAAGATGTGTGCATATACGGAAACTGGGCATATAGGGAAGATGTGCGCATATACGGAAGATGTAGGCATATACAGAAACTGGGCATATACGGAAGATGTGCGCATATGCGGAAGATGTGGGCATATACGGAAACTGGGCATATACGGAAGATGTGGGCATATACGGAAACTGGGCATATACGGAAGATGTAGGCATATACGGAAACTGGGCATATACGGAAGATGTGCGCATATACTGAAGATGTGGGCATATACGGAAACTGGGCATATACGGAAGATGTGGGCATATACGGAAGATGTGGGCATATACGGAAGATGTAGGCATATACGGAAACTGGGCATATACGGAAGATGTGGGCATATACGGAAACTGGGCATATACGGAAGATGTGCGCATATACGGAAGATGTGGGCATATACGGAAACTGGGCATATACGGAAGATGTGGGCATATACGGAAACTGGGCATATACGGAAGATGTGCGCATATACGGAAAATGTGGGCATATACGGAAACTGGGCATATACGGAAACTGGGCATATACGGAAGATGTGTGCATATGCCCAAACTGGGCATATACGGAAGATGTGCGCATATACGGAAGATGTGGGCATATACGGAAACTGGGCATATACGGAAGATGTGGGCATATACGGAAACTGGGCATATACGGAAGATGTAGGCATATACGGAAACTGGGCATATACGGAAGATGTGCGCATATACGGAAGATGTGGGCATATACGGAAACTGGGCATATACGGAAGATGTGGGCATATACGGAAACTGGGCATATACGGAAGATGTGTGCATATACGGAAACTACTGGAATTTTTCTCATATTTCACTTCTATCTGTTGAATGATGTCTAGTATTTGTCTATTTTGGAAAAGAGAGTGGCTATTGAGTGATGTTTTCATTGATAGGAGAGGGTTGAAAATGACCTGCATAGGGATCATAGAAGCGTTTAAATATGGAAATAATTGTGCTTTTTCCAAATCCGTTATGACCAACAGGTGTTATTGTCTTGCCAGCATGAATAGAAAGGTAAAAATATTGAAAGACAATTTGTTTTCGAGATGGATATCTAAACCAAATATTCTGTAGTTCAATGTGCCCCTCTACTTGTAATAAAGTCTCGCTTTCAGGAAGATTGTGATTTATATTTTGATTTTGTTCTATCATGATTAGAATGCTATATGCAGTTGTGATTAACTAAGTGCAAGTGTAATCACATCACACAAAATGCAATACGTTTTTTCATTTTTTCCTTTTAATTAAAATTATATAGCAAACTATAGGATTGTAATGTTGAATTTACATGTTATACACATTTTTTTTGTAAGCATTTCAAGATGGTGTACAATTACACTGTCTAGATTTGTCCCCATTTTCCCCATCCTAGGACGAGATGATTTCCTTATCTCATACTGTCACAGTTTGGGCCTTGAAGTTGAAATAGGCAAACAAAGCATGGGTTTGTTAGCAAATCAATAATGAAATGACACATTATACATGGTATCCAGGGTTTGTTAACAAATCAATAATGAAAAGACATGTTACCCATTATTTGTAGATGGATAGGTGGTCTCATTTAGATTGAGGTATTATCTAAGGATCTATCCATATGTATGAATTGTTTGAATCAATTCATCAATCTTGTCTCCATGAATCTATAAATTGTGCTCTTTCCAAATCCGTTATGACCAACAGGTGTTATTGTCTTGCCATCATGAATAGAAAGGTAAAAATATTGAAAGACAATTTGTTTTCGAGATGGATATCTAAACCAAATATTCTGTAGTTCAATGTGCCCCTCTACTTGTAATAAAGTCAAAATTGAATATTTGACTCAAGCAATGAAGACATTAGAAATTGCATTTTTCATTAAATAAATATGATATAATTTTAATATATTGAGAAAAAGTTTTTAAATTTTATTTCTAAAAATTATTTAAATAATCATAAAAATGAATATTTAATTTAAGCAATAAATACATTAGAAGTTACATTTTTTTTTAAATAAATATGATATAACTATGATACAGTGAAATGAAATAATTACATGTCATTCAACATTTCATTAATATTTTCCGAAATTTTTAAAACTTTTTATTAATAAGATTCATTATTAATATTAAATAGTTCTCTTTACCTCCCATCATCTTCAGGACCAAAAAAGACTTATGTAATATTAATAATAATACTTATTATTAAAAATCTTTTTAGTAATTCCAAAAAGATGAATGAAATACTAAGTGATACTTATTATTCAATTATATTTTTATAAATGGAATTATAAAACTTTTCTAGATACATTATAGTTATGATCATATTTAGCTCCGGGAACCGGGTATTTTAATCTCTTTACTCTTTAAGTCAAATATGTCTTTACTGTTAAAGTCAAATGGGTATTTTAATCTCTTTACTCTTAAAGTCAAATGTGTCTTTACTGTTAAAGTCAAATATTCGTTTTTTTTTTTGTTAGTATTTGAATGAGAAATGTTTTAGATTTCTCATTTTAACTTATAATGTTATATATAAAGAAAAAAACAAATCTTATTTTATTTCAAAAGATCAAACTATTGTATTTGTTTTATTAATTGTATTGTTTTCAATGGTTGGTTTAATTAATTGTTTTCAATTGTTTAATGGTTGGTTTAATTGATATTTGATTTCAATACATTTGTAATTCACTATAATACTTTATTATTTTAATTCTAAAACGTTATCTAATTAAACATTAGTTAGAAAATCAAAAGAGAGATTCATTTGGAATAATGGGGAAGTCTATAATACATATTTTCCAACCATTGAATAGCTCAAATAATTATTTTGAAGGATGGTTTAATTGATATTACAAGGTTAGTTGAAGCACTTAACTTATAAACATGATAATTTGTAACTAATAAAAACAAAATCCGTTACAACTATTCATCAAAAAGTAATGTAACATTGATAGAATATAACATCGCATCCACATAAGGATTTAAAATTCAATGGAGATGTTGTCATAAACACAAATATAAATTTATGTATTTTTTATTCAAAATAGGTCCAACTATACATGTTTCTTTAAGATGGTTTCTTGACATGTAACATTTATATTTATTTTCATATATATAGAGAGATGGTTTCTACTTCCGAATATGCACGAGCATGTATTAACATTTTAATGTGAAAATTGTGAATCATAAATAAAATATTTGAATGCCAACATTCTATATATAAAATAAAATAAAAAGTCTTATAATTAAAACATTTTATCAACATAAATTCTCCATATCTACCAAGAGTTAAGAGGAATCAAATCTCGAGATGTGAACTTATTTTCATGTTTTGCACATAAAAAGAGGTTTGCATATTGAGAGAATTGATCGATGCTTACTAGATCCAGAGTTAAGATGGATTTATGGTATTGAATCATGGTATTATAAAGATTCCTATTGATAAGTTAAAAATCTCCATATTAAAATGAGGGTGAATTGAAAAATATTCATATTAAAATAGGGGTGAATCTCAATGATAAAAAAATATTAATAATAAAAATAATTGAATGTATTCCAACCACTTCATCAAGTATCACATCAAATCATTGGTGGGTACTCTTGCACACGATGTATTGCTCACCATGCACACGAACAATGATGTGTTGTGGGTACCCTGTACCAAAAATTATACATTTAACTGATACCCTGAAAACAACGTCGTCTTTTTTCCAAGAAGGTCATCCTCTCATGTATCCATAAAGTGTGCAAATTTGAAGTGCAAAGACTTGTGCCAAAATCAGTGTTGTGTTGAAAGCTTCCAAAAGTGCTTGCGAATTTGTCCAAATTCTAGCCTTACCTATGGCATTGGAAACATGATTGGGCATCTACTAAGTGTCGTCTTGACTTTTCCATCTGAAGATGGACAAAGATGATAAATATGACACTTTGTAGTAGGATGTTCAGTGATTTCATCCAAGCTTGTTGGTGTTACAAGATTTGCAAAGGAGGATTTTCTATGCCTTCCCAACTTATTCCTCTCATGATTGATGGATTTGCGTATTGTCTTTGACTGTCCTAGGGATGTCCCTTTGACTTACACTCCCATTCTCATCAACCCAATCTAACCTACTTTCTATTACCTTGGTCTCAAAGGAGTGAGTTGTTTTATTAAAATGGATATGTATCAACTGGACAAAATTCTTGTCTAATTCACTCACTGTCTTTTAGTTTCTTCAGCGTCCTTCCTCTTCGCTCTTCTGAAATATGCCAGGATTGCAGTTTTTTATTTCTTCAACAAAGTTTCTTGCTCCCAAGTTTGGGCGTTCGTTTCATATATTTCTGGCTATCTTTAGGTTATATCTGCAACAAACATAAGCTACAACTTGTTGAACCCATTCCATTAACTTATCCTTCAATAATCTGGATCCTCCATTCTAGTATCTACCTTAAGATTGCCTTTGTGATTCCACGGGAATATTTTCTCAAAATAATTTAACAGTGGGTAATCATTGGCAGGCAGCGGGAGGTTATGTTTGATAGCAACCTGTAATTGATAGAAACGACAATTGCACCTGCAACATTGGCCATTCTCACATAGCGCGTGAAAGACCCCTTGATGAAGGAACATGCTGTCATTGTAATCCGTTTGAATTCCAGGATGAAAGACCCTTCCAGTTCCATGGATAGCTCCACTCGCTTTGGTCGAGGCATTAGCAGCAAAATTCAAATGGGCGCGGAGAAATAGCAAAATTGAAACCGCCCACTGCAGATTTTAAATTTTGAAATTTTGAGCGGTAAACTGCAGGTTGAAATTTTTTAAATTTACCGCTTACAGGTGCATTGGTTGAGTCTGTTTACAGCTGCCGGCGTTAGACGTACACAGGACGGGACGAGATTGGATAGAAAGTAGGCCGGAAATGGCGACAAGGTGCGGACGTCGAAGCATTATCAGAAACTACGTCGTTGCCGGAATATCAATGTTATGGATGTATGAACATCCATAGCAATGTCACATCGCCCTGGAATGTCACATCGCCCTCCAATGCGGCGGGCAGGTCGGAGAGGGCTTTTTGCGGGCAGGTCGGAGGGGTATGATCGATACCGTCGATTGCTGTCGCCGGGCTCTGACACAGGTACCCCCATAGCATTAACTTTGCTATGGGGGTGGAAATAGGAATTGCCGTTTTCTATACCCTCCAATACCGTGTGATGTAGGAGTGATCGTCTCAATTTCCCTTGGTTTTCTATACCCTCCGATACCGTGTCATGTAGTGTCGTCTCATTTTTTCCTTGTCGGACCCGAGCATCCCATACTTTCCGCGTGAGTACGGTGCCGAACGCCACGTGTCCCGTAGAGCAGGACGGAAGATGACGCAGAGGGGCATCCAAAAGAAAAGTGAAAATAATTATCACTTTATTACCCGAGACCAGTTTAGAATTTTTAAACACATTTAAGCTATTTGATTTAAGAAAATATGATAATTAATAATTGATTTAATAAAATATGAAATTAATAATAATTTTTGTATTTATTTTTAATATAAGTTAAATCATAGTTTTAGATAATTTTAAATTAATTGAAATAAATAAAAAACAATCAATATTACATAGTGACTTCGTATACATGTCTTGATCCAAAAATACATGGAGGTCGTTATATCTTTGCCCATGATTAATGCGCATTATTTATGTTAGTCTTATAAATTTAAGTACTTAAAATAAAACAATTATAAAAATGGATTTATAAAAGAATAATAATAAATAAATAAAAATGCATAAGAAAATAATAATTTGAAAAAAAATATATATATAAAATGTTTCAAATCAATATTTATTACAAGTTTAATTAATATTATGGTATTTAAAAATAAATAAATGAGATAAGTTTATTATGAGTTTGAAATTAATTATAAATCAATAAATTTTTATTTGATAAGAAAAAAAAATTTGATATTTTCATTATTCTTATTATTTTATATCGATGTAAAGTTTGACACTGTAATATTTGTAAAGAGTCATGGAGAAAGATAAAACAAATCTAAAAAAAAATTATAATTTATATTCTCAAAATTAAAAAGAATATACTTCATCATTGTAATATCTCAAAAACCAAACTAAACATAATAATTTTGTTAACATGAAAGAAATATTAATGATTAATATAAAGACATGTTCTAAAATGGTTGATGCCCAAGAATTAGTTGTAGGTTTTGGAACGATTTTTGCAACCACCGGATCAATCACCAAAAAAATGTATTAAATTCACAAAATACAAGAGGGGGCCAACAATTCGTTGCAGGGAGAGGATAAATAACATCTACTTTTACCAAAGTCTCGAGAATGGGCTTTGCAGATATTTGCAGGCCTAGAATTTAGTGTGAACATCAATAAATAGTCTTTGTTCTATGAAATCCTAGATGATCCATTCATTCGTGAAACTCTTAATTTCTTGCAAATGTTAACAACACAAAAATTGGGAGAAGAATTCTACGGAATTCTTTAGCAATTGGTCTCAAAAACTAAGGGAGATTTTTGCAAAGCCTAAGAATGCACATGCAATTACAGTAGGGGTCAAAGCATGGAGTTGGGTTACAGTTTTTTGCAAAATGAGGGCACATTTTGCTGAAAAATGGATGCTCAATTGAGCAATTTTAAGCGCTTGATCGATCAATTTTTAAATGATCGAATTGTTGAGGCGCTTAAAAATAGTTTGATCGAGCATTTAAACAAACTCTCGATCTAGCCATTTTCTAACCCGAGTTAACGACTTGATCGATTCATTTGGTTTACCATTAATACCATTAATAAAAGTTGGTAAGGGCGTTCGCAGGTTAGAATTTTTAATGGCTCAATCGAGCCGCTGGTTAATCGCGTATGTTGCTCAATCGAGGGTTACTTTGACGCTTGATCAAGCAATTTGAATTTTGAATGGTCAAGCGTTTAAAGCGCTTGATCGAGTTCTTGAAGTCCTAAAAATTACAATTCCGACCTCTTTTATCCAGATTTCTTTGCAACCCCATTTCATACCCTATTGGATTTAGGGTCGAATTTGTCCTTAAGTGGAGGAGTTGATCATGTTGGCTTCGTGAAAGAATCCCCTATCTAATGTCATCTGAATTTGACACTTTTGAATTCATATGATATTTTGCATCTAGGTTCTTTAAACATAACACTTGAATTTGTTTTTGGACAGTTTAGGGTTGAATAAAAAATCAATAACATAAAATATGCAAAACAAAAAAATTTCAAAAAATACCACTATCTTCATTTACGAGTCCTCTTCAAAAGGGTACTATTGGTTTTTCAATTTATTTAAAGAGGTGAAAAAAATCTGATGTTAACACATGTGTCTCCAAAATGTAATTAAGATATTACTTCATCAACCTCGAAAAATAATTAAAAATATAATTTTGCATAAAAAAATTAATACAAAAAACTTAGTTGTCTATGTGTAGATCATGCTCATATATATATGTATATGTATATGTATATGTATATGTATATATATATGACACATTTTAGACTAAGTTATGCTACATGAAGTCAAACATACCTCTTAAATTTTGTGAAAATTTGCAAGAACATATATTGCATTTAATGGAAAATTAAGAGATTATATGACACTAATTCATTTTTGCAAAACAACAACATAATTCTCCACATATTGTCTTTTTACTCTGAACCAAAATTCACAATGCTTATATGAATTTTGAGAGTTGGAATTTGATAAAAGAGGAAAAATTTGAAATTTCATCGCCACATTTGGCCCAAAAGTATAACCCATCTTCATACTTTTACCTGTATATAAGAAGAAAGGTCTGAGTGATTTCAGGATGGTCCAAGATGGTCCAGGATGCCATCACTGTAGTTCCAACAAATAACAATAATTTTGTCACCATTATCATGAAAGCAAGCACCTCTAGACCCGAGCAAAGATTACATTCCATTAGCGGCTCACTTTATCATGGATTTATGTTCGCAAATTCATCAAGAGATCAATGCCATTAGTTCCAAATCTATCATTATCAAGTGCAAATCCCCTATGAATCATACTTTTCCTTTTTGCAAACTGTACTTGGTTCTTGGCATCTATGTTATTCTATATGGCCAATCTATTGTATGTGATCTATATATAAAATGCATGGAAATTGCATAAATAGATTAAGTTTGTTCCTTTTCAATGAATAAGGAACTATGTAAATTGGGTGGTGTTTTATATGGAGATGAAGTTAATTAAAAGAAAACAATTAGGAGCGAACAAAAATTACTTTCCTACTATTAAATTATACATGCAATTAGAGTAAGACAAAATATAGAATTCCTTACAAAATTCCACACAAGAAATGGTCACCAAAAGGGTAGCTTATATATATATATATATATATATATATATATATATATATATATATATATATATATATATATATATATATATATAAGTGTGGCTTCACAACACCGAATACCTTTGCAATAAGTTAATGCAACAATAATTTGATAATCATTGACCTCTTGCAATGTATTTCCAATGCATTTGTGATATTAAAATAGTCATGACTTGTGATGGTTAATGCATCTAATTTTGCATTCATAGAAATAATATAAGTATGGTTTTATTGATGCATAGGACTTTGCATTTTCAACCATAAATAATCAGGTTTTTATAATTATATGAATGCATGCGAACTATGAATGAAAAGACATGCTTTTATATTTTTAAGCATTTATTATGTTGTAAGGTGTTTCTCTTTGAAAATAACTCCCCTAGCTGCCACTCTGTACTATTCTGCACCATTGGATGGAATGTTAGACGAATGAAGATTTTTAAGCTATCAGATTAATAATTTATAGTTAAGAGAAAACTAATAATTAAAGTTGTTTCTTGTTGAACAGTTTCTTGATGGCTTCTCCATAAAAACATTTCTCTTGTCGGGATTTTCAGTGTTGAACTCGAAATATCGTCGTTTTGGGAGATGGACTAAGAGATTAGCAAAACTTCTAGTCCTAAGCCCAAGAATGTTGTGGACTTGGAAGCCCAAGCCTTTCTTGTTCTGACTAGCCAACCGGAGACATTGGTTGGCTATGATTTGGGCTCAATTTTGAATGTCGTTGCTAAAATCCAGCATGACAATTGTTTTATGTACTTAAAATTGTCTTTTTTCTATTATGGATCGACGTTTGAACTTGTTATAAATTTAATTTGTTGATGGGTTCTGTGTTTGAAATCTGAGGTTTTAATCCTATACAAAAGCAGGGTTTTACAGAGATTTTGACTTTCTTTTTTTAAAGTATATTAAAATGCTAGAATGGTTTTATTGAAATGTTTGGTTTTGGGTGTTTTGGAGTACATTCAAGAGTGGACGGGTATTTGGCACATTGGTTTGGGTTGAATCAATCCAAGTACTATTGGCTTAGTGAGTCCTAACCCAAGTTCAAAGTTAGTTGCGCCAAACAAAACCCTACACTACTGGCCCTTTTGGCATCAACCCACGTAGTGCAAGCTGAAGTCTCACCCGAAGCAGTGTGGGGGGTTGCTGGAACCAAGTTTTTGCATCCAGAGATCAGTGTGATGTCCTTCTAAACCCTAGATCTGCCTCTACGCAGATTTATAAGCCCTTAGGGCTTTGTACTACAATTCCCTTCAAATGGCCTCTAAAAATTTGTGAAGGTCTACAAACGACTTTTGCGAACCCTGAACAGGTGACTTATCTACTTACGTGCATCATAAATGATCCTTAGATAAGAATCTATTTAGATTTACCTAAGTGTTCGATATACATAATAGAATTTATTATGACCTTCGGGTAGTTACTTAACATTAATTGCGTCCAGTTAATAAGACGGATCCAGTAAATTCACGCATCAATACATCATTATTTCATAAAGACACCATTCGTCACAACATATATCGCAATCATAAATAATAGAAGTAAGGAGATAAAACATAGGAATTTCTACAACAGCCTTCTTTATTGATCTTCAGTATAAGTTTACAAACTCAAAACTTCCCTACACACTTAGTTGCAAGGGTATGTGCACTCAACTGCGAACGTTACTCTAGGCCTTTGCATACTCATTTGTAGAGCCTTTTCCCCCTCTAAGGCGTACTTTTATGCGCTAACTCTCTAGAATCCTTCCATCGTACCCATAGAAAAAGACATAGATCTGTCTTAGACTCTCTAAGACACACTTATTTATACAATCCCATGGTTTGTGGACCATGGGTAGATCTTAAAAACCGACTCAAGTTTACATAACCAAGGGTAAAAACCCTTTTTGACTTTTAACTAACTACGTGCTCTACGTCCAAAATTCATGGATAATTTACATCTTTTTACATCAAAACTTGGGTTTTTACCCAAAAACTAACCCAGGGGACCCCATCCCAACAAGCCCCCCAAAAAAATGTTGTGACTAGCCCTTGAGTCACTCGGTTGGTGAAGTGATCTTACTGCGAAGATCCCCCAACTCCACCTGCACAACTGCTACCTCAATAGCACTTTGTGTAGTTTCCTTCTTCTTGTTAGGCATGGAATCCCCCCAAGGCATGTTTTGGGGCTCAAAGCCCAAGATTTGACCGAATTTTGTTGTAAATCTCCACGAATTGCGGGTGCGGAGCACGAAAGTATAATAGAGTCACAGGTTTTTCTGCCGTAGTTTTGTAATGTAATGTTAGCCTACCCATGGTTCACGGACCATGAGATTGTATAAATAGAGTGAGGCTCTAAGTGTAAAAGAGAAGGAAGGAATGCTAGAGAATAATAACAAGTCTACGTGATTAAGTCGTAAGTGTAAAGTGTGTCTATGGGTCGTAGAGTAGGAGAAGGCTCTGTAGCTAAGTGCGTAGAGGCCTAGTAGTCTGCAACTGAGTGCGAGGCCCCCTGCAGATGAGTGCGCAGGGTAGAGTCAAGTCTGTAACCAAGGAAGGAACTAATAAAGAGAAGTTTTATCATAATTCTATGTATCTGTTCTTGGGTTAATGCATGTTTGATATAATTTGTGAATATATTGTTTATTTACTGGACACATCTATATGAATGGTTTATATTGTTAACTATAACTTAAAGCATGCAAGTAGGCTAAGATAATCAACTAACATTGGAATATTAGTAAAGTCTTGGGTAATAACGCAGAAGCGCAGTGTTTAGCCCCTGAGTAGAGTTGCGTGAAGGCAACATCTCAGGCTGCGAGGTATGAGAAAGTGCACGAAGCGACTTGCATGCAGGGTCAAACCGTAGACCAATTGAACTCATTAGACATCTCTAGGGTGCGGAAACTTGGTTCTAGCATCCTCCCATACTACTTCGGGTGAGACCTTAGTCCATGCTCCTCGGACTATTACTGAAAGGGCCAGTAGTACCAAGAATTGTTTGGCTAAATCACCTTTGAACCTAGATTAGGCCCCAATAAGCCAACAAATGGTTCCATTGTCGGGACTGGGATCTGCATAAGAGACGTATGATGTCGTATCACTATAATCCAATAAAGAAATAAATTGAAGAGTGGTTGGAAAGGAAGATTCATGAGTTCGCAGTGCAAGAAAACTGGAAACCGTGATTATCGAAGGAAGAGCGGTTAGATTGCTACTTATATATGGAAATCCACGAAATTTTCTTTGCATCCTTCCCTTTGAGTTGTACAAGTGGATCACGAAGCTAGCAGATACAGATAGTCAAGGAAGGTGTAGGCTCGATAAACCTATTGTGTGGACTCTAGAGTTCGTGCGCAGACTATAAGCGTTAGAAGATAAGATCACACACGTTGTGGATCACTGGCTCGATTGAATCATAAGAGGATTTATCACCGAGGTCGTGGTAGATACTTCAGTCAGCAATAGCAAGGCGGAACAATGTTTCCTCAAAGGACCGGAAGGTAAGTATGTTAAATCTTTGAACACTTGGATTAAGATGTTATTGTGTTAAAAGTGGGTTATGCGAATAAATTTATGTTTAGGGCTACGTGAAGTGGGAGGATCTACAGAAACAAAGGTAGCGCAGAACTAGAAACTAGCCCCTTGATTTCACCTCCATGAGAAAGCGAGGAAGAGCTTCCAAAGGTTTCACCAAGAAGTGTGATCAATTTAATAAGGTAGCGAATTCTGCGCATACCACTTCCACCTACACCACTGCCAGTCTCACCATCTTCATCCCCGTCTTCACCCACACCACCTCTGCCACCACCCCAGTTCAATATGGCGAGTGCAATAAAGTTGTTGGTGTTCAAAGGAGTAGGGAATGAATATTCGAACCAGTTTTGGTTCATGGTAAGGGCTGTATGGGAAGTGCAGGGAGTCACGGATGACAATATAAAGAAAGCAACATTGGTCAGCGCTTTGCAGGATCGTGCACTGACGTGGTACATTAAGCATTCCAATGACAATCCAAATGCAGGGATCGCGGATATCCAAGCTACGCTAAACAGGGAATTTAGCAGGCCAAAATTAGAGACACAATCGATTATTGGATTTAAGGAAATCGCGATGCTTCTAGGAGAGACCCCGTGGGAGCTGGATCAAAGACTGAAGGGTATGATTCATGAAGCCAACATGACCTTGATGGATGGGCAACACTGCGCATGGTTTGTAGCGTCGCTAACGCCGCATCTAAGGAATGCGCTGTCACAGTAGAAGTTATCCACTCAAGCCAAGGCCTTGGAAATCGCAATGAGACTGCATGAGACCTTGATATAAAATCCTAACCTAGGAGTCCAACAGATCCACACACTGTTGAAAAAATTGTGTCTTGAGATGTAGAGTTTGAAACAAGATAGGACAACTCACCCAAAAGCGCACGAGGAGGTATGGTGCGTAAAGTGTAAAGGCCAGGGACATGACAAGGACCATTGTCCAATATTTTCGAACTCCCTGGCGAGAGGAGGATCAATGCCATTGATACCAGAGGCACAAGAAAGACCGAGCGTGGTGCCTGCATTATGGTGCGCGATTTTTCAGATAGGAGGGAAGCATGCTACAGATAACTGCCATATAGTAAAGAAGTATATGCAAAGTTTCCAGCAGTTGTTCTGTAATTTCTGTAGGTTGGTAGACCATGATGAGCATACTTGTAGAAGTTACGAACTGATTATGGATCGAATCGTACCTACAGAGTTCAAAATGAAATACGAGCCCTCGATCAAAATGCAGGGACGGTGCACACTGGATTTCAGGGGTGCAGACGAGGTCGAGGTGGAATGGGACCAAGAAGAGGTCACAGCCAGCTAATTTATTACAATTGCGGAGGGCCAGGGCATTATGCTCGTGATTGTACAAATACGATGAGAGAATCTTGTTTATATTGTAACTAGTTTGATCATGAGACAGAGGACTGCCCCACACTGATAGAGAGGTTGTGCGATAAAGGAACACTCCAACCTCCCCCGACTCAGAACCTGCAAATGATGAGGTCTGAGCCGTGCGAGGAAGACCCAAATGTAAACATTGTGCTTCAAAGTGGTATCATGATAGGAGATGACAAGGGCAAGAAGCCCGAAGAGAGTGCTTGGGTTCGCAAGGTTCCAGCAAAGGAACCAGAATTTGATTTAGAGTGCAATAAGGAGACATTCATGGAAGCTAAGAAGAGCTTCATAGAGGCCTCCACTTCAGGTAGTAAAGAAAAGCTGGAACTGGAAATGGACCCATCAATGCTCACTACCTTTCTGGAGACATGCACGAAGCTGCTGCATGACAGAAAGACTGTGAAGGGGCTGTAAGAACTCATCATTAGATGTGTTGAAACCGCGCCAGGAGAACCATGCGTAGTCAAAAAGCTTGGGAAGCACACAATGTGAACAGGAAGTGAGATGAGATTGACTGCGCAAATCGGGGAATATGAAATGGATCAAGTGATTTTGGATCTAGGATCGGACGCGAGCGTCCTACCAAAGCAAACATGGGATCACATGGATAGGCCCGCATTGCAATGGTCTCCTATTCAATTGTGGATGGTGAACCAACAAAAGATCCTACCCATGGGAAGATTGCAGGGAATAACGATGGATATTGAAGGTGCAAGCGTGCTTGCAGATTTTGAAGTGATAGAGATTGTTGATGACAACAATCGCTATCACGCGCTACTGGGAATAATTGGGCCATTGACATGAATGGAGTGATAAATCTAAAGAAGCGCAAGATAATTTTTGAGAAAAAGTCACTACGTGTAGTGGTACCTTTAGACCTTGCAGAAGGATCATCCTACACAGAACGTATGCGTGACTACGAGAGCGACGATGATATAGATTGTATCTACAAGATAACCACGTGGGAGCAGGACTAGGTGAATCCAATAGTGGATGGCAGGATTTCGTGGGAGCGTGAAAGCTCCTGCACCTCATATTCGGATAAGGAAATAGAACGATGGTAGAACTGGTTAAACAAGGTAACCACGCTCAATTACAACATGATGATAAAGTCACTGATGTGTGGCAATAGAGATAAGAGATCTACCTATGTATGATGGGTTGACAGAGGTGCATGATTTCTTGAACAAATTTGAAATAGAAGTGCCGGAACAACAGTGATTCGATGCTCTGAAATGGGTACTGCACGCTACGCCTGCAAGGTGGTGGGGTACGCACCAACAAAATTTTTAAGATTGGCAGGAATGTATAAGGATGATTTGCATGCAGTTTGGGACACCTCAGATGTGGCTAACAGACAAATATGAAGGATGGGATGATCCACGTGCACACCTCGCAAAATGGACCAAGGTCTATGGGGAAGAGCCACAACTTGAGTGGGTGCATTTGTTCTATCATACACTGGATATCATACCCATGAATTGGTATACTGATACAAAGCTCCACCATGGCACGAGCAAATGGGATATATTGCGTGAAGGATTCCTATTAACCTTCATGTTTGAGGATCGTTGGCGGGATACCGTTGATGATGCGCTACAAGCAATAAAAGCAGCTATCTTCAAAATACCCCAGGAGCCAATGGAAGTGCTTCAGCCAGAATGGGCGACCCAGCTAAGCTATGCACTGGAGTGTTACAATGTAAATATTGAGGAGGATGATGAGGATCCACGGAACATTAACATTCCAGAAACTAAAGGCTATCACGAGGTTCAGGGACCATTGATTGAAGATCCTGACATCATCGCGCTACTAAAAATGAAGCAAGTAAACATTAGGATGGAGGCTGATCAAATTAAGCAATGCTAGGTGACTATTGGGATGATGCCATGATGGATAAGTTCATTGAGTTACTGGTGACTATTGGAACGATGCCATGGTGGATAAGTTCGCTGAGTTACTCCACAAGTACCAAGACTTGTTCCCAACCAAGATTACGAACTTAAAGGGGATTGTTGGTGATTTAGGTATGATGAAAATCACCATAAAACCTGACTTGAAGTTGGTTAAATAGAGTTCTTACCACTTGAATCTGAAGCACAAGGAAAAGGTCCGCATATAACTAGACAAAATGCTCATAGCCAGAATTATTGAGTCGGTGGAACAATCTGACTGAGTGAGCCTTATGGTAGTGCAGGAGAAAAGCAAAAGGGTGAGATAAGAAAACGTGTGGACCTCAAGAAGTTGAATGATGCCTGTGTACACAACCCATTCCCAACCAAGTTCACAAATGAAGTATTAGAAAATGTTGGCGGGCAAGAAGCATATTCTTTCACCGATGGGTTCTCAGGATACCACCATATCAAAATCGCACAGAAGATAGGAGAAAGACCACCTTCGCTACTGAATGGGGATGCTTTCAATACACCATCATGCCATTTGCGTTAAAAAATGCGCCAACCATCTTTTCACCCATAGTCGTTGCCACCTTCAAAGAATATATCCACAAGTTCTTGGAGGTCTATCTGGATGATTGGACTGTCTTTGGATTGGTTAAGCACCACGCAGCAAGCTTACTCTTGACGTTGGATACTTGCCGATGACACTAGATTGCACTGAACCTTAAGAAGTTCACGTTCCTCATTCCCTTTGGGAACCTACTGGGATATGTGGTTTGCAAACAGGGACTAATGGTAGACCCCGCAAATATTGCAGTAATTCTAAATTTGGAAGCACTATGAAGTGTTAAATAGTCGTGTGCTACCTTGGGACACACAGGGTACTATAGGAAGTTCATCAAAAGCTATGCTAAAATCACAGTGCTGATGGAGAAACTATTGAAAAAGGATGTCACATTTTTCTAGAATGATGATTGCATGAAGATCCTGGATGTCCTAAAGGGGAAATTGGCCTCTGCTCCAATCCTGGTCTTCCCAAAATGGGATGTGGAGTTTCATGTCCATGTTGATGCATCATGTAACAAGATGGGAGCGGTGCTCACACAAGAGGGTGGAGAGGGCTTGGATCACCCTATTGCATCTGCAAGTCATAGATTGTCCAAAGCCAAAAATAACTATTCCACAACTGAGCACGAGGGATTGCTTATGGTGTACGCACTCCAGAAATATCGGCACTATTTGCGAGGAGGACATTTCAAGATGTACACAGACCATTCCATGCTAAATTACTTGGTCAATAAGCCTGTGTTGGGGGGGCACATCTGTAGGTGGCTCTTATTGTTCTAAGAATATGGCTTTAAGGTTGTGGTAAAACCTAGATGCCTGAACGTAGGACTAGATCACTTGTCGTGTATTGAGATGAGCGAGGAACCTACTAGTTTGGAGGAAGGATTACCTAACGCATAGCTCTTTGCTGTGCATGTCGCAGATGAACACTTTGAAGATATAATCCTCTTTCTGAAAACACAGACTGTGTCAAAGGAATACTCCGTCCAACAGAAGAAGGAATTGGTGGTGCATGTCACGGATTTTTCTGTCATCGCGGGGCACCAATAAAAAATGGGAAATGATGAGATATTGTGAAGGTACGTACCTAAATTTAAATGAAGTTATATCCTTGCGGAAGCACATGGGGGCGCTATAGGAAGACACTATGCAGGATGAGTGATAACACAAAAGATTCTTCGCGCAGGGTTGTGGTGGCCAACCCTTCACAAAGATTCAAAAACACACTGTAAGGCTTGCGATAATGTCAAAGGACCGAAAAACCATTGCAGAGGGACGAGATGTCATTGAATCCACAAATGAAGCTGCAACCATTCGAGAAATGGGCAATTGACTTCATAGGACCTATCAAACCTCAGGTAAAAATGAGCGCGCGATGCATCATCACCGCGACGGAGTACCTGACTCGCTAGGCGGAAGTGCAGTCAATCAAAAACTGCACAACTGCCACAACTGAGAAGTTTTTGTTTGAACACGTGTTGACTCAATTTGGTTGTCTAAAAATCTTAGTACGTGATTGCGATACACATTTCTTGAACGAAACCATCAACGCTCTCACAGAAGAGTTCCACGTGTATCATCAGAAAAGAACACCGTATCACCCACAAGCCAACGGGATAGTAGAACCATTCAACAGAATATTGGAGACTATGCTAACCAAAGTGTGCAATGTGCAGCGAAGCGATTGGGACCTGCACCTACCTGCAGTACTATGGGCTTATAGGACAACGTGCAAGAAAATGATGGGACAAACACCTTTCCGATTAGTTTATGGCATGAAATTTGTCATACCAATGGAATATATCGTACCTAGTCTACTCATAACATCGCTCACAGGTATGACAGACCATGAAGCCCTGGAAGAAAGGCTTGCGCAATTGGAAGAACTTGAGGAGGAACATTTCTTGGTTGGTTTTCATCAGCAAGTACAAAAGCAGCATGAAAAGGCCTGATACGATTGCCATATTAAGCTGCACACCTTCAAGGTAAATTACTTAGTGTTGTTGTATGACAGTAAGTTTGAAAAATTCCGGGAAAGTTCAGAATGCATTGGTGTTGGGCTCTTAATTTTTCATTATTATTACCACTTCTTAACATTCATTTCATCTATTTCCACTATTCTTTTATCACATTATTTACCATAATTTATTATATAATTCCATTTCATAATCATTTATGCTCTTGTGGATAAATAATATCTTATCTCATTTATTTTTAATAATTAATGATTATTATGCATGATTTTAGTTTATTCATTCGTTATAACCTCACTCATGATTTTAGCCTTCAAGATCTCTTCCAGATTGTAGATTTAGTTTTCAACAGATAATTAGATATTCCAACTTAGGAATTCGTTGGCATAAGAAGCGACGGTTTTGCGTTGGACATTTTGGGCAAATGAAAGCAAATATGGAAAATCCGAGACATGGGTTTTGTTCAAAACAGACCAAATCATTTTGCTGAAGAGAAGTTTTTAAAAATTCGATTGTATTGAGAGAAAATCAAGGTTATTTGAAGGACATATTTGCAGATTTGTTGTTGCGGCCGTTTTTTAGAATTGCCCAATTGTAATAACCAAATTCGACTTGTTCCAGCTGAATCATGATAGAAAGATCTCTAAGATCTCATCTTGAATATTGAGATCATTTTGTTGCAAGTTTCCTTTGGATGTTTGTATATTTAAAAGACACAATTCAAAGAGAGAGGGGAGCTAGTTGATGTAAGAATTGAGCCTTGTAACAATGGAACTCTTGTTAATGAAATTTCCAGCCTTTTGATATTTTTCTCAATATGTGAGTTAAGCACAACCCTGACCAAGGAGTTGGGCCCACTCTTCTGATCAAGTGTTGTGCGTGTGTCCTTTTTATGTATATTGTTTTACTTGTTGTATTTTCTTTATTGCTATTACAGATTTCCATAGATTGTTGTGAATGCTTTTCTTTCTGCAATTTAATTTCCATTACTGTTACAGCGATGCTTTAATTTCTTAGTCACAAACCCTTGGTCAATGTAAGATTGTAACCTTGCTCCTGCATATACCTTGCATGTTACCTTGAAAAGTGTACGCACCCAGATTGATGAATTAATGTAGGAAATGGGATTGAATAATTTGTTCATACTCGGACACCAACATTTTGGCGTCATTGTTGGGGAAGGCTAACAAGGTGCAAGACACGATCTGTATCGACCAGAGGGTCAATCTCTCGTCTTGGGGAGGGAATTGTCCTTTGACACCCTGCTCCAAGTCTTAAGTGTAGTTATTTCTCCTCCTTTTTTGCTTATTTTTATTTTATAGGATCCACTCTCTCGTCCCGGGGAGGGAAAGAGTTCTCTCACCCTGCTCCAGGTCTTGAGCTTATAATTTTTCCTATATTTTTGTATTTTTGATTTTGGAGAAAATAATCTCTCGTGTTGGGGAGGGAATGGTCTTTTGAAACCCTGCTCCAGGTATTGAGCTTTAGATTTCCTTTCAAATTGTTTTTTTGAATAACTAGGAAGAGAAAGGTAATTTAAAGAAATCTTATCATTTCACTCAAGTGGTGATGTAAGCACCACCCATTCCACTTAAAATTGACAGGAATATTTGAAGGAGGAACCTTAAAGCAGCACATGAAGAACATCTTCTATTATGGTAAGAAATGGCTCACATTGTTACTTTTGAATTCCCTATCAACGATCTTGGAGGAGTGACACAAATGCACATAATTCCTACATCTTCTCTACCAAATTTTCATGGTTTGGATAATGAGGACCTATATACATTCTTATTTGAGTTTGAAGTACTTTGTAGAGGATATGATTATTGTACTAATGATCAAAGGTTGAAAGTGTTTCCTCTTACTCTAAAAGGAGCAACTCTTCGATGGTTCATGAGCCTTGGTGTGAACTGCGTCAAAGCATGGGATGACGTGAAGAATGCCTTCTTGGAGAAGTACAAAGAATATTGCAAGGCCAATGAAGATATTTTCAATATGATACAAGGAGAAGATGAAAGCTTGGAGGACTATTTGGAGCAATTTAAATACAACCTTCAAAAATCAAAGTATAAGCATTTGGAAAAAGAGATCTTAAAAACACTCATTCTTAAAGGGGTCAAAGATGAAATTTTAGAAATCTTAAATCTAATAGGAAAATGTGATGTTTTTCAGCTATCATATGATGATGTTTGCGATTTATGAATAAGGTATTCAAGCGAATATCCAAGGATGATAAGGATTCTAGAGAATTTTCTTCTTTCCTTTCCAAATCTGCTACAAGAACAAGAGATATAAGAGATGAAATCAGTGATTTATTTGTACATTTTAAAGTTGATTTTATGAGCTCTCTAAATTCACAATTGCATGTTTTGCAGGTTAAGAAAAGTCAATTAGAATTTAAAGAAGTGATTTTTCATCAATGCCAAAAGGATCATCCCATGGATACTTTCTCTTTCCTACCTAGGATGAAAACAACATTTCCAAGAGATGGAGAAGTTGCAACAATTTCACAACCATTGAAACCTTGGCATACATGTATGTTTTAAAACACTTCATCTCCATTGTCTTACTTGCATAATCTATTATGGAATACTCATGTGTTAGAGCAACCATGCCAATCTTAATATATGTTTTAAAACACTTCCTCTCCATTGTCTTACTTGCATAATCTATTATGGAATACTCATGTGTTAGAGAAACCATGCCAATCTTAATATAACCCCCATCATTCTTTTCCACAAGTTTGGCATGGTTCATCCTATGACTACATGACTACTCTCCCTCATCCTATAGCACAAAAATATCATCCATATTATTTTCCATCTTCTCAAGAACACCTTGCTTGCGTATCAAAATCATCCACACATCCCATTCAACTACATCATCAAAATCCTCCATGCCCTACACAATATCCTGCTCAACTCATTCCACACCCTCACCATAATAAACAAGTACAACATGCTTACAGTGTTGAATTTCAAAATCTACCTACCCTTCCCACCTAATCTATCTTGCATACACAATTGCAGAAAACCTATATCAAGATTGGAAATGTTTCAAATCCAAAAATTGTAGAAGAAAAGGGGGTTTCTTCTAGTCTACGTCAACAAGCTGTTTTAGAAACTCAAAAACTTCATGATATGACAACAATGGGAAATCAAGAAAGTAAAGGATATATTGAAGATTGGTTTCACTCCATCAGTTGTTCGTAGCGTCACTCCATACTTCAACAATTTTTGACAACATATTTTCAAGGGAAGTTGGTCTCTCATACCCTAGTATTTATTGACAGACATTTCTCAAATTCGGGTGTGTATACACTTGAGGCCTTATTTATAAAATTGCTTCATTTGAAATACTCATGCTTCATTTTTCAAGGTATAATAGGTTAGTGTAGAAAATAGAATAAATAAGTATATAAATAATTTTTGTTATATGTAGAACGAGTTGTGTTTGCTGCAACTTGTTGTGTATATCAATATCAATGGTAAATATTTGAATTTAATTGTGTATGTAGATGTATTATATTGAAAAACAGATTTCTGCAAACACTCACCATCATTTTGAAAAAAATAAATAAAAAATTATCATATATTAGGGTGTGTGGCCTTGATAAAACCACTGAAATCACAGTCGAAATAGTCATATTTTGAGGAACAAAATGGGAATATTTTTGAAACTTGTTTCTATCCTAAGTAGCCCTTTATTTTGAATTTCTAATCCAATTTGAATAACTCAATTTGGATTTGAAATGAAAAAGTTATTACCAAAAAATTGACAGTATGTCGAGTAGGCAGCTCAGGGATAGAGCTGGGACAATCCATTTTTGGAGGCCTAAATGACTAGATTTTTGAAATATGTTTCTATGGTATATCACCCTACTAATATAGTTTACAGTGGAATTTGAATCACCCAATTTCGATATCGTATATGTCTATCGTAAATCATCACCTTTAAAACTCTATTTTTCTGACTATTCCTTCGCACATTTGACCCATCAATTCTTCATGATTTCAAAAAATGTTTCTATTGGATATAGTTACATGAATCTACTTTAATCTCCAATTTGAATTGGTTCAATCCGTCATCAAACGAAAAAGTTATGCTTAAAATATCAACTATTGGTCTAAGTTGGGAAATCGAAAATGACTCTGTTATGCAGGTTGTTCTAAGTAAATTTGACATATCATATCATGGAATTTTTAAAACTTGTTTCAATTGGAGATATCCCTATTAATTCACTTTCATTTGACTTTGGAATCACGCAAATCAGAAGAAAAACAAAGAAGTTATGATTAAAATACTTTTGGCTAGTATTATTGGCCACCGCTGTCCTACAGGTAATAAATTAACTCTACTTTGTTATTTGTTTTCCATGGATTTATTTTACAGAGTAACTACTTGTTAATTTTTTTCATATTTATTGGATTTAGAGAGCCCAATCACCTCTCTTCTTCCATGATTACATGTTTTATTACAGGTAGGTGCTCCTTTTTTGCAAGTCCGAGGAGAATAAAGGAGATCAAATTGTTTTTGAACAAATCATTATTAAAGACAATGATAATGAAATAATAGATTTTCATCCCAACATCTATTAAGAAATCTAATATCATATAATTTTGATTCTTTCGAGGTTCCATGGAAATTGATCATAAGAGTTTGTTACAAATTATTCCTATTATTTCTCACCAACAACATGAAGACTTTTTAATTACCTAATGGATTCATAACAGGAGAAATGGAGAATTGATTTCCATTTGAAGATCTAAGTCATTTCCGCCAAAACATTTTTCCATTCATTTATGATTGATAGATTGTTGTTTCTGGAAACAAATTGATATTTCCTTAGGAAACAACATTGTTGAAGTGAAAATCATAGTCGTTGCAAAGTTATTTATTTATTTATTGTTTTGAATCATTGACCGGAGAATCCAAAGTTTTAACATTTTTGCACCAACGTTTCAAATCCCAAATGGGATCCATCATCAAGATATGAGAATGATGATAACAGAAGAGCAACAAAGAAGTAATAAATAGAGAAGAGGATAAATTTTTAGATCAACATACTGTCGGCTGCAATAATCCTTAATTAATTTGATCTTATATAATTTTATATTGATTTGTTTTAATAAATTATTATTATTTTATTATTTTAATTTTTGGAAAAGTTCATAAAATAATACCAAGCCTAAAGATTAAATATGGACTAAACTAAGACTAAAGAAATTAATATATTAACAATATATTAATATATTAATATAATAAAAATAATGTATTAATATAATAATTAATATATTAATATAATATAATAATACTAATAAATAAATACAATATAATATATTAATATAATAATTAACATATTAATATAGTACAATATAATATAATACAATATAATACAATATATTAATTAATATATTAATACAATATAATAATTAATATATTAATATAATATAATAATACTAATATATTAATATATAATATAATATATTAATATAATAATTAATATATTAATATAATACAATATGATATAATACAATCTATTAATTAATGTATTATTAATATAATATATTAATACTAATATATTAATATCATAATTAATATATTAATTAATTGTTAAATAGAAATTATTTTAAGGAAATTGATGCTAACTAATAGACTTTAAGGGCTATAACTAAAACACAAAAAGGGTTGATGAAACTAAAAACACTAAATACTAGGAAAAATATTAATTCTTATATAATTATAATTAAAATATTAATCAAATTATATTAACTATTATAAATAATTAATATTTATAAATAATTAATATAATGATTAATATATTAATTAATGGCAATATAGGAATTAATATATCCTAGAATTTAATGGAAATTTTATACCTATATCTGAATAAAAACATAGACTAATGACACGAGAAGGGAGAGGGGGATAACTTACCTGCTGAGGCTTTTACCTGGGGATGTGCTTACGCTTTTTATTTCCCTGATCAAGGGAAGCCAGCTCCCGCTAATTTCCACACCATTATCCCTGTTCAGATTATTAGGATGTTTGATGATTTCAAGCGCTTCTCTGATCTTTCGTCTCTGATGTTGCTCTTCCCTTGCGATAATTGATGCGCTTTCCAAACAGATATGGTGCTTAGTCTTTAAGGAGTGCTCTGCCAGGGCTGAAGTACGAGATCTTCCGTTCTTAATATCGGCGCCATGTTCCTTGAGTCTTGTCTGGAGGGAGCGACCTGTTTCACCAATGTAGCTTTTCCCACAGGAACACTCTATTTTATATACTCCTTTAAGCTGATGATTGTCGATATCATCTTTAACAGACTTCAAACTTTGTCTGATAGTACCTGGGGCTGAGAAATGGGTGATAATGTTTTTCTTCTTTAGGATCTTAGCGATTTTGTCTGTAATTCCATGGATATATGGTAGAAAAACAATACCACAATTAGGCTGGTCCTGAGCCTTAGGCTCATGAGACAACATCTTTCTTTCAGCTTTCTCAATGGCCTTTTTAATTTCCTGCTCCTTGTAGCCTATACTTTTAAAAGTTAAAATTAGATGCTTCTTCTCTTCGTCCAGGTGCTCTGAGTCGGAAATTCGAAGGGCTCTGATGGCCAGCGTGTTTAGAACACCAAACTTCTGTGCTGGGTGATGGTGGGAATCAGCATGGAGGTAACTTTCTGTGTGGGTTGATTTCCTGAAAACCTTATGTCCCAAAGAGCCATCCTCTTTTCTGATGATTAGGACGTCTAAAAAAGGAATGCTCTTGTTTTCTTCAAGTTCCATCGTAAACTTTATATCTGGAGAGATTGAATTCAAGTGAGTGAAAAACTTTTCGAGCTCTGCTTTACCATGAGTCCACTTTATATTGGTGTCATCGACAAATCGCTTCCACCAGGCTGGTTTCAAAGGATATGAATTTAGGGCCTTCTTTTCAAAGTATTCCATGTATAGGTTGGCCACGATTGGCGAAAGGGGGGACCCCATTGCCACACCGGATGTTTGTTCATAAAATACTCCTTGGAAGGTGAACACAGTCGACCTTAGGCAGATCTCAGCCAGCTTTGCAGTCCCCGGATCAGCAACTTCTTTTATAACCTGGATGGCTTCATCAAGAGGGATCTTAGTGAATAAGGATACCACGTCGAAGCTTACAAGGATATCATCATGTTCCAACTTCTCATTTCTAATAAGATTCACAAAGTCCTGGGAGTCCTTGATGAAGGAATCAGTATTTCCGACAAGGGGCTTAAGAATTTTTGCAACATATTTCGCAAGCTCATAGGTTGGGGAACCAATAGTATTAACCATTGGTCTAAGGGGGACCCCTTCCTTATGGATTTTGGGTAATCCATAGATTCTGGGGACAGTTTCACAGGAGGGGATCAACTTCTTTTTTAACTTTTCGTCGAGGTTTGAATTAGAGATAATCTTCTTTACATCCTTCACGATTTTGGGAATGGGATTGCTGCTTAGCTTCTTATAACTGCCACAATTTAGGTGGTCATTCATTTTACAAACATAATCTTCTTTGTCCAGTATGACCGTAGCTCCTCCTTTGTCTGCTTTAAGGACCACAACCTTGTCATTGCTTCGCAAGGAATTGAAGGCTTTTTGCTCCTCTTTACTCAGGTTGCTTTTGGGAATTTTGGTTTTCCTCATGATGAGAGAGCATTCTTGCCTCAATGTTTCTTTATCCTCCACAGTAAGGTTACTGATCCCATCCTCTATGCTACAAATCATCTTTTCAAAGGGAAGGTTTTTAGGAGTCACTGCAAACCCTAAACCTTTGCTGAGAATATTAATGACTACAGGATCCAATTCCAGAGAGGACAGGTTAACCACTTTTCTTTTTGATTTATCATTATGCTTTCCACTGCCCATCTTCATTGTTATGTCCTTGCTCTGTGAGTTGGCAAAGTTATCTGATTTCTGAGGAAACATTGGAGTCACTAATGTCGATAACCCCTTGCCATCTGTGATGTGATTGTCCTTTGCATGGGAATTCTGCTCCCCAACCATAATGTTTTCATCATCAAAACCACTGATTATCCCCAAATTTGGATTTTCTTTCTTTGAATTCTTATCCCATCTGCTATGATTACTGCTGCTACTCAACTTATCATGATTAATATTAATAATCATGTGGTTTTCTCCAGCGCTATTCCTATCATCTGCGCGGTTATTTATTGTTTTTCAATAAAATTGTTGTTTCTTTTCTGATTCCTTTTATGTTTTTTTCATGTGTTCAAAGTCACAAATTTTGTTCCTTCATCAAAATAAAAGGAAGTTCTCAAGTTTCATGATGTTGCTCCATATTTATCCATTTGTTCCTGAGTCTTATCAGTATATGGTTTCCTCATATCCATTGGGTGCTATTACTCTGTCACTATTGTTACTCTACCAGTGTTGTTACCCTATTGGTGTTATTACTCTATCACTGTTGTTACTCTATCGGTGTTGTTACTCTACCAGTGTTGTTACTCCGTCGGTGTTGTTACTCTGCCAGTGTTGTTATTCCATCGGTGTTGTTACTCCATCACTGTTGTTACTCTGCGATGCTATTACTCCACCAATGATGTTACTCTGCTAGTGTTGTTACTCCGCCGGTGCTGTTACATCGCTAGTGCTATTACTCCGTCACTGTTGTTACTCCGCCAATGCTATTACTCTATCATTGTTGTTACTCTGTTGGTGTTGTTACTCTGTCATTGCTGTTACTACATCGGTGTTGTTATCCATCACTATTGTTACTCCACCGGTATTGTTAGTCCGCCGGTGCTATTACTCTGTTGGTGTTGTTACTCCGCTGGTGCTGTTACTCCATTGATGCCATTACTCTGTTAGTGTTGTTGCTCCGCTAGTGCTGCTACTCAATGGTGTTGTTACTCCGCTGGTGCTGTTACTCGACTAGTGTTGTTACTTAGTTGGTGCTGTTATTCCACCACTGCTATTACTTCGCCAATGATGTTACTCCATTAGTGTTGTTACTCAGCCAGTGTTGTTTCTTCGTCGGTGCTATTACTCAACCGGTGCTATTACTCAGCTGGTGCTATTACTCAGCCAGTGTCGTTACTCTGCCACTGTTGTTACTCCACTGCTGTTATTACTCCGCCAGTGCTATTACTCAGCCAGTGCTATTACTCAACCAGTGTTGTTACTCCGGCGCTGCTGTTACTCTGTGCTACTATTACTCCATCGATGTTGTTACTCCCGAATTTTTTCTGAGTACCTGGTGTTGTTATTTCTTTGGTGTTGTTAATCTTTCAGTGATATTACTCCTCTGGTGCTGCTACTCTGTGGTGAAATTTTTTCTAAGTACCCAGTATTGTTACTCTACACATGATTGATACTTTGTCAAGGTAAGTCTTCAAGTATGTCCCTAATCAACTCTATGTATTTGATTGATGTTTCAATTATGACTGAGGACGGTCATATCTTAGTTGGGGGGAGGTGTTGCATTTGATAGAAAATGTATTATATTTAATATCAATGATGTCATGTCATCATTATTATTAAAATTTGACGTCAACTTATACATCTCACGATTATTACCACCATAATCCATAACAATCTGTAACCCAACTTATCCACACACATTGGAACTTGAATCATGCACGATAGCATTAACTTGGTGAATGGGGAAATATATTTAATTGTCTAGGTCCTCTTTGACATAGTGATTTGGTAGTCAATTTATCTTTGTTTATCTATAAACATAATTTTATTTTCTGAGGAATAATTATGAAAAGATGATTTCATCATGGAAACTTTCAACTTTCCTAATTTGTCAAATCCCTGAGCTTGTAAAATTTATGATGATGACCAAAAAATTGTACTTAAATCTTTCCATCACTATCTAACAAGTTATTCCTCAAACCTCGATCTTAAGAAAGCAAAATATATTTATCGACAATCATTTGAAGGTTATTAGTATTTTAGCAAAATTATCCAAGTTGAAAATAGTTACTACAAAACATTATATGCCATCCCTAGCTCTTAAGGCGCTAGCTTGCCACCCCATCTATTAAGTGATCTTTTGTTGATTAACAATAACCATAGTTAAATTTTAAACATAAATAGTCAGATGGAGGATAGGAGGTCTCATCACGAGCTGACCTACCATGATCATAGGTCCTAATAGAGTGACATACCACTATTGGTCGCCATGCCAAGGTAATGGCCTTCGGTTATAAAACTAAAGGAAAAGAGGTCTCATCACGAGCCAACTTTTTCATTTTTGTTAGTTCCCGTGAATTGCATTATTATTAACTGGTTACCAAGCCAAACCAATGATCTTCAATAGACATCTAAGTAAATTAAAATGATTTTGTAGCTATGTACATATTTTTAATAGATGGGACACTGGCATCTCAATGGGTTAAAAAGGCATCCTTGTCGAAGCTATGGACACCTGATGGCAGTAGTGGCCATGCCTATGGTATAGAATTTAATTCAATACTATGATCTACTTGGTTACCTTGTTTTCTCAAAACCAACTACCAATAAAGCCACTGTTGCATATATAATTTTTGCTAGAACTATGGTTCATGGGGTAATATTTAATTAGTTCTTAGATAATGGTGGTTATGGTTTATATCTATTATTCAATTATAAATATTTACTTTACATGTTAGGGATGAAACTTTTAGGATATTTGATATTTGACATTTTTTATCATCTAATCTATCATTCCTTTATTCTACAAGTTTCATATCTTTAACCAAAGATAGTTGCTTTACCCAATCAAACTCTATTTAATCCTAGCTTAACAATACTACTATTATTTTGGGGAAGGATGAAGAGGTCTAATTCTGATTTTGAATCCTAATGAATTACTGATTGAGGATACTCATGAGATGTGCTATAGAAATCTTGATGACATGGAAACTAACCTGTTTGGGGGAAGGAAATCCTGCTACACTTTTTGATTACTTTCTTTGAGCTTGCATGGCTTCCACCTTTCACATCACTCACACAAGGTCAACCTACATTAGATTCAATAAATGTTAATCCATAGATGTCCTTCCACGTTATTTTTTTGAAAGCAACAATTGAGGTGTAATAACATGAGTGTTTGATTTATTAAAAGTTTATGAGAATGCCATTAAAAAAACCAGTGAGCATTATTCACTCATATTTTTCAAACCATTATTTCCCCTACTTTATACAGAGGCATTGGGTTGCATGTGGGCATGCAACATATTTAGTTTGGGGGAATGTTCGGCTCTTAATTTTTCATTATTATTACCACTTCTTAAACTTCATTTCATCTATTTCCACTATTGATTCAGATCTTGGAGGGAGGCCCCCAAGATCTAAAAAATTGAAATGGATCTTGGCAGGAGAGACCCCCAAGATCTGAAAACTTGAATTGCTAGAAGAAAAAGAGGAGAATGCCCAATAAAAAAAACCACAAAGAATTTTTTTATTAAAATCAATGATAATTGTAAAGGCTACATTGTGGTAGACAATTTGTCATTTTACAAAATGTGACTTGTTACTTATAGTATTTTTCAATTACAATACCACGGGCCAATTCCATGGGTGAATGAATACCATGGGTGGATGTCACTTACAATACCATGGGTGGATGCCATTTACAATACCATGAGTAAATTCCATGGGTTGATGGATAATATAGGTGGATGAGTACCATGGGTTGATGCCATTTTCCATTCGGATCATTCCTCTCTCCTTAAGAAGCAATGGTCCCCATTGCGTAAAGTTCCCTTCTGTGAAGCCTTTGTTGAATATGAAGAGCCACTGAAGATAAGGGTTTTATATGGTTAACCCATAACCATGATGAACGATGATCCGAGGATAGAGATACCATGTAATGCTTGTGATCAACTGTGATGATGATAGTGTGCGGCCTAGCAAATGGACTTCGATGAAGTGTGGGTTTGTGGATGTCCCATAACCATGAAAAATGAAGATCTGAGGATAGAGATACCCTGTAATGCTTGTGACCAACTGTAATACTAACCATGTGCGGCCTAGCAAATGGAATTCGATGATAAGGATTTTATGCGGTTGACCCATAACCATGATGTTGGTTGTTGATGAAGTAACAAGTGCCTACATAGCCTAGGGTGGGAGGGCACGTCTCCAAATAACCCAAGCCAAATGCTGTTATGTTGAAACTGATGAATGTGAAGCAGGTGCCTACTAAAGTGGGGTGGGAGGGCACGTCTCCAATAGGAACCCACTCCGAATGCTGCTACAGAATTAAAATGGGCATAACTTAGTCAATATAACTCAGAATATTTATTATAACCTGTTTTTGGAAGCAGAAGGACCATTTTGCATCTTCCCATGTGATGGAAATCCTTATATGAACACTCCAAAATTTCAAATTCACCCTGTAATTTCTTCCGTTGTCACAAAAGTTATGAAAAAAATAGTTGATTTTAAATCAACGATATCTCCCACATCCAAGCTCCGATTCGACCCTTTTTTTTTGAAATTGGGTGATTTTTCAAGAGGAGCTCAGATCTACAATCCTGTTTTTGAAATTCTTCACCAAAAACTTCAAAAATGATAGGAGAGTCGCCATCCACCAGTTGTCGTCAGAAAAAAATTCTACAACATAGCTTATTCAAATCAGCGATATCTCCCTCATCCGGACTCTGATTCGGCTGATTTTTTTTTTGAATTTCAGTATTTTTTCACAAGGAATCTAGATCTGGTATTTGATTTTGTAAATTTTGTACCAAATGTTTCAGATCTGATCTATAAACTCGCTACCCAAAAACATTCCTGCAAAAAAATGAAAAAAGAAAAATTCTTCCCGCTTGGCCCAAGAAAATGCTCTGTGGAGGATGTAGCACATGCCTAAAGTTTGTTGAATATTGCTGCAAAATTTAAAACTGAAATATGCATCAAACCCTCATTCCCATGGAATCATAACCTGCTTTGATACCACTGATCCGAATCTTGGGGGGAGGCCCCCAAGATCTAAAAAATTGAAATGGATCTTGGGAGGAGAGACCCCCAAGATCTGAAAACTTGAATTGCCAGAAGAAAAAGAGGAGAATGCCCGATAAACAAAACCACAAAGAAACTTTTTATTAAAACCAATGATAATAGCCTTTACTTGTTACTTATAGTATTTTTCAGTTACAATACCACAGGCCAATTCCATGGGTGAATGAATACCATGGGTGGATTTAACAATACCACAGGCCAATTCCGTGGGTGAATGAATACCATGGGTGGATGTCACAATACCATGGGCACTTACCATGGGTGAATGAATACCATGGGTGGATGTCACTTACAATACCATGGGTGGATGCCATTTACAATACCATGAGTAAATTCCATGGGTCGATGGAAAATATGGGTAGATGAGTACCATGGGTTGATGCCATTTTCCATTCGGATCAAGTATTCTTTTATCACATTATTTACCATAATTTATTATATAATTCCATTTCATAATCATTTATGCTCTTGTGGATAAATAATATCTGATCTCATTTATCTTTAATAATTAATTATTATTATGCATGATTTTGGTTTATTCATTCATTATAACCTCACTCATGATTTTAGCCTCCAATATCTCTTCCAGATTTCAGATTTGGTCTTCAACAGATAATTAGATATTCCAACTTAGGAATTCACTGGCATAAGAAGTGACAATTTTGCATTGGATGTTTTAGGCAAATGAAAGTGAATCTGGAAAATCTCAGACATAAGTTTTGTTCAGAATGGACCAAATCAGTTTCCTTATGAGAAGTTTTCAGAAATTCGATTTGTATTGGGAGAAAATCAAGGTTCTTCGAAGGAAATATTTGCAGATTTACTGTTGCGGCCGTTTTCCAGAATTGCCCAATTGTAATAACCAAATTCGACCTGGTCCAGCTGAATCATGATGGACATATCTCCAAGATCTCATCTTGAATATTGAGATCAGTTTGTTTCAAGTTTCCTTTGGATGTTTGTATATTTAAAAGACACAATTCAAGGAGAGGGGAGCTAGCTTATGTAAGAATTGAACCTTGTAACAATGGAACTCTTGTTAATGAAATTTCCAGCGTTCTAATATCTTTCTCAATATGTGAGTTAAGCATAACCTTGAAAAGGGTGTTGGGTCCACTCTTCTGATTAGGTGTTGTGCATGTGTCCTTTTTATGTATATTGTCTTACTTATTGTATTTTCTTTATTGTTGTTACAGATTTCCATAGATTGTTGTGAATGTTTTCTTTTCGCAATTTAATTTCCATTATTGTTACAGCGATGATTTAATTTCTTAGTCACGAACCCTTGGTCAATGTAAGATTGTAACCTTGCTCCTGCATATACCTTGCATGTTACTTTGAAAAGTGTACGCACCCGGATTGATGAATTAATGTAGGAAACGAGATTGAATAATTTTTTCATACTCAGACACCAAAAATTGGCTGGGACCATACGTGGTTAAGGAGGTCACCGACGGGGGCACAGTCCAGCTAGTCAAACTAAATGGAGAACCCTTCCCAAGCAAAGTGAATGGCAGCTCCTTGAAGCCCTACACGGGTGGGTTGACTATTTGACTAGTTGGCAGAAGCACAATCTTTGCACTCTAAGGATCTGGACAAATGCACGGGACTATAAAAAAATGCAAGGGATACCATACATATCCAGAGAAGCAGTTTGGATACAGAGGTCTTGGAATAATGTATGCAGCAGATCCAGCAAGTAGCAGCTCAGTTTGAGAATGGTTGGAGGGACTCCACGCAAAGATCGCCGCACCGACGGAGTGACTTGAGGGCGAGTCACAATGTTTTTATTGGGGGCCTGTTGGGCATGGAATCCCCCCAAGGCATGTTTTGGGGCTCAAAGCCTAATATTTCACCGAATTTTGTTGTAAAGCTTCGCGAATTGTGGGTGCGGGGCACAAAATTATAATAGAGTCACAAGGTTGTTTGCCCTAGTTTTATAATGTAATGTCGGCCTACCCATGGTCCATGGACCATGAGATTGTATAAATAGAGCAAGGCTCTAAGTGTAAAAGAGAAGGAAGGAATGGTAGAGAATAATAACAAGTCTACGTGATTGAGTCATAAGTGTAAAATGTGTCTGTGGGTCGTAGAGCAGGAGAAGGCTCTGCAGCTGAGTCCGCAGAAGCCTAGTAGTCCGCAAATGAGTGTGTGGACCCCTACAACTGAGTGCGCAGGGTGAAGTTGAGTTTGTAACTAAGGAAGGAACTAATAAAGAGAAGTTTTATCATAATTTTGTGCATCTATTTTTGGGTTAATGCATGTTTGATATAATTTGTGAATATACTATTTATTTACTGTGCGTAGCTATATGAATGGCTTATATTGTTAAGTATATCTTAAAGCATGCAAGTAGGCTAAGATAATCAACTAACATTGGAATATCAATAAATTCTCGGGTAATAATGCAGAAGCGCAACGTTTAGCCCTTGAGTAGGGCTATGCAAAGGCAACATCTCAGGCTGTGAGGTAAGGGAAAGTGCGCAAAGTGACTTGCATGCAGGTGGTGAGCTCCAGTATTGTAGCAATAATGCTACAACTCCTGGGGCTTCCTGTCTCTTAATTTTATCAACCCGGTAGTTCGTACAAACTTGGAAGCGACGGTGCTATATGCACAAGTACTAGCTCTTGTCGCAGTTGTCACTTGGTCAGCTGGCACAAGTCCGCTAGGGCTCAAGCCAACTTCTATAGGCTCTCAGAAGAAGCTTGCTAATTGATGGACGAAAGCTATTCTCAAAGGAAAGCTACTCTACTTGACAAAATGAACTGAAAGCAAATCAAAGCATGTAAACCTAGGAAACCCTAATTTGACTAGTCTAACCTCTATAATGCAAAGAATGTGAATGCAACTTCTACTAATGTTGTCATTACCTCTAATAAGTGCAAATGCATGGATCTAAGCTACTTGCATCATAAAAGACATGTTTTTTTATTTTTCCTTTAAGTGTATGGAATGATTGTGATTTTGTGCTAACTAGGGTTTGGTTGTGCAGATGGGATGGAAAAGGAAGGAAGGTGTGGGACAGGTTGGGGAGGCTAGGAGAGGTCCCTAGGGATCCTTAGCATCCATCCACAGAGGTTCCTCACGTTCAGAAGCTCAGCAACCGAGTGAGTGGCCTCCTACAGGATGTCTGCAGGGGATCCTACAGGATACTCTGGTTTCTATAGGATGTCTACAAACGGCTACAAGATGACCTACCGTGAGTGTTTGAAGTGATGGAGGAGTGATGGAATGGTAGGGGGAGATGTGTAAGGTAGGAATAAGGCTGGTGATGGCTCAGAAGTGGAAGAATGGGATAGGGAGTAAGTGTAGGGAGTGGGTTGGTGAATGGAAGGATGGTATCTATGAAAGGTTAAGTAGATGGGGCTATGTGAGTAATAGAAGAGCTGGAGGTTGAATGAGCTGAACAGAGAGTGGCTGAGTCGCTTTAGGTGTGGTTTACAAGAGGAGGAAGGTAATGGAGTGGTATGGAGCAGTGCATATGAAACAAATTGTTTATGAGTGTCACCAAAACGAGAATGCTTCAACCTGAGCTACCTGTGACATAAAATCAATGAACAGCAATATAAATTGTGAAGGAAACTCATGCATGGCAGTGGAATGAAGAAGTAATGCTAAATATAAAAGTGCATGAATGGATCTAAGTAATGCCTCAGCCTACTTCCAAACAACTACAACAATTCTAACTGATAAAACCATCTGTTTGACTTCTACAGGAAATCCAAATCAGCAACTATACTCGAATGCATGTAAAGGAAAATGGAAACGAAATGCGAAAGGAACAATATTGATACAAAGGAAGGAGGCCTGAGCTCTCAGGTTGGGCCCAACCCCGAGAGCTTTAGGCTCCTTTAAAAACTCAAAATCTGATCCAAAACTGCTTGCTTTTATTCATAATCAAAAGTCTAATGTCATGCCAAAACTGGCTTACAAAGAGCGAAAACCATATTGACTAACTAGCTGCTACGAAATGACTAACTACTAGCTACCAAAAATGACTACCAACTAGCTAACCAAAATGAGGCCCCAAGCCTTCTTATTTATACAATTTGAGGACCCAACAGTCCTCCTAAAAGTTAGGGACTTGGCTGCCCAAGACTTGGAGTTAACAGCAGTCCAACTTGACTTGCTTGGCTACCCTTGTGCTCATTGATTTGGTGGCCTTTGAACTCTGAGCTGATGGTGGAGAATTCGAGGTAGTGGCCCATAAATGAGGGGGACACCTCCCTACAAATCCTCTAGCTTGTTCTCCCACGAATTTGGCTGCCAAGTGCTCATTAAGACCTTCAATTTTGTCTCCAAGTTGACCAAAAAGGCTACACAAAGCACCCATTAGACTTGTTGGCATAATGACTAACCAAATTCACTCTATTAACATAAAAATAATCAAAAACATGCAATAAACAAATGAGAATGGTGGACTAAGCCAACTTAGGAGGTTGAATGAGCCCAAATAATTGTACATTTTTGGGGCTCATCATCACCCCCTACTGAAAGTGTTGCTCATCCTCTGAGAAACCAATCTCTCTCCTCATCTGATGGCCCTGATGGACTCCTTGCCATGCCAAGCTTCTGAAGTGATGTCCTCTTCTCTGTCATGAAACCATGCTTCTTTGCTTCTTCCCACTACTTGCTCCTTTTCCTAGTGAATTCTCAGCCTTGGTATGAGTGTGCAAGCATATTCAATCTGATGGTAGCAATGGTGGCAAAAGGAGATGAAACCAGTGGAGGATGGAAGAAAAGAGTGGTTGCATGCCTCCTCAACAGACTTCAAGCTTCGAATCCCTCTGCAAAATTGATTCTGGCCTGCCAAAAGGCTTCTACAGGAAAGTCCTGTAGCTTCCTGTAGAAGGTTGAACCGTGACTAAATTGTGCCCGAACCTTGAAAGAAATGAGTGTTCATGGAGGGGATGGATGTGCTGAGGGTGGCCAACACAGGTGCTGCCTCCTTAGCTAAAATCTCGGCCGATTTCTCCTTTTGCTGCCCTTTTTTCAAACTTTCCTATAGAAACTATTCGCTGGCTTCTATAGGAAAGTCCTGTAGTGGCTTTTTCTGTCTTCCTGTAGACACGGGTGTCACCACGGGTGTCACCACCATTTAAATAATAATTTGCCATCATTCCAAATAACCAGCATATCCTTGGCACATAAATAAGTCTGAGATGCAGAACAGAACAACCCTTTTTCTAATCAGAAAGACAGCCACCAATACATGTAATCAGTATGTTCTTTGATGCACAAAAACTGAGATGAACCCTGGAAGTTTAGGCTGAGTGAATGAGAGTGCAGAGATCAATCCGGCCTCTGTGGAATGTGGATATTTAAACCTCTTAAAATTACCCAAGGGAACAATCTTCGGTCTTGGGTTTAAGTGCTGGAGGACATATTTGATTTCTGAAAGGAAATTTTAGGCTTCTATATGAGTGAAGCTTGATCCTTTTTCTGAGCATGAAACTCAGATACAAACGATGACAGGTATATATGAAATCAGTCTCCTCTTAATGCATAAGAAATCTGAAATGGATTTGAGCGAATGGCATTGGAGAAATTCAACTCAGTCCTCTTGACTTGAAGGAAATTCGATCAACAGTGCGACAGGCGGGAATTTGTTTAAGGAACTGAAGAGATCTTGAGAATGAAAGGCATAAATCGGTAGAGCACCATTGTTTAACTGATCTGGATGGAGGACATGCGCTTCAGTTGACCGCAGTTGAACAAAGAGTGGTGAGAGTTTCAGCCGAGCGTCCCTTGAATTACTGCGTGACTTGTGGTGAGGTGGCAAAACGTGTGCTAGCGCATATGAACTGCTGTGCTATCATGAACCCTTATATTTGTTAATTAATTGATGCCCTGTGCACTGAAGTTCAACAAATATACCACTAATTGTGTTTTTCAAATTTTCCATGAACGACCATACACGTGGGCTACGTGATTTTTCCTTGAGCGCTAGAGAACTGGACATCAAGTGAACCTTCCTAAATTCGTGGCTTAATTCCACCATCCCATCAATTCATGCAGTTTTCAAATTAAATCTATGCAATAGAAGAATGAGATCAGTCACGTACCTCGAAGTCGAATCGCTGCCGTGAGTTGTTGTGGGCTGTCGTTGCTGCATGAATTTGATTTTATGGTTGCATGATGGCTTGGTTGCTAATTCATGGCTGGTTTCCTTGTGCAGGTGTCCTCTGGCCAGATGCATGCAACAAAAGTTCATTTCCACGTTCAGACCTGCATCCTGAAACTGCTGCCATTGAATTTTCACAGGACCAGAACTTCTTTTTGCCATTTCTCCCAAACGGCAACCCGGATTGAGCTGAAACTCGGTGGGAATGTTCCTACCATCATGATGCATCTCCCATAGCAAATTCGTGATCAATGGATGCACGGATTTCGAGAAAATTGGAAAATAACTGAAGATTTCAGAGCTCGATTTCTCGGAAACCGTGCATCAGAATTGGCTGAAACTGCTTGGGTAGGCTACTATCACCCATGTGCATCTCCCCATGAAACAGGTTTTGAAACGGATGCATGGTTATGGAGAAAATGCAAAAATGGCTGATGGTGATGGAGGCTGATTTCTTGGAAACCGTGCACCGGAATTGCATGAAACTGCTCAGGCATGTTTTCATCGACCTTGTACAATCCCCCATAAAACGGTTTGTCAAAAGGATGCATGGTTTTCAAGTTATGGCAAAAACAAATTTGGTTCTATGGATTTTTGCCTCAAGGCTTTTTGCATGTGCTTGCATGGGATGACAAAATGAATTTTGTTTGTGATGCAGGTATGGAGATGATGGAGGAGGAGTTGGAAGATGGCATGAGGGCTTCTGAACACTTGAGGAAGCTACCATGCTCGCCAAACCACTTTTTGAAATGCATGCCTAGTTTCCCACAATTTCTACAGGAAGATCCTGTAGAAGCACAATGAGAAGCACAAGGAGGTAAAAAAAATGATGGATGAAGGCAAGGGATGGACACACAAGTGCTTGCAGGCCTAACCAATAGATTCCCACCATTAGATTCACTTTTGAGATTGAATTTGGCTCGTCCAAAGGTTCTACAGGATGCTTCCTGTAGAAATTCAGAGCTTTCCTGTAGAAGACACAATTTTGAGGAAAGAAGCATAATGACATGAAAAAATGATGGAAAAGGGGTGAGGAATGGAAACATGGATGTGGGTAGGCCTCATGGACATATTCCAAGCCTTCAGGTCCTCCTCGGAGATCAATTTGGCTTTTTTGTAAGCTTCCTATAGAAGATACGAAACTTCCTGTAGAAGGCACAAAAAATCCTTTGTCTTTGATTTGAGTGCTCCTCCTGTCATGAAACGTCCTTTTTTAACCTGCAATGTCATTGCTGCAACATGAAATGGAGATTAGCTTTATTTTTTTTTCTTTTTCTTTTTCTCTTTTTTTTTTTGAAAAACAACTAGGGCGCCTCATGGAGGTTTTCACCCTAATTGCCTGCCTTGGGCGCCTCCAAGGGAGGTTTTCACCCAAAGATCTTTTTCTCTTTTCTCTTTTTTTTTTTTTTTTCAACCCATTGACCGCCTCATGGAGGTTTTCAATCAATGAGCCAACCTAAGGTGCCTCCGAGGAGGTTTTCACCTTAGATTTCTATTTTTCCTTTTTTCATTTTTTCCTTTTTCTTTTTTCTTTTTTTTTTCTTTTTTTTTTCTACCCTACCCTACTTGAAAAACAAAATCATTTTCAAGTATAAGAATACTTCCAATGGAGCCATGTGCACATCGAGATTAGAGACAAGATGATGTGAAGGCTCGAAATGCATGCTCTGATAAGTATCCAGATCTCAGAGACCAAATGACCTGACTCTGAAGGGATCAAACATAGCTGAGGAAGAGAGTACTGCTACAACTTAATGACTGTCTGGAACCATGTCTCAATATAGCTTTGATATCCTTGGTCCTTTTGCTGATCTGGATCCTTCTTCATGTCACTTTCTATCATGACTTTCTCATCTTCCTCTTTTTGCTGATCTTTCTCTTGAGTACATGGAGGATTTAATGGTAACCATGAGGGATCTCTCTTTATCTCTGCTTCTGATGTCTTCTCTTTATCAAGTGCAGCCCATGGTTCTTTGATCTCCTCTTTTGAATCTTCTTTTGCTGGATGTGATCCTTCAATGCTTTCAAGATGATCTCTTTTTTGCATTACTTTTCCTGAGCTTTGGTGAACATCATTGAGCTCACGAGGAATCATTTGCACATGTTGTGCCTCAGATTTGCAATGGGGTTGAGCTGCTCCATTGCATGGTTTTGGAAATGGAGGTACGGTTAGCTGAGTGGAGGTTTGAAATTGAGATGGAGATGGATGACATTGTGATTGGGTAGGCATTTGGGGTTGCCTTGGTGGAGGAGGAGGCGATGGTTGTGGATGAGCAGGTGGTGGAGAAAAATGAGAGGGATGAGAGTTGTACTGGGGCCTCCACTCCTGATAAGGTGCATTCCACTGAGGCTGTGGCTGAGCATAAGAGTGAAATGAATGAGCAACTGGTTGGGCATAATATGGATCTGTGAAGGAACAAGGAGAATATGACCAAGGAGGAGGTGTAGACCAGGAGGGATGAGCAGGGGGATCCCAAGAAGGCATGAAAGTGGCTTGATAAGGGTCATAATAGGTCTCGGGTATCCCTTGCAGCTCCTGTTGGTAAGATCTAGGTCCATGTGGCCTCCTTTGGTTCATATAATAGAGTGATTCAGTGGCTCCCTTGGCTCTTTGATATGCAGCTTTGATTCTGGGCAAGGAAGGGCACTGATCTGTAGGATGGTATTCTTCACATACAAAACACACTTCTAGGGAGTGCATTGGACATTCGTTCCTAGGATGCTTTTTAAGGCACCTAGGACAAAAAATGACCAAAGCCCTCTTGGCTTCTTCTTTCTTTTTTTGGATCCGCAAGGTATCCAGTTGCATGGCAAGAAACTGCCTCATGTCACTCTTGAAATCTTCGATCTGATTTTCAAACTCATCTTTGGACAAGGGACTGCTCCAATCATTTCTGCTTGTAGCCATTTGCTTCAGAGGAGTGTTTCTTTCTTCTTCTCCCCTAGAGGTTCTTCAGATATGTCTTGATGTCCACCCAGGGGTTCTTTCATCACAGCCATCGAAGAAGAACGTTGGCTGTGTGAAGCAGTGGGGGGGTTGTGCAATCATTTTTCTAACTTATCTCTACTCCTACAAAGCATGAAATGAAATCTTTTTGTTTTTTTTTTCTTTTTTCTACTTCTACTTGCAAAATTGAAAGAGATTGAACTGCAACTAACTATCTTGCTGAAATGAAAATGCGGAATTGAAATGAAAGCCAGAAAGGACTAATCTATTTTGCTCAAATAAAATTGCAGGAATGGAAAGGCTAGTCTACGCTTGCAGAATTGAAATACTAATCTACGCTTGCAGGAATGGAAAGGCTAGTCTACGCTTGCAAAATTGAAATACTAATCTACGCTTGCAGAATTGAAATACTAATCTACGCTTGCAAAATTGAAATTGCGGAATTGAAAGGCTAATCTAGGAAAGAAGGAAAGGCTAATCTATGAAAGCAGGAAATGCTAATCTATGAAAGCAGGAAATGCTAATCTACTTTTGCATAAATGAAATTGAAATAAACTACTGAGCAGAAGGTTGTAGTAGAAAATAGAAGAATAGCAACAATCACCAATACTCTGCCGCTTCCCCGGCAACGGCGCCAAAAAGATTGTGAGCTCCAGTATTGTAGCAATAATGCTACAACTCCTGGGGCTTCCTGTCTCTTAATTTTATCAACCAAGTAGTTCGTACAAACTTGGAAGCGACGGTGCTATATGCACAAGTACTAGCTCTTGTCGCAGCTGTCACTTGGTCAGCTGGCACAAGTCCGCTAGGGCTCAAGCCAACTTCTATAGGCTCTCAGAAGAAGCTTGCTAATTGATGGACGAAAGCTATTCTCAAAGGAAAGCTACTCTACTTGACAAAATGAACTGAAAGCAAATCAAAGCATGTAAACCTAGGAAACCCTAATTTGACTAGTCTAACCTCTATAATGCAAAGAATGTGAATGCAACTTCTACTAATGTTGTCATTACCTCTAATAAGTGCAAATGCATGGATCTAAGCTACTTGCATCATAAAAGACATGTTTTTGTATTTTTCCTTTAAGTGTATGGAATGATTGTGATTTTGTGCTAACTAGGGTTTGGTTGTGCAGATGGGATGGAAAAGGAAGGAAGGCGTGGGATAGGTTGGGGAGGCTAGGAGAGGTCCCTAGGGATCCTTAGCATCCATCCACAGAGGTTCCTCACGTTCAGAAGCTCAGCAACCGAGTGAGTGGCCTCCTACAGGATGTCTGCAGGGGATCCTACAGGATACTCTGGTTTCTACAGGATGTCTACAAACGGCTACAGGATGACCTACCGTGAGTGTTTGAAGTGATGGAGGAGTGATGGAATGGTAGGGGGAGATGTGTAAGGTAGGAATAAGGCTGGTGATGGCTCAGAAGTGGAAGAATGGGATAGGGAGTGAGTGTAGGGAGTGGGTTGGTGAATGGAAGGATGGTATCTATGAAAGGTTAAGTAGATGGGGCCATGTGAGTAATAGAAGAGTTGGAGGTTGAATGAGCTGAACAGAGAGTGGTTGAGTGGCTTTAGGTGTGTTTGAAAAGAGGAGGAAGGTAATGGAGTGGTATGGAGCAGTGCAGATGAAACAAATTGTTTATGAGTGTCACCAAAACGAGAATGCTTCAACCTGAGCTACCTGTGACATAAAATCAATGAACAACAATATAAATTGTGAAGGAAACTCATGCATGGCAGTGGAATGAAGAAGTAATGCTAAATATAAAAGTGCATGAATGGATCTAAGTAATGCCTCAGCCTACTTCCAAACAACTACAACAATTCTAACTGATAAAACCAATCTGTTTGACTTCTACAGGAAATCCAAATCAGCAACTATACTCGAATGCATGTAAAGGAAAATGGAAACGAAATGCGAAAGGAACAATATTGATACAAAGGAAGGAGGCCTGAGCTCTCAGGTTAGGCCCAACCCCGAGAGCTTTAGGCTCCTTTAAAAACTCAAAATCTGATCCAAAACTGCTTGCTTTTATTCATAATCAAAAGTCTAATGTCATGCCAAAACTAGCTTACAAAGAGAGAAAACCAAATTGACTAACTAGCTGCTACGAAATGACTAACTACTAGCTACCAAAAATGACTACCAACTAGCTAACCAAAATGAGGCCCCAAGCCTTCTTATTTATACAATTTGAGGACCCAACAGTCCTCCTAAAAGTTAGGGACTTGGCTGCCCAAGACTTGGAGTTAACAGCAGTCCAACTTGACTTGCTTGGCTGCCCTTGTGCTCATTGATTTGGTGGCCTTTGAACTCCGAGCTGATGGTGGATAATTCGAGGTAAGGGCCCATAAATGAGGGGGACACCTCCCTACAAATCCTCTAGCTTGTTCTCCCACGAATTTGGCTGCCAAGTGCTCATTAAGACCTTCAATTTTGTCTCCAAGTTGACCAAAAAGGCTACACAAAGCACCCATTAGACTTGTTGGCATAATGACTAACCAAATTCACTCTATTAACATAAAAATAATCAAAAACATGCAATAAACAAATGAGAATGGTGGACTAAGCCAACTTAGGAGGTTGAATGAGCCCAAATAATTGTACATTTTTGGGGCTCATCAGCAGGGTCGAACCGCGGACCAATTGAACTCATCAGACATCTCCAAGGTGCAGAAACTTGGTTCTAGCACCCTCCCATACTACTTCAAGTGAGACCTCATTCCACTATCCACGAACTATTTTTGAAAGGGCCAGTAGTACTAGGATTTGTTTGGATAAATCACCTCTAAACCTAGGTCATGCCCCAACAAGCCAACACTTCACTTGTTCGATGAGCTTCTCTATGGCTAGTCCTTCGTTGGCTAGCTTGATCTTCCACTATGTGAGCTGCAAGTTCGTCAGCTTCACTTGAATGTTGGTTGAGACTTGGTAGGCTTCTTCCAACCAAGGACCTAACCTGGCCTTAAGCACTGCTTCTTTTTTCTGCCTTGCTTTTGCTTGTGCGAGGATTTGCTTCTCCTCCTGCAACCTGGCGAGGTGTTGTGCTATAACAATTGATCGTGTCGTCACCCTAACCTCGTCATACTTCTTTTGGAGTTCATGGATCTCTGTACTCAATATCTGCAGATTGGAGTCTTCCTACAGGGTCGTCACCAACTACATTTCTTGTTCAAACAAAGTTTTGCAATCAACGACAACAACATCCACAATAGCCATCCCTTGATGACAGTTTCGCATTATTCCCTGACCTTAGGTAGAGTTGAAGGCTTTGATTTGAGTTGCAACTTCATGATTTTCATATTGAGTTCAAATTGAACTCTTGCCACCTCTACCTTTGCATCATGGACGCCCACAAAGATTTTTCGTATCTTGCCTTTGGTTGTGCATCCTTAGGTATGTGCAACTCTGGCACTATTCTGCATGCCTCTACAACTGTGGCCGCCAGCTGGGCACTCTATGCTTGGATAGTGTTCCTTTCTTTCAGGGCCTACATATTCTCGGTGAACATTTTCTCATTGTTCACATGATACTTGCTTATTAAACAGAGAGCGCACTGCCCCACGATCTCAAGTTCATTGTCATCCCTGTCTGCAACGCATGAAGAAAATCGTTAGGGAGCGCTGCAATATTGAGGCCAATGTTCTTCAAGGTGCTTACGATGATCTTGTCATCGTCCGATTCCATGCTCAAGAACCTTTCTAGTAGAAAAAATTTCCTAAGGTCCATTGCCTTGACTAGTTCTGCAGCGTGACTTGTCCCAATGCTAGGTTCGTCTATGTGTGCTCACTTGACCTGCACCCATCTGTATTCTGCTAGTTTGGATCTACAACTCATGCAAATCCTTTTAAACATTTCCCAACAAATGCATGTACTGTTATTTGAATTGATGCAACAGTTTGGTTGTAGTGTCATGAACTTTGTCCTCTATCTCATCGAAATTGCCCTCCATCAGCGTGATGGGATTCACATGTTTTTTAGCCAACTTTGTCTTCTTCTGGGAACCCTCCTGCTATAGTTCTCTGCTCTTCTTTCTGCGAAATTGGGTTCTCTACCCCTCATCGCCTCCATTGCCCTATGCAGACTGCTCTTCCTCCTCAGTTTCAAGCGAAGGATATTTTCTTCTCTGCTCAGAGTTGTGATATTATTTTGTGGCAGGCTTCTTTTCTAGTCGAGCCCTCTATTTGGCTTCTGCCTTCTGTTGCATGGCCAAATTTTGTTCCGCTTGCTTCGCTGCATCCTTTCACTTCTTCTCCATTGAGCTCCCCATGCATTCACTGGTACCTATGGCCAAGTCAGACAAAGTGTGCCAATCTACTGGCTAGTCCTTGATCACTTCCTATATGGCATCATTGGTAACTAGATACGGTAGATCGAACTGCTTTTTCTATGGTTCCTTCTGCCTGAATGTAGACGCTGTGGAAATTTTCCTTGAATGTAGCATATTCAGACCACTGTTCATACAAGGTTAGGGACAACCTTGGGCGCAATTTGATGGCCATGCGGAAGCTTGACTCCATCAATACCTAGAAAATCTTTGTTTTGATGACCCGTGTAGGGTCCTTCGTAGCCTAGAGGGAGGAAAACTGTGCATCCTCCAACAATCCTGCCTTCGATGGAGGAAACTGGATGTCCTCCGGTAGCTCCCAAGCAACCAACACAATGCAGAGAAACAACCACGTGTAGTGGAAGGGCTTTCTCTCATCATGGGCCTCGTGGAAATTCGCAAGGAACTCACTACATAAGTACCATGACCAGTTAAACTGCATGCCCTCCGCGCATTGTAGGGTAAGGAGATCACAGGTGCTGGAACCTCGTTCGTGCAACACTTTCTCATAACCTTGTCAGCTAATATTTGGGTGGAAATCTTCACCACGGGTTCATTGATGGACATTATGGAATAGCCACACAGCTTCTTAATAAGCTCAAATTTCTTTTTCATCTTCTCCGCCAAGTCTCTTTTGCTTGTCTTTCTTCCAAACTCCTTGGCTGGATTCAAACCCTCATGTGACAAGTGTGTGATATTGTGGATAAGCATATCTGTGATGGGGATAGGCACGCCAATTCATAAGCACCCATTGTGCACCAGAGTAAGTATCTTCCATATACATGTGGTGTTAATGTTAGAGCGATGGTAGTGGGGCAACCAAAATAGGTGCAACAACCTGGATTGCTCCACTTCGCAGATCCATTCAACTATCTCCAACTCAGTGGCACCTGAGTCTTTGTAATACATGTGCCTCATATAATTTTCTGTTGTGAGGTGGGGGAACCTCTCATGGTTAGCTAGGTCCCAATCTTACATTTTTAACAGAGGGATCTGCGCCAAACGCGGACCTTCAAAGGTTATCTTCTCTGGCAACAATGGCACGTGAATGAAAAATTTCTGTGAGCCTGGGTCCTTGGTGACCTTCGCTTTCCCTTTATGCGAAGGGATATATTCTGGCAACTTGGTGATGGGATCCGCGTCCTTAACATCTATATCTTTAGCACCCTATTTAGGCTCCAAATCTACATCCTTCTTAGGTTGCTTATCCTTCTTCTGTTTCTGGGTAGCAGAATGCTTCCTAGGTGACTCACGCACTAGCACCGGCCTCTTTTGCTTGTCTTTCTTCGGCTTTGGGTCTCTCACACAGGTGTAGGCTTTGGACTAGGTGACCTCGACACCATAGGCATAGGAGTCAGATCCTCCATGATCAAAACCTCTAGAGCAAATCCTTAGAGGCGATAGTTCCTCCAGTGCTTGCAGTCCTAGCGGGGCCTAGTCCTAACATGGTGTCGCAAACAAATTTCCAAGTTAACTTGGGAAAATGATTGAATGCGGGGCTTGCGATTAGATCTTCAAAGAACTCATGATTCATAAGCGAGAGATAGCACAGATAAAAAACTATAAGGGTGCAAAGTGTTCTCTACTGGGCCAACATGTATAATTTATAGAGAATTTTGAATTCAAATTGAACCATTCCCCCCAAAATTCATCCATTAATGTTGATCTGGTGGCAGATCTCCAAAGATTTTAGCCATAAATGCCACCCACCCGCTCCTCTTAACCGTCTCCTGGCTATCAAATCATGAACAATGACTCTAATAGTCACTTTCTGGCCAGGCTGCGTGGTATCTCCCTCCATAGAGCAACTCCCTTCGCGTAGCCTATGATACTGTAACATCGCCTTTTTGCATGCAGATCCCCAGTTGCATAGTCCCCAAAACCAGGTAGTGTAGTTTATAGTCCTGCGCTCCCTTGCAGCTACCTGGAGCAGTAAGAATGTCCACCGTCATATAGTCATTGAGTTGGATCTCCTGCATACGGCTTTAGTCAGCTTCCGTTTACTCTCCCCGGAAAAGGATCTTCGTTCAGCATTGCAAGCTGAACTGCACCCCCCTCTATGATCTCTTTGATGATATATGGCCCCAACCAGTGCATCTAAAACTTTCCTGGAAACTTAGCAAACTTACTATCATATAATAATACCAAATCATTTACCTTGAATGTGCGCAGCTTGATGTGTTGATCATGCCAAGATTTTTCATGTTCCTTCTGGTCTTGCTGATTGAATCCATCAAAGAACTTATCTTCTTCGAGCTCCATTAACTGTGCAAGCCACTCTCCCAAGGCTCTACGGTCTGCCATTCCTGTGGAAGTTTCTATGCATAGACTAGGCATGATATATTCCATAGGCATCATAGCTTCTATGCCATAGACAAACTAAAAAGGTGTCTAACTTGTTATCTTTTTGCAAGTAGTCATGTACGCCCATAGTATCGCTGGTACGCACATGTCCCAATAATTTTGTTGCATGTTGCAAATCTTTGTCAGCTCATTCTCCAAGATCTTTTTGAAGGCCTCAACTATACCATTAACTTGAGGATGATATGGTGTGCTCTTCTAATGATACACCTAGAATTCTTTTGTCAGCGTGCTGATCATTGCATTGAGGAAGTGAATACCGCAATCACTCATCAACACTTTTGGGTAGCCAAACCTAGTTAAAAAGTATTCAAACAAGAATTTAGCTGTTGTGGCTCCTGTACAACCCTTCATAGGTTGTGCCTCCACCCATCTGGTTAGGTATTTTGTTGCGGTGATGATATAGTGTGCCCCTGTCTTCTTGCTTGGGGGCTGAATTGGTCCTATAAAGTCAATTGCCCATTTTTCAAATGGTTGTAATGACACCTGAGGATTTAATGGTAGCTCGTCCCTCCATGATGGTCTACCCATTCTCTAACATGCGTCACATGCCCTACAATATGCTTTAGAATCTTTATGAAGCGTAGGCCACCACAACCCGGCACGCAAAATATTTTGCGCTATTGCCTTTCTTGCATAATGTCCTCCTGCAGCCCCCCCAGGAGCCTCTGCAAGGATGTTGTTTCTTTTGAAATCGAGCACATACCATTGGAGTATCTCATCTGAACCCATCTTATATAAATGTCTTGTAATTACTGAGAAGTATGCTGCATGTACTACTAACTCTTTATTCTATTGGCTGGTGTATCCTTCTGGAGCTATTCTGGTAGTCAAGAAGTGGATAATATTTGCAAAATGATTATCTACTATATGTACCATGAAGAGCTGTGTGTTAGGAAACCCTTCCTCCAAATTAGTAGGCTCCTCCCCTGTTTCAATGTGCGACAAATGGTTAGGTATTGCATTCAACCTTCCTGGATTCAAAATTACCTCAAAGTCATATTCTTGAAACAACAACAGCCATATGTAGATCTTCCCCCCCAACACAGGTTTATTGACTAAGTACTTCAAGACAGAATGGTCCGTGTACATTTTGAAATGTCTGCCCAACAGATAGTGTCTGAAATTTTGGAGCGCGTACACCATAGCCAGTCCTTCACACTTCGTTGTTGAGTAATTCTTCTCACCCTTTGATAAATTTATGCTTACAAATTCTATAGGGTGATCCATCTCTCCTTCACTGGCCTGTGTAAGCATTGCCCCCAACACAATACATGAGGCATAAACGTGCACATGGAATTCCTTCTTCCAATATGGGAAGACCAAGATTGGTGTGATGACCATCTTTTCTTTTAATACATCAAGGTTGCACTGACATTCTTCATCCCAACAGAATGTAGCATCCTTCTTCAATAGCTTCTCCGTAGGCGTAATAATCTAAGCATAAGCCTTGATGAATTTTCGATAATATCTAGTATGGCCTAGCGTTGTGCGCAACTATTTGACACTCCTTGGGGCCTACAAATTGACTATTACCGTGATCTTGGTAGGGTCCACCATTAGTCCTCGCTTGCATACCACATGACCCAGAAAATTCCAAAGGGAACACAGAATAAGCACTTCTTCAGTTCAGCATGATTTGATATCTTTGACACGTATCCAACTTTAGGAGTAGACTGGCTACATGGAGCTTTACTAACCCAAACAATATCCAGTCATCAAAATACACCTCCAATAATTTTTGAATGATCTCCTTGAATGTCGTGATGACTACACGAGAGAATATCACAGGCACAATCTTGAGTTTGAATGGCATCACCATATACTAGAAACAACCCCATTCTATCGTGAAGGTTTTTTTGCTCATGTCTTCCGGTGCAATCTTAATTTGATGGTATCCAAAGAACCCATCAGTGAATGAGTAGGCCTCCAACCCTCGAACGTTGTCCAATACCTCATTAGTAAATGGTGTCAGAAAAGGATTATGGACGTAGGCGTCACTAATTTTCCTAAGATCTACGTAAATCCATATTTCTCCCTTCTGTTTATTTTCTTGGACCACCATTGGGCTCACCCATTTGGATTCCTCCATAGGTTCGATAATTCCCGCCTCAAACATATTGTCTAACTCCAAGTGGGCATTTTCGTTATATTTGGGATTAAGGAAATATGGCCTCTGCTTAATAGGCTTCACGTCTGGTTTCAAATTTATTTTCATCACACCCAAATCACTTATGATGCCCTTCAGGTCTAAAAATTTTGTAGGAAACAAATCTTGATATTCGCGGAGCAACTCAACAACTTTATCTACCATGGCATAATCCCAGTAATCCCCAATCTTCACAAATTTTGGCTTCGCTTCAGTACCAATGTTTACTTGCCTAGTCTTCAATGATGCGATGATATCCAGGTTTTCTATCTACGGACCTTCGACCTCGTGGTGGCCTTCCACCTCTGGGATATTAATATTTCTTGGATCTTCATCCTCCCCCTCAACAGTCATATTATATCATTCCAATGCATGGTGCAGCTGGGTGCTCCAATCTAGTTGAACCAATTCCAAAGGATCCTATGGAATTCTAAATATCGTTGCCTTAACCTCTTGCAGGGCTTCATCAATGCTTTCGAACCCATCCTCAAAACTGAAGGTCATAAAAAATCCTTCTCTTAAGATATCCCACTCTACAGTATCGTGGCAGAGCGTTGTTTCTAGGTACCAATTCATAGGGATTATATCCAAAGTGTGACAAAATAAGTGCACCCACTCTGGCTATGGATCTGTTCCGTAGACCTTAGTCCACTTTTCCAAATGATAGCGTGGATCATTTCTCCCATCATATTTTCCAGTTAATCGCACTTTAGGGTGACCAAATCGCAACCTCATCATCCTCCTATAATCGTACCATTCATCAAAGTTGTCCTTGTGCGTACCCCACCATCATGCAGGCGTAGCACATAGTGCCAAATCCAGCACTTAAAAGCAATGATCCTTAGGGACTTCTCTTTCAAAAGCATCCAAAAACTTATCTACATTAGTTAATCCATCATAAAAAGGTAAATTTCGTACCTCTGATGACACAACTCAGTGTAGATACTTCATGCAGCCTGTTCTACCAGTGTTCTAATTCTTCATCTAAATCTGAGGTACAGAAACATTCGCGGTCCCATGAAATCCATCCATCAGTTGTAGGATTAATCCAGTCTTGGTCTCACTTCATTATTTTGTGGATTTAATCCAAATCATCATTACTTCTCTCGTAGTCATAGACCAGTTCAGTATAGTGCAGTCCTTATGTAGGGTCCAACGGTACTACAATGGGGAGTGATTTCCTTTCATATGACAATGTCCACTTCTTCAAGTTGATGACCCCATTCATATCAATAGCCCAATCAGTTCCATGGAGCTCGGGGTATGGATTGCTGTCGTCAATGATTTCTATTACTTCAAAGTTAGCCAGCGTGATCGCACCTTCTATATCTATGGTGACTCCATGTAGTCATCCCATAGGGAAAATATTCTGCTGGTTCGCCATCCTCAGTTAAATTGGAGACTGCTACAGTGTAGGTCTCCCCATTCTCTCCCATGTCTTTTTATGAAAAACGTTCACATCAGACCCCAAATCTAGAATAACCTATTCCATCTCATAGTCTCCTATCTACGCGGTGAGCCTCATCTTCCACCCTATTCTCACCTTATGTTTACCAATCTTTCAAACTACTCGGTGTCCCGCAAGAGAACTTTCCTTACCAGCACACTTGTTTATAAACTCTTGTAGCCCTTTCATAGCCTTGCTATCGCAAAGTAGTTTCATATAAGTTTCCAAGAATGTTGTAAGCACAGAGGGGTAAACCTTCGTTGGCGCGCTAGTTTTTGGTAGTTTGTCTTGACTCCCTGAGGTGGAGGCCTCAATGAAGCTTTTCTTCGTCTCTAGAAACATTTCCTTTGCACATTCCAGATCAAAACCAATCTCCTTTTTCGGGGTCTTCCGTACCCATTCATCCTCTTCAGGTCATTTTCATTTATCGTCACTAGCCGAGATCTCGCTTCTCAGTACAATATTCATATTTGGATCCTCTTCACGAGGCTTAGCCCTCATCATCTGTAAGGTCTAGGTAGGGTGCTAAGGTGATACCTCCTTCTCCTGCATCTTGGCTATCAACAAAGGACATTCTTCTATTGTGTGGTCAAACTCAGTGTAATATTGACATGACGGTTGTGTCTGACTCTGACAATCCCACGCGTAGTGTCCTGGCCTCCCACATTTATTGCAAATAACCTATCCATGACCTCTACCAGGCCCTCCTCCTCAGCCTCGTCTGTGCCCCTAATATCCTCTGTGTGCTCCCCCAGCTCCCTGATCTAGAGGCTGAGTTTCTACATGCACTCAATACATGGGTGTTCTCCCCATCATCAATTTGTAGCTACGACATTGGCATTCATCGTGGCCCATCAATTTACAAAAATTGTAGGATACTTGTTGTGGGGTCTGCACAAAATTTTGCAGCAAATGGAAATTATCCGTTACATGTTTTCCAACCACCTGATAAATAACACACCATAGCGCAGGCCCCATACTTGGTCCTGCTAGAGCTTCCTGCCTCAGGGGCATTGGTGCCCCCCGTGATATAATTCGCAAAGACAAGGCAATGATCTTTGTCATGCCCTTAACTCTTACAATTGAGGCACCATAATTCTTCGTGCACATCCGTCCTAGCTTCCTTTTCTTTTTTCAGGCTCTGCAATTCTAAGTAGAGGTTTTGAAACTGTGAGTGAATCTATTGAACTCCAAAAGACGCGTCCTATATAGGTGTTTTGTGCAAACTCATTGCGATTTCCTGGGCTTCTGCCTCAGTTGCTATCTTCTACTGTGATAAAGCAACACTTGGGTGAGGTAGGAGCAAAGCTATAAACCATTCGCGGTGCTGACCGTCTATGATTTGCATATTAGCTTCACGGATCACATGCTTCAATCTTACTCCTAGGGAGTTTCACCAGCCCTCATCGTGATCTGCTTGAACCCCACTATTGATTGTGAGTTAGAGTTGGGATTACCAAAATATTTTTTTAAATCATCCTTAGTCTCTGCTAGCGTTGCTACAAGGTGCTCAGTACAGTACTTAATATACCATGTCAGCATGCGGTTCTGTAAGGCAGTAACTAAATGTTCCTTCTTTATGTTGTCATCAGTGATCTGCTTCGTAGTCCACATGGAATTTGCAACAAACCAAAACTGATCCGTATCTTTTCTCCTATACTTTGAAAATCGACAGATTTTTCGAGTTCGATATGTTGAATGACAATGGTGGTGGTGGTAGTGTGGGCAAGGGTTTATGCTGTGGAGGCCAATGTGGAGGTGGAGTGGATGCTATCCATAGAAAACCCTATCTTGTCAACTAGACAAAACTCCGCAGTGAAGCTTGTACTACTCCCTCGTCATCAATCGAAGGAGGTCCAATCAACAGGCTATATTTAGGACTTGTTCTTCCCCTATCTCTGAAGAGCTTCCCAATTCATGTAGCTTCAAACATCAAGGTAGTGGCATAACCCATTTTTCACACAACAACATCTTAATCCAAGTATTCAAAGATTTTAGATACTTACATTACAGTCCTTTGAAAAAGCATCGCTCTACTTCGTTGTAGCTGACTAAGGTAGCAACCGCGAACTCTGTCACAAATCCTCCTATGACTCGATCGAGATAGTGATCAATAGTGCACACTATCTTATCTTTAGAAGCTTCCAACCTCTGCACTAATTCTAGAGTCCACACTATTGGTCTGTCGAGATTCCACCTTCCTTGGTCATCTGCCATTTTAGCTATCCACTTGTATATCTCGTTTGGGAAGGTGTAGAAGAAAACCTTGTGTATTTCTATGTATAAGTATTTTTCCAACCACTGTTCTTTTGACAAGCATGGATTCCTATTTTCTTGCACCGCGAATTCGTGGATCTTTCTTTCCAACCACTTCTCAATTTCCTTCTTGGTCGGATTCCAGTGATGCGACATCACACATCTCCTTAAGCAGATCCTAGTTCCGACAGCAAAACCATTTTTTGGCTTAGTGGGTCCTGACCCAAGTTAAGAGTTAGTTGCACCAAACAAAATCCTACACTATTGGCCCTTTCAACATCAACCCGCATAGCGTGGACTGAAGTCTCACCCGAAGCAGTATGGGGGGATGCTAGAACCAAGTTTCTGCATCCAGATATCAGTGTGATATCCTTTTAAGCGCTATATCTGCATCCGCACAGATCTATAAGCCCTTAGGGCTTGGTATTGCAATTCCCTTCGAATGACCTATAAACCTTCGCGAATGCCTACGATAAGCTTTTGCGGACCCTAAACAGGTGACTTATCTACTTACGCACATCATAAATGATCCTTAGATAAGAATCTATTCAGATTTACCTAAGTGTTCGATAAACATAACATAATGTATTATGACCTTCACGTAGTTATTTAACATTAATTGCGTTCAGTTAATAAGACAGATCCAGTAAATTCGTGCATCAATACATCATTATTTCATAAAGATATCATTCATCACAACATATATCGCAATCATAAATAATAGAAGTAAGGAGATAAAACATAGGAATTTCGGCAACAATCTTCTTTATTGATCTTCAATATAAGTTTATAGACTCAAAACTTCCCTGTACACTCAGCTACAGGGTTCCGTGCACTTAGCTGTGGAAACTACTCTAGGCCTCTGCTCACTTAGCTGCAGAGCCTTTTCCCCCTCTAAGGCTTACTTTTCTGGGCTAACTCTCCAGACTCCTTTTGCCATACCCATACACAAAGACATAAATCTGCCTTAGACTCTCCAGGGCACACCTATTTATACAATCCCATGGTCTACAGACCATGGGTAGATCTCAAAAACCGAATCAAATTTACATAACCGAGGGTAAATACCCTTTTTTACTCTTAACTAACTATGCTCTCCGTGTCCATAATTCGCGGAGACTTTACATCTTTTTACATCAAAGCTTGGGTTTTTACCCCAAAACTGACCCAAGGTACCCCATCCCAACAAGTACCAATGGGCTCTGAATCAATACCTAGAAATAAAAAATATGGTATGTGAACAAGTTGGGATTTTTGGATTTTTTTAGTTTATTTTACTTTTTATCTTTATTGGGTTACCAGATCATATTTCTATGTTTTCAACAGTCCCGCTATGAGATCTAGGATTTGTGTTTTCAGATTTTAGAAGTCATGAAATTTTATGTTGATTACTTCGATTGTTTTCCGCAACCTTGATCAATTGTTAAGAAATAGAGGAACATTGTCGTGCTTCAAAGACAAAGTTCTCACAAATCATAGGTTCATGAGCTATCACACATTTCTAGTTCATAGAAGCCTATCCAATACTAGTGGCCTTGATAACATATTGACACCCATATAAAAAAACTTGGAGTTTTTATAGTGTCTGAATCTAATGTCTTCTTCCTACTACTTGAGGTATAGATGTTTCAGTTGTGGGAATCATTTTAAGAGTTGAAAGTGGGAAGTTGGTCGATGTCTTGGTGTTGTGAGTACTTCTTAATTGCTCTAGGTGCAGATGAAACAATGACTGTGCCTACATAAAAGAAGTTGCATGTCCTTCATATGAATGGATTTCTTGTGGAAACATTCCATCAGCGTAACAAATGTCCCAAAGAGCCACATCTTGATGGAAAATCTAGAAAGAATCAATTTTGTAAGTTATATGAGTATCAAATTGTTAAATGTAGAAAGCTATTTAGTATTTAGAACTTAAAGTCGTATAATATGTTTGGAGTATTTTTGGTTCATATTTCTCTTCTTATTTGAAATGTTGAAGATGATTTTCTAACCTTGATTGCAGTTTACAAAAGGCCTTTTTGCCACAAGTTCATTGAGTTATGCTTTCAAAATTTTGTTCCAGGAGTATGGTCATCTGCTCAACAGAAGATTTCTCTAGCCTAATCTTGTCATTATTTTCCACAAAATGGGTAAATGGATGTTGATTGATTTTTTTTAGTTTATTTTTTCTAGTTCATATTTCTCTTCTTATTTGAAATGTTGAAGATGATTTTCTAACCTTGATTGCAGTTACAAGAAAGCCTTTTTGCCACCAGTTCATTGAAATTTGCTTTCATAATTTGTTGTAGGAGTATGGTCATTTTCTCAAATAGAAGATTTCTCTGGTCTAATCTTGTCTTTATTGTACACAAAATTGGTAAATGGGTGTTGATTATTTTTTTTAGTTTCATTTTTTTGGTTCATATTTCTCTTCTTATTTGAAATGTTGAAGATGATTTTCTAACTTGATTGTAGTTTACAAAAGGCCTTTTTCCACCAGTTCATTGAGTTCTGCTTTCAGAATTTTGTTGTAGGAGTATGGTCATCTGCTCAACAAAAGATTTATATGGCCTGATCTTGTCTTTATTGTCCACAAAATTGGTAAATGGATGTTGATTGATTTTTTTTAGTTTTTTTTTCTTACCCAGGAAGAACATTGACAAGCTAATAGATTTCATATTTGGAGATTTAAAAGAAAAACTGATATTTTGTTGGGTAAGCCTTGGAGCTTTCTTATTTTTAGATGTTAGATTGACATGCATTTCATTTTACTAAAAATACTGGACTCATTTTATGATGTTTGGTTGGTCTAATTAACCATTGAAAGGAATTACTGGCAACAACAAAACCCATGGAAAGTTTCAAACCAATGGCACATCATCGCATGTGAAGTAGTTGTAGATATATGAACCAAAATAAATATATTGTATTTACCAGATCTTGTGGCCATATTTTAGCTTTGTCGAGAAGGAAACAGGCAAATATAATGGAAATTTGATCAAATTTCCAACTCAAATAAGCATGGGCCTAGTGGCATAAATAAAATAATTCGAGGAACACAAACTTTAAATGGGTAGTTATCCCTCTGGAACGATAGGTGTGTTTCACCACAATGCTACTTTGTGTTCGGAGAAGGGTTATTGATGTCTTAGTGACCCAACTTAGCATGTGATTCTTGAAATAGGCAATTGTTAATTAGAAAATATGGAAGTGTACAGGTGTAGTATAGTCAACAAAACGTTGCATTGGTAGGAGTGATACCCAATAGACCACAATTACTACAAATGAAAAAAAATATGTAGATTGAATGAAGAATGACAGTAATGGATTAAAGGAAATTCATTAAATGATATTCCAAGTCTAGAGAAAGTTAATCAATAAAACACTCATGACATATTATAATAACATTTATTCCTTAGAATTTTTTATGTGAATTCTGATTATAAATTTATATGGGTAAACCCTCTCAGATCTTAGGGCACATATGTATGAGACAAAATATTTTTGAAGAAACCTGCACCAAAAGTACTTGATTTTGTATCACGTGAGAGAACACTGATTTATAGTATAGATTTTGTCTCAACATGAAATCTCACGGGTAAATGTAAGGGATGCTTCTCCACATTTGTGAGTGACATCTCTTAGTAAATTTGTCTAGTTTAGACTCATGTGCCTAACCCAAGGGATTCAAACTGGGCTAATTAGTTGACCTAACCCCTTGGACTTGATATTGTTTATGTTCTTTTATCTTGTCATGAAATTGTCTATTGTATTATATCTTAATTGCAATATTTTGTTTCACAGAATAGGGTGTCCATCTTACATAGGCAATATAAATATATCCTAAACCCCTCAAATGACCATTTTACATTTCTTTTCACCAAGCATTTTTTTCTGCATTTCTGAAGTTTGTCCTTGCTTAATGCCTTTATTGAAGATATGTGCTAGCTGGTTCTCAGTTCTGCACAATATCACCTCAACTTCAAAGATTTGATCTGATCTTTTGTCTCTTTGTTTGGAAAAGAAATAACACAAATGTAAAACAACAACCAAGTTCTAACTAGGAAGCTAGATAAATTTCCCTTCAATAATGTGGAAATAACACATCAGTATATGGTGACATGTTGGGTATAAATGCCTCTTATCTATTGTGTACAATATCCTCATATTATAATAACATTTATTCCCTAAGAATTTTTATATGAATTGTAATTATAAATTTATATGGGTAAATCCTCTGAGATCTTAGGGCACACACACATGAGACAAAATATTTTTGAAAAAACTTGCACCAAAAGTACTTGATTTTGTATCACGTGAGAGAACACTTATTTATAGTATAGAATGTGCAAATCTTCAAGTATCAACATGCTTACATTCCTTAGTACAATATCCTCATATTCTAATAACATTTTTTCCCTAGAAATTTTTATATGAATTGTGATTATATATTTATATAGAATGTGTAATATCTTCAAGTATCAACATGCTTACAATACTTAGTATAATATCCTCATATTATAGTAACATTTGTTCCATAGAAATTTTTATATGAATTATAATTATAAATTTATATGGGTAAACCCTCTCAGATCTTAGGGCAAGACAAAATATTTTTGAAAAAACTTTCACCAAAAGTACCTCATTTTGTATCACACGAGAAAAAATTGATTTATAGTGTAGCTTTTGTCCCAGCAAGAAATACCCAAGTAAATTTAAGGGACGTTTCTCCACATTTTTGAATGAAATCTCCTAACCCAGGGGATTCAAACTAGGCTAATTAGCTGACCTAACCCCTTGGGTTATTTATTTCTTAGTGACCAATCTCAATAAAACATTAACCACTTATAACAATATTTTAATAATAAAAAATTGAAAATATTAAAAAATAAATAAAAATATACCATTTCAACATAACCTTAACCACTTTTAACAGGATGCAAATAATAAACTATATGAAAATATTTGAATGTTTTGGAAATAACATTTTCTATTGTTCTCAATGTCCAAATAATAAAATATTAAATAATATTTGATTTTTCTCGCAATGCTTTGGCAGGAGAATAAGCTTCTCTAATAGAACTTCGCGACATTGCTCCTTTCGAAGAAACAATTTCTTAGCTAAGTGGCTAGAGAGGGTTCATACAGTTCTTTTTCAAAGCCTCCCACAGTTAGTCACATGGATGACCATTCTGAGGGCCTCCAGTGGTTGGTCACATGGATGACTATTTTAAGGTCTTTTTACTCCATGCCAACGAGTGCAAGGTTTTTGTTTTGAATCTGAATCATTGGATCTCCTAATAATAAGAGGAACAACACTTAAATCAATTCGTTATGGAAAGAGGCCACTCTGATGATGGTGAGTGATCATGGGATAATGGTATGAAAGAGCATTATCCATATTAAGACCCAAAATCTATCCTATATTCCAAATAATTGATTATGTTTAGCATTAAACCATCCTGGCATAGGATGGGTGTAGAAAACAATGGTTCCCATGTCATCCTATTTCTAGCGCGTTTTCTAGAAATTGTGTCTATCGTCCCGTTTCTAGCAACAAAGTTGTGGTTGGATCCAACCTCGTGTTCATATTAGCCATGGAGATTTTCACACCAACATCTTGTGGGTACCAAGTTATAGGCAATCTCCCACCTACAAATGGCAAAGATCTAAGTATCAATTGCCATGCATTCATTATTTTACAAATCTAGAAAATATAGAGCTCACTAATATATATCTATATATCTATATCTATATCTATATCTATATATATATATATATATATATATATATATATATATATATATATATATATATATATATATATATATATATATATATATATATATATATATATATATATATATATATATTGCAGTGTAATTTACCATGGCTCGTCTGAAAATTGAAAGTTGCAAAAACATTAGGTTTTTGGCGTGTGCTAATGTGGAATAAGATGTAACAAGGTCATTTAGAAAAAGCTTATTGTTCAGTGTGTGGAATAAGATCTAATAATATGATCTATTTGATTGTTGAAGGTCTGAGAATTATGTTCTTGAGTTCACTTTTGATTTGGTGGAGTGTAGGATCTCCATGCATAGCATTAAAAAAAACACGTGCAAAAAAACCAATTAGGAAGAAACTTAATTAATGATTAATGATTAATTATTCAATCCTATAACAATCATTAATTCAAGGAAGTCATAAATATAAGAGCTTCATGTGCAAAGAAAGCTAAGGATTGGTCATTGCCACAAAAAAAGGGGACTCCCAAGTCTGAGAAACATGTTCTTGAAAACATGGCTTTTGCTGATCCACTTTATGAGGAGGTCAAGAGATGTAGTTTCATATATTCATAGATTGGTATGATCTAATTAACATTTGTTTTGATGGGGTCCTTATTTTTCTTGAATTTAAATACTTGTTCTATGTTGACTTTATTTTGATTGAATTTCAGTAATGGTTGAAACTTATAAACTTTGAAGGAAAGATTATGGCTTTGGAATGAAAGTATTTCTCAAAATTTTTCTTCTTGAAATTTTGCAGATCTGACTTATGCAGCTTATCACAATAAAAAATGGGGTGTGTATGTCCATGATGACATGTGGAAATTCTTTTCGACTCTTTTCATCATCGATATTCTAATTATTCTACTTCATAATTGTTGTGAGATTGGTGTTTAATAACCATGGTGGTATGTTTGAGCTCTGAGCTTAGCCAGTTTAAATTTAGGAATCTTGGAGCTAATTACTTTCAATTCCATCGTGCAAAATGTTGTTTGAGATTTTATCTTTGATGGGTGCATAGGTGGGAATGAATTGACTAACAATATTGAGCAACTGTGAAGCCTTTAGGTATTATTTTCTTCTCACCCTTGTTTTTTTTCCTCTTGAAATCTTGATTTGGGCATCTTTCTGCTGTTCTTCTTGATCTCAGTTCAAACAAATTTTGCAGAGATGCATTTGCTAGGTTTGATCCCACCATTGTGGAAACCTTCAATGAGAGGAAAATGGAATCAATTAGTTAAGAGCATGACATCATGGATGTAGCCAAAATCATAGGGATAGTTGAGAATGCCAAACACATTCTTGAGGTATCTCTTACCTCTTGCTCAATATTTTTTCATGCTTTTGAAAATAGAGAATTAAATATTATAGGGCTATTAAGTTATTACAATTAGCAATGTATGTCCATATTATAAATCTTTGAAAGATTTGATGGTTTCTTACATATTTGGGGATTGACATTAGACATCCTCTTTGCATTGTTTGCCTTATTTTCCTATAAACTTCCATCTAGATTAGCCTACCATGGTTTTTTATATCTTTTTAGTACTGGCATTTAGATATCCCCTTTATGTTGTTTGTCTTTTTTTCCATATAAACTCTCATCTTTCTCTCCTTCCTTAAAGCGTTTGTATTCAGAAATCTATTTTCTTCTTCTTTTTCTTGATTTTATTTTGTTTCTTAAACAATCTTTCCTAAGGTTGAGCTTTCTTTGAGGTTTGTATTTTGACATGTTTTCTCTTGGCTCTATTTAGATTGAACAAGAATTCATCTCATTTGACAAATACACATGGGACTTTGTGAATTTCAAGCCCATTGTGAATAAACATGAGTATGAAAGGACCATTTCTATGAAGTCATCCAAAGCAAGAACTATTAGCAAGGATCCGATGAAGTGAAATTTCCACTTTATTTGTTTGACAATCATGTACTCCTTCATGCAAGTTGCAGTCTTGACTAATGATCATCTTGTAAATTTCTTTAGACATGAAGAATACCTTAGACTCTCCTAGCAAGACAATTGCTACTAGAGTGAATTTCAGTGACCAATGTTACAAATTTAGCCAACTGTATTATTTTTAACTAGGCTTTTGAGATGCTTATGACAGAGGCTGCTCTTAGTGAAGATCCATCTCCATATTTGAACAAATGTGAGTGGAGAGTGAGACTTCTACTGACCGAGTGACAAAAGCAGTAGTTGGTGTGAATTCTTGGATTGACTTCTTTGTATATGTTAAGTTTTGTACTCTAGTTGTTGTACTTTGTACAAAAGTAAAAATAGATATCCATATAGATTGTAGTAGAAGCTCTTAAGAAACACAAACAATTTAAGTTATGTTTCTAGATGTTATTTTAAGACTTTTACAACTTGACATTCTATTTACACCACCATATGTTGGGAGATGATCTCCAGTTTCTCTCGAGTATTGTAATTGTGGCGATGTAGTATTTCTCTTTAACTTGACCACGAAGGAAATGACCTTGTACTTTGTTGATGATAGAATTGGTTAATCTTATTTATATAAATGGCTTTTACCATAATGAATATGGCCTTATTATGTTTTCATGCATCTTATGTTCCATAATTGCTATTTTTTCCCTTTCATAGTTTTGTTAAGATATTTATCAATGTTAAATTGATTTTTAGCTCACAAAGCTCTGAGCTGAAACATAGATTCTTAGTTCACAGAGTTCTGAGCTAAAACATAAGGCCATATTCATGCTTATTAGGTATTGAGAAATATTCATTATACCAAATGTTTAAATTTTTCAATTAAATACATATCAACTTGTCATTTTTTAAGATTATTTTCTTCATGAAAACATAAAGCCATGCTCTTGGAAGTCTTCAAAGTACCAACTATACTCCTCTTGGAGACATTTTCTCAATAGCCTTATTTTTATTGCTCTTGAAGTGATGAAAACCACTACTCCATCTAGTTTTTACTATCTACACAAAGAACAAAAGAGACCAACTTCTTCATATCAGCTACTGAAATATAAATCAGTTCCTTTTAAGATGCTCATAAATACAATGAAAACTAGTAGATTAAATAATCTTTCATAGGTCAAGAACCCATAAAGAAAAAAACATACTCATTGAGTATGTAACCAAATCAACATAAAATGGTTAACAAAAACCATATCAAACCCTCATCAGTATGGAAGTAGGATTTGTACAAAAGTTAGGTTCATTATAGTAGAATATTAAGATTCTTTGGGTTGGAAAGAAGAGTACCTAAAGAAAAGATAACACAGAAAAACGTATTCTAAAGAGAAAAAATATTGATGCATGAATGACACATAATCTATCAATTCAACCTTATATCTCATCACCTAGCAATGGAAACAAGGAGATAGAAAGATATAAATCAAGAAAAGTCTATGCTTCCTTTCTAGGCAAGGAGAGGTTGATGATGAAGTACATGTGATGTTGTGATGTATTGTATATCAGGAAGGATGAAAAATCAATAAATAATGAAGACTTGAATAAATTTTGGGGCCATTATTTTAAAAACAGGTGAGGTGTTCTCTTTTGATGTGAAAAAACAATGTTTTCATTGTGGTTATGGACCACATTTACTTGATTTTCAAGATAAAATAGTTTAAATGTTGTTGACTGATCTCTACAATATTTTCAACTGCATGACATGGGTTAGATTTACTTAATCAAAATATGTTGGATTAAAACAAGAACATGAGAGACACCAAGGAGATTAGTGGTAAAGACCAATGTGATCTTTTGAATAGTTTCAAGGATCATGTGAGTCAACATTCAAAAGAGAAACACAGACAATTTTCTCAAATTTTCTCAAGAAGAGATGTAAGTGATGTTATTCTTGGGTTCAATTTCTAGATTGGATATATGTGCATTTTTATTCAAGTGTAGATCTTAATTCACATAGAAATTCAAAATTTATTTGCAAAAGTGTTATAGTCCTTTGTAGACACATGTTTTAAAGTATGAAATAATTGCCTTGTACTGATTAAGGTTTATCTATAGCAAAAGGAAGTGATCAAGAAGAAATATGGAGGAATTATACCAAAACGACCTCTGATTTCGAAAGTAGCAAATCAAAATCAATTTATTTATTTACGAGGCATTCATGTTGGCATAATCAAACAAGGTATTTAACTTCAACATAGGCCTCATGATTTGTAAGGCTAAATGAAGTATTATTGAAGTAAGATTTCATTGTAGCATGATCCATTCGTTTTTTTGATATTGCATTAATTACTGCTATATGCCAATGCCTTACAATGTTGCATTTGCAACATCTGGTGCAATTGCTAGTTTAATTCATGTGAAATAGAGGATGAATAAGCATGCTTTTATAATGTATACACGTGTGAAATATGGAAAAAGTAGACATGCACTTAAAACTGTGTGCACTTGTATTATATTTTGGGAATTAAAATAAAATTATTACATGTATTTTTGTTATTAATCTATGTTATTGCAATGGTAATAACAGATTGGTTTTGTAGTAGAAGAAACAAGTAGAATATTACCCATGGTTTTGGGATAAGAAGAGTGACTGGAAAATAATACCACAAGTGTGAAAATAAATTTCCATGGCTTTGAATTTGGATTAAATGCATTAAAAATATAGTTTTGCATATATTAGTTAAGGTATTGTACTTATTAAATAGTTATGGTTATGCATGTAAAAGTAAGAAATTAGTTATGTAGATGACTTTTACTTTTACATGTTCAAGAAAGTGCTTTCTTGAAAATAGGTATAATGCATAGAATATTGTCAATGGTTCTAACATAGAAATGTGAACAATGTTAAGATTGAATATGAGATTGAAAAGGTCGTAATATTTTGGGTTTCAATATCCATGATATTAGGGTTTATTTTTGTTCTAACATAGAAATGTGAACAATGTTAAGATTGAATATGCGATTGAAAAGGTCATAATATTTTGGGTTTCAATATCCATGATGTTAGGGTTTATTGATTATAGTGTTGTAGAAAAGAATCATGAACTTAAAAAAAAAATGGCTAGTAGTTCTAAACTAAACTCTTTTGTAACAATTGAAAGATGGATTATAACTAATACTATGGCAAACAATGAGGTCATTACACATAACTAATGTTACATGTAGAGTGAAAGATTGCCAATGTAGTTTATAAGAGGTAACTTACTATATGAAACAACTATGCCACAGAGACATTGTGCACGAAGAATTGTTAGGTAATGTGGTTGAGAAACATGACATCATGTTTAATGTAATTGCTTCTACTTAATTATGATTGAATTAAAGATTATGTTCCTTTTGTAAAATTTCAATAGCATATAAGGGATAGAATCCCTCGTTGCAATTGATTGAGTGGTGAAGTATCTCACAAAAATTTTAATAAAATAAACGTTTGTTGTTTTTTCCCTTTGGGGTTTCTAGGGTATATCCATGTCCATTTATGTGTTGTTCTATTAACTTGATGATATTGCTACCTTGCACGATGTTGAGACTTATATCATTTAATGTGTTATTAACAATGTTAATGATGCAAAATTGCAATAGAAAACATTACGTTAACAATTTGTATTAACGATTATTAATTTATGTGATTTACTATTCCTTTTCTAAGGTTACTTTCCTTAAGGATCATGACTATATCATTTTATTATTAGTTAAGGAGTATGAGATAAGTCATTGGGAGAATAACATGCTAGTAAAACTAGTAAAATTTTCTAAATCTATGTATTTTGTATTATGTATACTAAGGGATGTTATAATCCTATCCTCCACATATAAGCAATCATTTCCCCAATTGAGAGCACAACTATGAAAAGTACATAATGTATAAGAACAAGTTAAATAACATGGAAGACAAGATACTTCTTAAACTTGCTTTAAACTCTAGCGAATACCATCCTTCAACTCAAGAGGGGATGGTGTGACAGTGTGAGTCTTGGCTAAACCCTTGGATAATAAAGGAAGGGATCATTTTGCAAATAATGGATAACATTAAAAATATTATCACATCAAAATTTAAGGAGAAAATCGTACAATAAAAAATTGGATGGGAAAAAATTACGATATTATAAGGAGGTTATCAACCCCACTTTAGAGAATAAAAAGTATATATTTGTTCTAAAGAGTGTAAAAAAGAAAATTAATCTTGTTAAAATAAGAACTAATTCTCATGAGCTCCATATTAAAACTAGGCATTGGTTAATTCTCATAACTCATTGGGATGAAAGGGTTTTCTAACTTTATGACACTGATAAGGTGGAAGATAAAAAACACTTTCTCTTAGAATGTCTTGCATATATTGAGATTAGATTTCATTTCAAAATATTTGTCACATGACCAACCTTCCTAACCTTTTAACTCAACAAAACTATGGTGATCTTGGAACACTTCTCTTTATGATTTTCAAGAACGTATATAAAAATATAAAAAGTTTAAAGTAATCCCTTGCTTTCTTAAGGTCTAATAGACCAATTTGGTCTCAATAGATAATTATCACCATCACCATCATCATAATTATTAATTTTAAGTTAGATTTTATTAATAAAAATATTTTATAAAAGATCATTTTAATGATGATGATTTATGTCCATTCAAATCATAATTGGTTTATCAGACCTTAAAAAACTAAATATTACTTATTCCTTTAGAGTATTTATTTCCATGCTCAAAAAGTAGTAAGACAAGTGTTATAACATTATCATAGTTTTAATGAATTAGGAGGCTAGGAAGGTTAGTATTGTAACAAATAGTTCAAAAGTGAGTTCTAGTTTGGGTGTATGTAGTGCATTGTAGTAGAATGCGACTTTCATATTAAACCTTCTTAATGTCACAAAGATGATAAATTCTTACATTCCATAATGTTTGATAATGCCCAATGCCTAGTTTCATTATGTAGCTCATGGGAGTTGGTTTGCATTTTAATAATGTTGATTTTCTCAATTGTGCTAGTTAGAACTAAAATATACTTTTGATCTTCTACATTAGGGTTGAAACCTTCTTGTAGTAACTTAAATTCCTTTTATTTTCTAACAATTTATTGCAGCGCTGTTTTTCTTTATATTTAAATGTAATAATATCTTTTAGATGGTTAGTATCTTGTGTGACGATGTCTCTATATTTCCCAATTATTTAACCAAGACTTGGTGTCTTGATGTCATCCTCACTTAAGATCTTGGTTGTTATTGTTGAAGATGGACAAAATTTTTGGGATCCTCTTGTCATCCATGTTGTTGATTGTTCTTGTAGATTGAATACCTAACCATGACGATGCACTCAATGGAGGAGGGGCTCACTTTTATGAGGAGAATAGGATAGGGTGTATTGTTTTTTAATCAAGATTATAATCTATAAAATTCTTTAGATTTTATCTCTCCTTCTCCAAGATTCCCTATAAATAACACATCCCTAGACCTCACATCTATATAATATAATAGGATTGACAAAAATATCAAATATGATCTTTTCTTTTCACGCAGTGGAAAGTTTGCTAGATTACACTTGTTTTCAAGCCCATAATGAGCTTTCCACCCTCTATTATCCTTTTTCCACACTATTTTCTAATTGAATCTATCGTGAGTATCAAATCTAAGATATTTGTATGAAGGAACTTCCTCCAAACTATTAGTCATATATGAAAATTTCCTATGTGATCGTATGGGATTTTATTAGCATAACATTTATTGTGTCTATGTTCACAGTCATACCCGTACTAGTGAAGACATCGTTGGGGATTCTCAAATGATTATCAAAGTCATAGGGATTCCATGCCATAAGAACAACATCATCAATATAAATAAGAAGGATGGTGGCTATACTAGTGAGAGTCAAGCTAGTACTGCTAGTTTCTTCCAACCAAAATTCTAACTTATCAATGTAAATGTCAAAGAGAGTAGGGGATAAGAGACAACCTTGATTGAATTCTATATCGCTAATAATTTCTTTCAACTACCCCTCAATGTTCATAATGTTGGAATTAAAACTTTCATACAGACCTACAACAATAGCTCTCGGCTCATAAGGAAATTTTAGCTCTTCTAACCTCTGAAGGTTATTCCTAAGGATAATGTCAAAATTTTTATAAAATCAATGAAACAATAAGAGAGATTGGTTAAATTATTGTGGAAATCTTCTACAATGATTGTTAAGGTAACAATATGGTCCACATTCAAATGTTATCCCCTAAATCCAACATGTCCAACCTATCCTTTAGCCCTTTTCTATGGTTTTCAAGCCATATGCTTATATTTTTTCTAAAATACTTCATAATTAATCGTATTTAAGATTGGGCTAATTATAATGGCATTATAATTAGAGGGATTACTCTTATAGCCACTTATAAATATAGGAACAATGAGGCTTTGAGTTCAAGGCTTAGGGAAGCCCTGCTTGACTACTAAATTAAAAAGCTTTTGTATATGAGGCATGAAGATAGGCCTTCCAATTTTCAAGATTTCAACTTGGTAGCTTCAATGTCCTTATATTTCCCATTTGCAAGTCACTTAATCCCAAACTTTATGTCATTTATAGAAAACACTCCATCCTTTATATGAACTTTTGGAATGTTTTCCACAACAATAGAAGGATTCATAAATATTTTCGAGGTAGGAGTTCCATTCCTTTAGGGGAATTGTATTACTTTATTTAGTTTTACAAGTCAAATTTCTCTCTAAAATCTCATAGGATCAATATTTGAGAGATGGGGGAGAATTTATTATTGTCCATTAATATAGATCCTTTTTCTTATTATTTTAAATTAGGGCCTTGTATATGTTTATCTTATCCAATTTTAAGAACTCATTAGGACCATCTTTAATGGTTTTTTCTAGAAAAATTCCATTTGTTGTCATTCCAAGGGTTGGTTGTTCTATTTTTCTTTTTCCATAATACCTTAATAGAAAATTTGTTAATGGAAGTAGATAGAGTTGTGATAAAAATATGATAAAAGTCCTCAATATTGTTTGTTTATGATATGAGATTGAATTCATTATTTAAGTGTCTTGAAAGAAAGATAAACTTTAATTTTATTAAAAATCAAGTGTCTTTGAATACCAAAACTTTCTTTAATGGAGATTCTGCGCATGATAAATTTTAGGGTTAAGAATAAATTTCTATGGTTGGATTAAGTCTCACGGTCATTTAAAAGGTCAAAATTCAATATTTAGTTGTATATAGGAATCTGAAACACTACTGCTGATCCAAAATGGATCTAGAATAGACTTCTAAGTCTAAAAATGTTTCTCACAAAGGAAAATGAAAGTCAAATTATGATCTTGTAAATAGTCTCATTGCATGGATCACTTCATTTTGAATCTAACGCAATTTGAATGGGTGGAAATGGACTTCGGATGAAGAAGTTATTGTAAAAAGAAGTTTGCCCATTATCCTTAGAAAAGGAGGCAATTTCTTATAAAAATGGACTTAAGGGCTCCTTAAATAAAATTGCATCGAAAAGGTTCAAAGGGAGGAATTAACCAAAGGCAGAAGGAATCCCAGATAACGATTTCTGATATATTGCATCGAAGGAAGGCCTTCATGCGATATCGCAACCCTGGGCAGGCGATTAGAGTATGCGATTGTCGGTCAGCACAGTCAAAGGAAAGTTGTATAGACCCCGGGCCATTGCGTAGTGATATGTGATAGTGCTGATGTGAGGGGTTCGATAGCAATACGCCGATGTGATGGGGCCAATAGCGATAAGCGCCAATGTGTAATAGCATCGATCGGCGATTGGTGATCGAATCGCACAATATAAAGGGTCATTGACATATGCGAGAAGCGATTGTGATATGCAATCAAAGGTGGACCCAATAAGTTTATAAGCGCGATTTCATATAATTTGAAATCTGGATTTACGGGATTTCTTTATATTCCCATGTATTTGGGTTTTTTTCCATACGCAATGCAATTGCGATATGCGATAGGATGACGGACCTGATAGGTTTATAGGGGCGATTCTATATTATTTGAGTTTTAGTAAAATGCTCCATGATGTAATTTTTGTTAGTTTTCATGTGTATTTCGTTATGTGGCTATTTTCAAGATTTCTACACAGGAAGGCCAAACGATCGGGTTTCCTGTGCCCGCCGGTTCATTCCAATTATAAACGGCTTCTTATAAGGAAACAATCAAGCTTCCATGCATTAGGAAACTGTAATTGAAGTGTTGCAAAGGATCAAAGAACACATTTGACAGGGATCCGCACAGAAAGCTAGAGAGCATCAGTAAGCTAGAGGGTCGAGCAGAGGCAGAGCCACCAGAGGTTGGATGCAGATCCAGACAGACAGAGCCAAATAGCTAAGAGAGCCAGAGCCAAATGAGCCAGAGAGCTGAGAGCCAGATCCAATTAGCTAGAGAGCCAGAGCTGTAGAGCCAGAGAGCTCAAACAGACTTCTAAGAGGCATGGACTGTAATGAAGTTGCAAAATAGTAAAGAGATCAAATGATCAAGCTATTGCTGATGTCTGAAGTGTGTTGAAGAAGGAAGAAGGAGTTCTAGAGATAGTTAACATAATTATGAGGGAGTTGGTGCAAGCTAGAGGTCAAGATATCTCAAAGCACTAATTGAAGGAGTCTAGTCCAGAGAAGCCTAGATATGTCTGCAGAGTAAGGACAACCAGGGGTAAGATGGTATTCTAAGCCCATAGGTACAGTTGTAAACCTATGGAGTTGAGTGTGGAGCTTGTAAAAGAAGAGTTACCATAATCCCAAAGAGCCTAATCGAGTTTATTAGAGCTCAAGGATACATAGCCCAAGATATCAGGGTGAACTCCATATTAAGATTGCTTTCTTGTGGTTTGTTTATTTGCTGCATCTTGTTGCCATGTGTATGATGTTTATTTGCTTAATTGTTTCACTGTTATATGCTACATATCAGTTTATGCAAATGGACTTAAAACAAATAAACAATTAAAGACAAACACAAGCATACACCTCTTTAAACTTCTTTTAATTCCGCAAATTGATCTTGGGAATATATAAGCTTTGGAGTGGGAGCGGTTCTTATAAGTTTGGGAAGAAGCCTTCAGTGCCCCATTTCAGATCAAGTGGTATCAGAGCATTAGGTTGATTAACCCCACCTTCAAAGAAGGTGGTATCAAAATTGGTTATATCAGAGCATTAGGTTGATTAACCCCACCTTCAAAGAAGGTGGTATCAAAATTGGTTATATCAGAGCAAGTTATATTAGAGCAAGTGGTATCATGATGCTTGATTGCCAAAGTAGGAAGTTTGATTAATAGAGAAATCTATTTGCTTCTTTGACTTGAAATGTGTTCAATCAGTAGAAAGAATTTAGTTGTTTAATTGTTTGTAAACTGATTGTTGTGTGAGTTTGCAGAGGTGAAAGCTATTGATAGCTAAGTCTAGGAGAGGACGAGAAGGAAGAAGGGCTGAAGGCATTCTTCTTATCCCAAAGGACCTCAAGGAAATCCTTGAAGCACAAGAGATTTGTTGCAAAAGGTTGCTTGAATAATCTCTTTGTTAATC